>CM060281.1:45000-80000 GCA_030684275.1 Acipenser oxyrinchus oxyrinchus | reverse complement strand
AAAGAAAACGAGGAACCGGATGAAACTCCAGCTGTGGGCAAAGGCTTTGCGTCACGCTGTAGAATGAAGTCATTCAGCTTCATGAAGTGAAACCCGCTGAATAATGCTGCGTTAACATGTTGAGTTACACACGGCTTTGGAGTTTTCCACATACTTCATGAAAAACTGACAAAAAATACAAAATTGACATTTCAAAATCTAACATGAAGTATTGTACTAATATTACCGTTTCCGGTAGACTTTTGCGATATCACTTTGTAGTTTGATTACATGATGTTAAATAAAAGATCTAAATTATGTTCATATATATATATATATAATTTCAATGTCTCAACCCTACAATTCTTTAGCCACAGCTGTAGATAGTGTATACATACGATTCTGCTATATGATGCGTTACCATTGCGACCTTTACAGAACGATTAGCTACTAGAGTCACAAATGGAGATTAGATAAAGGGGCATTCAGAACAGAAAATAGGAGGCACTTTTTACACACAGAATTGTGAGGGTCTGGAACCAACTCCCAGTAATGTTGTTGAAGCGGACACCCTGGGATACTTCAAGAAGCTGCTTGATGAGATTCTGGGATCAATAAGCTACTAACAACCAAACGAGCAAGATGGGCTGAATGGGGAATCCTCTCGCCTTACAAACAACGAGACTGATACCACCGCTGTGTGTAAAACACCCCTCATAAACAACAGCGTGTGCTGAACACAGCCCAAACACTGACTGCTTTTTCTGTTTCTTCATTGAAAACAGATTAAAACATTTAAAACATTTTCCCCTTTCATTTTTTTTATTGTTTTCTGTATTTATGAAAAAAATACTAAACAGAAAAATACAAAAAATAGAAAGCAAAAACAAAACACCATCAAAATAAGATAATAATAATAATAATGTGTGTTCACACAGACAGAAGAGTCCAGCCTCCCCTGAGTGCGTGTGTGTGTGTGTTTGAGTGCGTGTGTTGTCTGAGTGTGAGTGTTTTGTCTGAGAGTGTTGTGGGAGTGTGTGTGAGTGCATGTTGTGTGTGTGAGTGCAGGTTGTGTGAGTGCGTGCGTGTGTTTGAGTGCGTGTTGTGTGTGTGTGTGCGTGAGTGAGTGTGTTGTCTGAGTGAGTGTTGTGGGAGTGCGTGCGTGTGTTTGAGTGCGTGTTGTGTGTGTGTGTGTGCGTGAGTGAGTGCGAGTGAGATCTGGGTAACAAGACAGGAAACTCAACGAATTCAGTGACAAGTGTTTCCACTAGAAATCCTGCTCAGTGTCTTCGAAAATCACAATGAAGTGTAAATCACTGAGTCACGTTTCCACTAGAAATCCTGCTCAGTGTCTTCGAAAATCACAATGAAGCGCAAATCAATGAGTCACGTTTCCACTAGAAATCCTGCTCAGTGTCTTCGAAAATCACAATGAAGCGTAAATCACTGAGTCACGTTTCCACTAGAAATCCTGCTCAGTGTCTTCGAAAATCACAATGAAGCGTAAATCACTGAGTCACGTTTCCACTAGAAATCCTGCTCAGTGTCTTCGAAAATCACAATGAAGCGTAAATCACTGAGTCACGTTTCCACTAGAAATCCTGCTCAGTGTCTTCGAAAATCACAATGAAGTGTAAATCACTGAGTCACGTTTCCACTAGAAATCCTGCTCAGTGTCTTCGAGAGAATCACAATGAAGCGTAAATCACTGAGTCACGTTTCCACTAGAAATCCTGCTCAGTGTCTTCGAGAGAATCACAATGAAGCGTAAATCACTGAGTCACGTTTCCACTAGAAATCCTGCTCAGTGTCTTCGAGAGAATCACAATGAAGCGTAAATCACTGAGTCACGTTTCCACTAGAAATCCTGCTCAGTGTCTTCGAAAATCACAATGAAGCGCAAATCACTGAGTCACGTTTCCACTAGAAATCCTGCTCAGTGTCTTCGAAAATCACAATGAAGCGTAAATCACTGAGTCACGTTTCCACTAGAAATCCTGCTCAGTGTCTTCGAAAATCACAATGAAGCGTAAATCACTGAGTCACGTTTCCACTAGAAATCCTGCTCAGTGTCTTTGAGAGAATCACAATGAAGCGTAAATCACTGAGTCACGTTTCCACTAGAAATCCTGCTCAGTGTCTTCGAAAATCACAATGAAGCGCAAATCAATGAGTCACGTTTCCACGCTAGACTACTTTATTATCGGGCTGATGCAAAACCTGCCGTTTGTCAAACCGCAAGACGGCATCAAGGGGAATCTGAGCATAAAAACTACACTGCTGCACGCACCCTAAAACAACACAACAGAAACTCTGCGAAGCCACAGACTGCTCACCATGACGATCAAGCAACTAAAAACACACAAGCAGGAAGGATAGCAGGCAGAGAATCAACCGGAAATCATATCCCTACTGGATAACAACACCAACATTATTATTATTTTTATTTGTAAAAGGTATATATATATTTTTTGTTGTTGCTGTTGTCTTGGTTTTATTTTTCCCCACTGGTCGCCGTGTTCTAGGCGTGTTCTGGGCGTGTTCTAGGCGTTCTCCTGGATGCGCGTGCCAGCTGGATGTCTTTGGGCATGATGGTGACTCTCTTGGCGTGGATGGCACACAGGTTGGTGTCCTCAAAGAGCCCGACCAGGTACGCCTCGCTGGCCTCCTGCAGAGACGAGAGAGACAGAGCGGGACTGAGACACAGCATGAGAGAGGACTGAGACACGGGACAGGACTGAGACACAGCATGAGAGAGGACTGAGACACGAGAGAGGACAGAGACACAGCACGAGAGAGGACTGAGACACGAGACAGGACTAAGACAAGGCACGAGAGAGGACTGAGACACGAGAGGACTGAGACACGGGCAGGACTGAGACACAGCATGAGAGAGGACTGAGACACGAGACAGGACTAAGACACAGCAGGAGAGAGGACTGAGACACGGGCAGGACTGAGACACAGCATTAGAGAGGACTGAGACACGAGAGAGGACAGAGACACAGCACGAGAGAGGACAGAGGCACAGCACGAGAGAGGACAGAGGCACAGCACGAGAGAGGACTGAGACACGAGACAGGACTAAGACACAAGAGGACTGACAGAGAGGACTGAGACACGGGCAGGACTGAGACACAGCATTAGAGAGGACTGAGACACGAGAGAGGACAGAGACACAGCACGAGAGAGGACAGAGGCACAGCACGAGAGAGGACAGAGGCACAGCACGAGAGAGGACTGAGACACGAGACAGGACTAAGACAAGGCACGAGAGAGGACTGAGACACGAGACGGGACAGTAGATTCAATGGCAATGGTTTCCAGTGTCGGTCTGCCCTCCCCCTCACCTGCAGGGCTCCGATGGCGGCGCTCTGGAAGCGCAGGTCGGTCTTGAAGTCCTGCGCGATCTCCCTCACCAGACGCTGGAACGGAAGCTTGCGGATCAGCAGCTCGGTGGACTTCTGGTACCGCGGATCTCACGCAGAGCCACGGTACCGGGCCTGTTTCAAAACCACCAACAATAACAACAACATCCGAACAGAACCGCGACGACCCGCTCCAGATGGGTGTGCGTTTCACTTTCACTGCTGAACCCAAGGACAGGGAGCAGGAAACATACAGAGCTGGGGTGTCGCTCCACACAGAAAAACGCACACGTTAGAAAAGGCATTCTTTAACAAACAGGTTTTTTTTTTGCTGTTCTGCTGTTTTCGCGGGTCGGCTCACCTGTAGCGATGCGGTTTCTTCACTCCGCCGGTAGAGGGCGCGCTCTTGCGGGCTGCCTTGGTGGCGAGCTGCTTGCGGGGCGCCTTCCCCCCCGTGGATTTGCGGGCGGTCTGCTTGGTTCGAGCCATGCTGATGCGGGTTCAAGGTCCTGGTCGAGCTGCAACACAATCTGAGTTAAAAGAAATAACCAAACGAACGCGGTTTCACTTAAAAACAAAAAAAACACACAACAACAACAACGACAACATCGTATATGATATTTCACGTCACATAGCCGGGCAGTATATTAATAAAAAGTCAGATTCGTTCACAAAAATGAAAATATATTATTTACCGGCCCGTTTGTTTACACCACATTCTTTATACGTATTCTTGTTATTATTAGTATTTAATAATTATTTATTAAAAAAAAAGGTTTCAAATACTTTTAGCCTTTTCATTTTCAAATGACAGGATAGCATTTAATGTTTATTAGTACTGATGTACGCACGCATTACGTCGAGGGGGAAAACTACATATCCCAGAAGGCTTTGCGCCGCCCACAAAGCCTTAGAACTCATAGCGACAAAGCCTCTAGCCAATCGCCGTCGTCTTACATGGCGTAGGCGGGGCTATAGCTACTACCTAGCCACACAGTCCAATCTGTAAACTGTCAATCAAACGTAGAGAAAACAAAAAAACAACCCTCTCACACACAGCCAATCCCCCAACAGGGAATTCCTTTCTGACCAATCAGCATGGGCTAAACGCTGCAAGTCCCGCCTTCCGTCGCGCAGGCCATGGCCGCTGTTTGAAACGCAGCCGGGGCGAGATACGAGAGGAGAGCTCTGAACCGAAGCGTCGAATTCAAACTTAAATAAAAGCATAAAACAACAACATCCACAGAAAAACAAACGTCGTGTGTCAAAGTAGACACCTTAGAGAACGTAAAAGTGAGTCCGCTCGCGGTTCGGCCGGGGAATCGCCGTGTTTTCCGAGGTAGAAAACACCTACATGCTTTCGGGGTTGTGTTTTCTTCCTGCTCAGAAGCAGAAAGCCTGTTGTTTTTTTTTTCTCGGCGGCGGTGGCTTCTTGTTGTTTTTCCTTCAGAAAATTGTCCCTAAAACCCCGAAATTTAACAATTCCCAAACTTTTAAAAAGGTGTAACAAAGTATCCGAGTCTGAAAGAAACGGTGTTTGTTGGGTCTTACCTGAGAGGAAGGGCGGTTAATTTCGTGTAAAGGTGCTGTTTTCGTCTCTCGCAGCCTCAGGATTTCGTGTCTCTCACACAATGAAATCGGAGCGTCCGGCGGGAAAATGGCCGCTCCTGTCAATCAAACAGTCACCTCTCCTCGCCACGGGGGCCGTTTTCTGCTACTTTCTCGTCTTTTGTGAATTATGTTGAGTTTTGTATTCATTTCAAAAGACAATTCATTACAATTGTGCATTTATATAAAATAGAATGCAGCAAGAAGTCTTTTAAACGTGACAGGTTTACTTTGGTTTCTACACAGCTGAAGGGCTTTTTGTCCCCAAACGTGCTGAAATAAAAGACGTATTTTGTAATGTTTTTAAAACCGTTTGCGTACATCCAAAAAAAAAGTAAAACAACTTTTTCCTTTTTTTTTTTTTTTTGTATCTGCAGGTTTTTTTAAATTTTTTATTAATTAATTAATTATTTTTTAATTCGAAGTAGCGGCCATACAAAGCAACAATCGGGCGGAGAACGATTTTTTTAACAAGGGTAATCTGTTAGGAAAGGGCATGTATTTGGGTTTATTAATACGGGTTTGTTTCCGCTTCGAGAATAGCTGCGACGGCGACGAGGTTTGTCTGCAACAGCGATCCGTAGGAAGGTCTGCGCATCACGTGACACACGCAGGCCACGCCCATCATGGCAGATCAGATGAAAGACTGAAACCAAAAGCAAGATTATTATTAATAAACAACAAAAAACACACACATCGCAGAAGACACGGCGACTCAGTCGTAATGTAATATATATTTTAAATGTTTTACATTCGGAATCCTCGTTAAATAACCCAGAATCGCCTTCCAGTCTTTTTTTTTAAATTTTTTTTTTTATTCATGTCATACTAGGAACGGAAACCCTACAATCACTGCCTGTACAAAACAAACGCTATTGATGTGACACTTGCTCAAAATATCGTTGCAAATGACTAAACGGTATTTTGTATTAACTTGTTATTACAAATACAAATAAAAAAAGCTCTTCCAATGGCCCGAATGATACAGGTACATGCCTGTTCAAATTCTTAAGAGAGTTTCACAGTAAAACATTGCACGTGGATGATCTACCCCGGTTTGCTCAGCCAGCACTGAGTCGTTTATAAGACAGCACGGCAGACAATCATAAAGCATTTCAGTGAAGTTTCATACGTGTGCTTTTAGGGTAGGTATGGCTATTGAGCAGGGTTAGAAACTCACACTAGCACGGGTTCAGAGCTCCCCTCAGTGAAGTCTATTATTATTAATATTGAAATGATCAGGAGCCAGGAGTTTGAGCAGGGTTACAAACTCACACTAGCCCTGCTGCTGCTGCTGCTGCTGCTGCACCCAGTCCTGGGGTTCAGAGCTCCCCTCAATGAAGTCTAGTATTATTATTATTAATATTGAAATGATCAGGAGCCAGGAGTTTGAGCAGGGTTACAAACTCACACTAGCCCTGCTGCTGCTGCTGCTGCACCCAGTCCTGGGGTTCAGAGCTCCCCTCAATGAAGTCTATTATTATTAATATTGAAATGATCAGGAGCCAGGAGTTTGAGCAGGGTTAGATACTCACACTAGCCCTGCTGCTGCTGCTGCTGCACCCAGTCCTGGGGTTCAGAGCTCCCCTCAATGAAGTCTATTATTATTAATATTGAAATGATCAGGAGCCAGGAGTTTGAGCAGGGTTAGATACTCACACTAGCCCTGCTGCTGCTGCTGCACCCAGTTCTGGGGTTCAGAGCTCCCCTCAATGAAGTCTTTTATTATTAATATTGAAATGATCAGGAGCCAGGAGTTTGAGCAGGGTTACAAACTCACACTAGCCCTGCTGCTGCTGCTGCTGCTGCACCCAGTCCTGGGGTTCAGAGCTCCCCTCAATGAAGTCTATTATTATTAATATTGAAATGATCAGGAGCCAGGAGTTTGAGCAGGGTTAGATACTCACACTAGCTCTGCTGCTGCACCCAGTCCTGGGGTTCAGAGCTCCCCTCAATGAAGTCTATTATTATTAATATTGAAATGATCAGGAGCCAGGAGTTTGAGCAGGGTTACAAACTCACACTAGCCCTGCTGCTGCTGCTGCTGCTGCACCCAGTCCTGGGGTTCAGAGCTCCCCTCAATGAAGTCTATTATTATTAATATTGAAATGATCAGGAGCCAGGAGTTTGAGCAGGGTTAGAAACTCACACTAGCACTGCTGCTGCTGCTGCTGCTGCTGCACCCAGTCCTGGGGTTCAGAGCTCCCCTCAATGAAGTCTATTATTATTAATATTGAAATGATAAGGAGCCAGGAGTTTGAGCAGGGTTACAAACTCACACTAGCCCTGCTGCTGCTGCTGCTGCACCCAGTCCTGGGGTTCAGAGCGCCCCTCAATGAAGTCTATTATTATTAATATTGAAATGATCAGGAGCCAGGAGTTTGAGCAGGGTTAGATACTCACACTAGCCCTGCTGCTGCTGCTGCACCCAGTTCTGGGGTTCAGAGCTCCCCTCAATGAAGTCTATTATTATTAATATTGAAATGATCAGGAGCCAGGAGTTTGAGCAGGGTTAGATACTCACACTAGCTCTGCTGCTGCACCCAGTCCTGGGGTTCAGAGCTCCCCTCAATGAAGTCTATTATTATTAATATTGAAATGATCAGGAGCCAGGAGTTTGAGCAGGGTTACAAACTCACACTAGCCCTGCTGCTGCTGCTGCTGCTGCACCCAGTTCTGGGGTTCAGAGCTCCCCTCAATGAAGTCTATTATTATTAATATTGAAATGATCAGGAGCCAGGAGTTTGAGCAGGGTTAGAAACTCACACTAGCACTGCTGCTGCTGCTGCTGCTGCTGCACCCAGTCCTGGGGTTCAGAGCTCCCCTCAATGAAGTCTATTATTATTAATATTGAAATGATAAGGAGCCAGGAGTTTGAGCAGGGTTACAAACTCACACTAGCCCTGCTGCTGCTGCTGCTGCACCCAGTCCTGGGGTTCAGAGCGCCCCTCAATGAAGTCTATTATTATTAATATTGAAATGATCAGGAGCCAGGAGTTTGAGCAGGGTTAGAAACTCACACTAGCACTGCTGCTGCTGCTGCACCCAGTCCTGGGGTTCAGAGCTCCCCTCAATGAAGTCTTTTATTATTAATATTGAAATGATCAGGAGCCAGGAGTTTGAGCAGGGTTACAAACTCACACTAGCTCTGCTGCTGCTGTTGCACCCAGTCCTGGGGTTCAGAGCTCCCTCAATGAAGTCTATTATTATTAATATTGAAATGATCAGGAGCCAGGAGTTTGAGCAGGGTTACAAACTCACACTAGCCCTGCTGCTGCTGCTGCTGCTGCACCCAGTCCTGGGGTTCAGAGCTCCCCTCAGTGAAGTCTATTATTATTAATATTGAAATGATCAGGAACCAGGAAACTCTTGTCTCCTGATCATTTCAATAATAATAATAATAATAATAATAATAATAATAATAATAATAATAATAATAATAGACTTCATTGAGGGAGTTCTGCTTCAAATACCAGGTTTCCATGGAAATTCAGTTTATCTACATCCCTGGTAACAAGAACCATCACATCCCATAATTGGTTTTGTTTTACATTTTTTAGCGTGTTCCGGACCTTGTTGACCTTCCAGTTGGTTTACATACGGAAAGTGCGGTCAATACAAAACTGCGTCACTCTCTGACTAAACGAAACCGACGCGCTTGATGTGTTCTACATTCAGCAGTAGCGGGTTATAAGTGAACCTGTGTATTATGACAGCTGGCTGTCACGCGGGTGTTCTCATTGAATTAGTACATTTTCAGATTAATGTCTCTGTAAGTCGCCTTGGATAAAATACTCGACTGTTTTTATTTTGTAATATAGTTTATTGAAGTTCAAAGGATAAGAAAATCACCATGCGGAACTATCGCTTCTCTCCCTGTGCGGCGCCCGGATTGGTTTGTGTGCGTACGACACTGACAGACCATAACAAACTGACTTTAACAGAAGCAGGAAAAACAAAAATATATTTATTTATATATTATATATATATATATATATATACAAAAATAAAACATAAAAACTACTTAAGTTTCGGGTACAAATGTCAGATCCCGAAGGTAAAATGAACGAAAAGCACATTTTAATAATTTATAAAGAATTGCTGTCGCTCTCACGATAAAATAATTTGTATTTTATCAGAATTAGTCGGCTGCGCTGTGCGGTCGGGTTTAAGTTTATATATATATATATATATATATATATATATATATATATATATATATATATATATATATATATATATCTTGGTTTATTAAACTCCTATTTGCAGAACTTAAAATCGTGCTTTTTGATATCGTTTGTTTTGTAATGTCATTAGTGTTATTTTATTGTATTTATTCGTTTATAAACTTAGTCTTCATTAAGTATGTCTGCGACGTTTTATTTAATATTAATATTGTTTTCACAAAATAATAATATCAATGAATTATCCGTTCATCTGCTCGCGTGCAATATTAACAAAATCGTAAAATATCAATCCGTAGATACAATTAAACTCTCTTTTCTTTTAAATGATATACATTTTTAAATTTGTTTTAGACGGTTTAATTGCTAGTTTTACAAACGAGCTTTTATCTTAAATTTTCTAATTTGCCTCGGTTTGTTTGTGACAGCGCCTATCAGTGGAGCAGAGGCAGACAGCTTGCAGGAGCCTCAGGTAATTCTGCTAAACCTACGATGACACCAGCCTAATTATAATAATAATTATAATAATAAAGGGATTGAAACAAGACTCCGCTGCACAGCGCTGTGATCCAGTCCTGGTTTCACTAGGAGTTTAATAATCAGACACACCTGAGCTTGTTATCCACACACACTGGGGCTGATCAAGCTGGTAGTAAAACCTGGACTGGGTGACACTGCTGTTCAGTAGGAGTCTGATTCCCATCCCTGCACTCTGTTTGAAACCGGGTGACGTCTCTCTTGTGTTTAGCTCAGGAGGAGGAGAGCAGTCCAGCAGAGGGATCGACAGAGGACCCAGAGAGTGAGTGAGACTGGGAGGGACTGGGAGGATGGGGAGCGGAGTGGGAGGGACTGGGAGAGTCTTGGGGTTCTGGGAGGGACTGGGAGAGTGCGGGGGTTCTGGGAGGGACTGGGAGAGTCTTGGGGTTCTGGGAGGGACTGGGAGAGTGCGGGGTTCTGGGAGGGACTGGGAGAGTGCGGGGGTTCTGGGAGGGACTGGGAGAGTGCGGGGTTCTGGGAGGGACTGGGAGAGTGGGGGGTTCTGGGAGGGACTGGGAGAGTATGGGGGTTCTGGGAGGGACTGGGAGAGTCTGGGGGTTCTGGGAGGGACTGGGAGAGTGTGGGGGTTCTGGGAGGGACTGGGAGAGTGCGGGGGTTCTGGGAGGGACTGGGAGAGTATGGGGGTTCTGGGAGGGACTGGGAGAGTATGGGGGTTCTGGGAGGGACTGGGAGAGTGCGGGGGTTCTGGGAGGGACTGTTCTGTGTTGCTGGTCAGGTCAGTGATTGCCCTCTCTCTCTCTGCAGTGGATTTCCTGCGGTCTCTGTTCTCCAGGATGCAGGGGTTCGGTTCTGGTCCTGTGGAGCAGGTTCTGGATGAGCTCAGCCTGGAGGGCATGGCCCGGTACATGCAGAGCGGAGACTGTGAGTACAGAACTGGGCTGGGCCAGTACAGAACCACACCGCTGCTCCACTGTATAAAGCCAGCTCTGTCACTAATAAGAATCTTTTCATGTTTAAAATACAAAACTGTTTTAATTGCTGAGATTGTTTCATTGTTTATTTATTTATTTTTTTATTCCTTTTAGGCAAAAATATCATCTGCATGGTGGGAGCGGGATATCCACATGTAAGTCATCCTGCGTCCAACACCCCTGTCCCGTGAGGCTGTCTCACTGTCTGTCTCTCAGGCCCTGTCCCGTGAGGCTGTCTCACTCTCTGTCTCTCAGGTCCTGTCCCGTGAGGCTGTCTCACTGTCTGTCTCTCAGGCCCTGTCCCGTGAGGCTGTCTCACTCTCTGTCTCTCAGGTCCTGTCCCGTGAGGTTGTCTCACTCTCTGTCTCTCTCTCTCTCTCTCTCTCTCTCTCTGGACCTGTCCTGTGACTCTCTCTCTCTCTCTCTCTCTCTCTCTCTCTCTCTCTCTCTCTCTCTCTCTCTCTCTCTCTCTCTCAGCTGCTGGGATTCCTGACTTCCGCTCCCCGGGACCGGCCTGTACAGCAACCTGCAGAAATACGACCTGCCCTGCCCTGAGGCCATCTTCGAGATCGGATACTTCAAGGTGAGAGGGAGGGGGTGGAGGGGAGAGCGAGAGTACACCCTCCTACCCTGAGCTGGCACAGTGTTGTGAGGCAGTGACAGGGTTAACCCGTCTCCTCCTCTCTCTGCAGCAACACCCGAGCCATTCTTCACCCTGGCCAGGGAGCTCTACCCCGGGCAGTTCAAGGTGAGGCTCTGCCTGTCTGTGTCTGTCTGTGTCTGTCTGCCTGTGTGTTTGACTTTAAGAGTGCTAACCAGGGTTTGATAACCCTCTCTCTCCCTCTCCCTATCCAGCCCACAGTGTGCCATTACTTTATGCGCATGCTGAAGGAGAAAGGCTTGCTGAGGCGCTGCTACACACAGGTACTGTGCAATACTGTACACTATACAACATACAACACTATACACTGTGCAACACTATACACTGTGCAACACTATACACTATACACTGTGCAACACTATACACTATACAACATACAACACTATACACTGTGCAACACTATACACTATACACTGTGCAATACTATACACTATACAATATACAACACTATACACTATACAATATACAACACTATACACTATACACTGTGCAATACTATACACTATACAATATACAACACTATACACTATACAATATACAACACTATACACTATACAACATACAACACTATACACTGTGCAACACTATACACTATACACTGTGCAACACTATACACTATACACTGTGCAATACTATACACTATACAATATACAACACTATACACTATACAATATACAACACTATACACTATACACTATACAATACTATACACTATACAATATACAACACTATACACTATACAATATACAACACTATACACTATACACTATACAATACTATACACTATACAATATACAACACTATACACTATACAATATACAACACTATACACTATACAATATACAACACTATACACTATACAACTATACAACACTATACACTATACAACACTATACACTATACAATATACAACACTATACAATATACAACACTATACACTATACAATATACAACACTATACAACACTATACACTATACAATATACAACACTATACACTATCAACACTATACACTATACAACACTATACACTATACAATATACAACACTATACACTATACAACACTATACATTATACAATATACAACACTATACACTATACAACACTATACACTATACAATATACAACACTATACACTATACAATATACAACACTATACAACACTATACACTATACAATATACAACACTATACACTATACAACAGTATACACTATACACTATACAACACTATACACTATACAATATACAACACTATACACTATACAACACTATACACTATACAATATACAACACTATACACTATACAATATACAACACTATACACTATACAACACTATACACTATACAATATACAACACTATACACTATACAACACTATACACTATACAATATACAATATACAACACTATACAACACTATACACTATACAATATACAACACTATACACTGTACAACACTATACAATATACAACACTATACACTACAACACTATACAATATACAACACTATACACTGTACAACACTATACACTATACAATATACAACACTATACACTATACAACACTATACACTATACAATATACAACACTATACACTATACAATATACAACACTATACACTATACAACAGTATACACTATACAATATACAACACTATACACTATACAACACTATACACTATACAATATACAACACTATACACTATACAACACTATACACTATACAACATATACACTACACTATACACTATACAACACTATACACTATACAACACTATACACTATACAACACTATACACTATACACTATACACTATACAACACTATACACTATACAACACTATACACTATACAACTATACAACACTATACACTATACAACACTATACACTATACAATATACAACACTATACACTATACACTATACAACACTATACACTATACAACACTATACACTATACACTATACAACACTATACACTATACAACACTATACACTATACAATATACAACACTATACACTATACAACACTATACACTATACAATATACAACACTATACACTATACAACACTATACACTATACACTATACAACACTATACACTATACAACACTATACACTATACAATATACAACACTATACACTATACAACACTATACACTATACAATATACAACACTATACACTATGCAACACTATACACTGTGCAACACTATACACTATACACTGTGCAACACTATACACTGTGCAACACTATACACTATACACTATACACTATACAATATACAACACTATACACTATACAACACTATACACTATACAACACTATACACTATACAATATACAACACTATACACTACAACACTATACACTATACAATATACAACACTATACACTATACAATATACAACACTATACACTATACAACACTATACACTATACAATATACAACACTATACACTATACAATATACAACACTATACACTATACAACACTATACACTATACAATATACAACACTATACACTATACAACACTATACACTATACAATATACAACACTATACACTGTGCAACACTATACACTGTGCAACATTATACACTATACACTGTGCACTATACACTGTGCAACACTATACACTGTGCAACACTATACACTATACACTGTGCAACACTATACACTGTGCAACACTATACACTATACACTGTGCAACACTATACACTGTGCAACACTATACACTGCAACACTATACACTATACACTGTGCAACACTATACACTGTGCACTATACACTATACACTGTGCAACACTATACACTGTGCAACACTATACACTGTACACTGCAACACTATACACTGTGCAACACTATACACTGTACACTGCAAAACTATACACTGTACACTGTGCAACACTATACACTGTGCAACACTATACACTATACAACACTATACACTGTGCAAAACTATACACTATACACTGCAAAACTATACACTGTACACTGTGCAACACTATACACTGTGCAACACTATACACTGTGCAACACTATACACTATACAACACTATACACTGTGCAAAACTATACACTGTGCAAAACTATACACTGTGCAACACTATACACTGTGCAAAACTATACACTATACAACACTATACACTGTGCAACACTATACACTGTTTATTAAGTACTGTGCTTCTCTGTGCTTCTCAGAACATAGACACGCTGGAGCGAGTGGCTGGGCTGCAGGAAGAGGACCTGATTGAAGCCCACGGCACCTTCCACACCTCGCACTGCCTCAACTTCCTGTGCAGAGAGGAGTACGGGCTGCCCTGGATGAAAGGTCAGGGGGCAGGGGGCAGGGGGCAGGGGCAGTAAACACATGAACCCTGTTCTGGCTGCAGGTTTGATTTCTTGGCGATTTGTGTCGGATCAGTTCCCAATTCCAGTCCAATTCCCTTTTAATCAATCTCACAGTCACGACAAGTTACTGCAATGCAGTCAATTAAACTGGCTTCAAATGAAAGCACTGTGTGTGTCAGTGTGTGTATGTGAGTGTGTGTGTCAGTGTGTGTGTGTCTTTGTATGAACGTGTGTGTGTGTGTCAGTGTGCATGAACGTGTGTCAGTGTGCGTGAACGTGTGTGTGTGTGTCAGTGTGCATGAACGTGTGTTGATTCAGAGTGACTCTCGTTCTCGTGTTACAGAAAAGATCTTCTCGAGGAGATTCCCAAGTGCGAAAAATGCAACAGCCTCGTGAAGCCAGGTGAGGGAACGACTTCAAGTACTGACCCTGACCCTAACACTAATACCTGTGAGAGTACTGACCCTGACACTAACCGTGACCCTAACCCTAATACCTGTGAGAGTACTGACCCTAACCCTAACCCTAATACCTGTGAGAGTACTGACCCTGACACTAACCGTGACACTAATACCTGTGAGAGTACTGACACTAACCCTAACCCTGACACTAATCCTAACCCTAACCCTAACCCTAACCCTAACCCTGACCCAAACACTAATACCTGTGAGAGTACTGACCCTAACACTAACCGTGACCCTAACCCTAATACCTGTGAGAGTACTGACCCTAACACTGACACTAACCCTAACCCTGACACTAACCCTAACCCTGACCCTAACCCTGCTTTCTCTCTCTGCAGACATCGTGTTTTTGGGGAGAGCCTTCCCGGCGCTTCTCCTCCTCCCTGCCGGTGAGATCCACAACCATCCTGCAATTCAGACGTTTTCTTCATGACTTCTCGTTGATTTCTCATTGATTTCTCGTGATTTCTCTGCTCAGGATTTCCCCCGTTGTGACCTGCTGATCATCATGGGGACGTCTCTCTCAGTGCAGCCCTTCGCATCCCTTGTCATGAAGTAGGGCTCTTTGTGTGTGTGAGTGTGTGTCAGTGTCTCAGTCTCAGTGTGTGTGTGCACTGTCTCAGTCTCAGTGTGTGTGTGTGTCAGTGTCTCAGTCTCAGTGTGTGTGTGTGTGTCACTGTCTCAGTCTCAGTGTGTGTGTGTGTGTCAGTGTCTCAGTCTCAGTGTGTGTGTGTGTGTGTGTGTGTCAATGTGTCTGTTTATCTGCACAGTCCCACATTAGCTTGATTTTGACATGTTTCTCTCCCCTCCCGCTCCTCTCTCTCTCTCAGGGTCCCTCCCAAGACTCCTCGCTTGCTGATAAACAGAGAGAAGACGGGTGAGGTGAGGATGAGCGTGCAGGGTGTGGACTCCTGTTGCACAGCAGTGTCACCCAGTCCAGGTTTTACTACCAGCTTCATGAGCCACAGTGTGTGTGGATAACAAGCTCAGGTGTGTCTTATTATTAAACTCCTAGTGAAACCAGGACTGGATCACACTGCGGTGCAGCGGGAGTCTGATTCCCATCCCTGAGTCGATGTTATCAGCCAGTTATTGTTCGTAGAATGTGCTGCAGGGTGGAGTGCTGTGTGTTTAACACGCCTCCTCTCCTCTCCTCTCTCCCAGAGCGATTCTCTGATGAGTTTCATGGGAATTGGAGGAATGGACTTTGACTCTGAGAAAGCGTACAGGTACACAGTATATACACCCCTACCCTTACCCCTACCCCCTCTCTCAGGGATGTAGTGTTCCTGTGTGTGTCACCTCCAACCCTGTCCCCGGCATGTAGTGTTCCTGTGTGTGTCACCTCTAACCCTGTCCCCTCTCAGGGATGTAGTGTTCCTGTGTGTGTCACCTCTAACCCTGTCCCCTCTCAGGGATGTAGTGTTCCTGTGTGTCACCTCTAACCCTGTCCCCTCTCAGGGATGTAGTGTTCCTGTGTGTGTCAACTCCAACCCTGTCCCCGGCATGTAGTGTTCCTGTGTGTCACCTCTAACCCTGTCCCCTCTCTAAGGGATGTAGTGTTCCTGTGTGTGTCACCTCTAACCCTGTCCCCCCCTCAGGGATGTAGTGTTCCTGTGTGTCACCTCTACCCCTACCCCCTCTCTCAGGGATGTAGTGTTCCTGTGTGTGTAACCTCTAACCCTGTCCCCTCTCTAAGGGATGTAGTGTTCCTGTGTGTGTGTCACCTCTAACCCTGCCCCCTTTCCCCTCTCTCAGGGATGTAGTGTTCCTGGGCTCCTGTGATGACGGCTGCCTGGCTCTTGCGGAGATGCTCGGTTGGAAGGTGTTTATTATTATTAATATTATTATTATTATTATTTATTTGTCAGATACCTTTGCCCAAGGCGACTCACACAGGCGTTACAATGCAAGCTTCATATTTAAATACAGTATGGTTTACAGTAAGTGCAAATAATAACACTGCTAGAATACAACATGAACTAGGATGCAGCCAGTTAGGAGATGGAAGTGAGTACATTATAACCACACTATAATTATTACATCCTCTCTCTCGCATTCAGGACGAGTTGGTTGCCATGGTAACCCGCGAGCACGCCGCTATCGATGCGATGGAGGGGGGCGGGGCCTCAGCCAGCATGGCCAATAAGAGCAGCGGGCGGGGATAAGGGGAGGGGCCGGAGCAGAAAGACAAGCCTGCTGACCAATCGGGTGCAGGAGAGAGGGAGAAGGAGGACTGACTCGGAGACAGAGGGACTGACCTTCCTCTGCATCCATCTTTCTGTTCTCTCCTCCCTCCCCTCCCTCCCATTTCATCACTTTGTCATGATTTTCCCTCTTTTTGAAATATTCCTCCTCTCCTCTCCCTGCACCCTCTCTCGCTTGTAAGATCTCGCTCAGATCTGTTTGTGTTTTTAGTTTTTTTTAACTCCTCAATCTGTTGTATTATATTTTGTTTGTTAGAAACCTCGACTGGAGCAAAAATCAGTGATCCGAGGAAATAAAAGTAAAAGATAAAAACTCTGGGCTTAATGGTGCTTTTATTATGCTTGTGTACACAATCCAGCCCTATGAAATGTCTTTATAATATACAGCACTAGACCCTGATATTGATGCGATCCAGCCCTCTGAAATGTCTTTATAATATACAGCATCAGACCCTGATATTGATGTGATCCAGCCCTCTGAAATGTCTTTATAATATATAGCACTAGACCCTGATATTGATGCATCCAGCCCTCTGAAATGTCTTTATAATATACAGCACTAGACCCTGATATTGATGCGATCCAGCCCTCTGAAATGTCTTTATAATATACAGCACTAGACCCTGATATTGATGCGATCCAGCCCTCTGAAATGTCTTTATAATATATAGCACTAGACCCTGATACTGATGCGATCCAGCCCTCTGAAATGTCTTTATAATATACAGCACTAGACCCTGATATTGATGCGATCCACCCCTCTGAAATGTCTTTATAATATACAGCACTAGACCCTGATATTGATGCGATCCAGCCCTCTGAAATGTCTTTATAATATATAGCACTAGACCCTGATATTGATGCGATCCAGCCCTCTGAAATGTCTTTATAATATACAGCACTAGACCCTGATACTGATGCGATCCAGCCCTCTGAAATGTCTTTATAATATACAGCACTAGACCCTGATATTGATGCGATCCAGCCCTCTGAAATGTCTTTATAATATACAGCACTAGACCCTGATATTGATGAGATCCAGCCCTCTGAAATGTCTTTATAATATATAGCACTAGACCCTGATATTGATGCGATCCAGCCCTCTGAAATGTCTTTATAATATACAGCGCTAGATAGACCCTGATATTGATGCGATCCAGCCCTCTGAAATGTCTTTATAATATACAGCGCTAGACCCTGATATTGATGCGATCCAGACCTCTGAAATGTCTTTATAATATATAGCACTAGACCCTGATATTGATGCGATCCAGCCCTCTGAAATGTCTTTATAATATACAGCACTAGACCCTGATACTGATGCGATCCAGCCCTCTGAAATGTCTTTATAATATATAGCACTAGACCCTGATATTGATGCGATCAAGCCCTCTGAAATGTCTATAATATAAAGCACTAGACCCTGATATCGATGCCCCAGCCCTCTGAAATGTCTTTATAATATACAGCACTAGACCCTGATATTGATGCGATCCAGCCCTCTGAAATGTCTTTATAATATACAGCACTAGACCCTGATATTGATGCGATCCAGCCCTCTGAAATGTCTTTATAATATACAGCACTAGACCCTGATACTGATGCGATCCAGCCCTCTGAAATGTCTATAATATACAGCACTAGACCCTGATACTGATGCGATCCAGCCCTCTGAAATGTCTTTATAATATACAGCACTAGACCCTGATATCGATGCTCCAGCCCTCCAGTCACAAAATAAAACAAGCTTCCTGAACAGCAAAGTTTAGAGCTCACTCTGAGCAGGATTTAAAAACAAACAAATAAACAAAACAAACTCGCTACAAGCTGTGAACCAGCACACAGGTTACCGCAGGGAGTCCACGACACAAACCACACAGCGATGCCTCAACTCACCCTGCAAGATACGCAACACATTTAAAAGGGAACCGATCGCTAAACCAAACCAGTGAAGGAAGGGACTCACCTGCCAAACCGGTGCGGAGGAATAGACGCTGACCAGCGGAGCAACAGCAGCAGCGCACAGCTCACCCAGTGGAGCCAAAACAAAATCCACAAGTAACCATTTATGCAAGATCATAAAGATCTACCAACAATTATATATTCTCTTTAACAGCAGTGAAGTTTCACCTCGGCTGTGGCGCATTACAGTGCACTGAATGCTTTAACGTTGCTCGCTCCTGGCATAACTTGCAAAAGAAAAACCCTGCAATTGCATCTATTAGTTAAACCTGCGTGAAATACCTCTGCACGATAACCCCAAACACGCTCGATATTTATCTACCAGCGGCCCATGCACGCTCATTCACGTGTGTCAATAGAAGCTAATTGATCATTGCGAGATCTAATTACTGCAGCGTGCTCGGCTGAATTGAAACCCTTGTGCATTTTTGAAACCCACCTCTCTGTCGAAGATTTGATTAATACATCGAGATGGGATTAAAATGTTTATAAAGCAATGCGTCCCGTTTGAACAAACCTGTCAGTTTATCTTCGTTCGTGTCATTTATTTTCATGCTGTGCGGGTTTGAACTGCATTTCATGATTTAATGGTATCTGTTTTTTATATCTGTGTATTTTACTTCATTGGTAGTTTTTGTCAAAAAGTGAATATATATATATATATATATATATAGTATATCTCAGATTAATCCCAGTTTAACATGATATACTATTCAAACCACAAGCCCAGAATAAAACTACAAAATAGCTCAAAATAAGCACCGAGAAATTAAATGAAAACCGAAAAACAGAAGTCCTAATTCTAATATACAATGCAGAATTAAGACACCCCCCCCACTCTTTCTATGATTAAAACAGTCATATTATCGACACATCTATATACTCCAATTAGACTATTAACAACTTCCATCTAATGTCATTATTTTCATGACTCTTAACCGAGATGGCAGTGAGGCTCCCATTGCATAGCAGGTTCACCTATTCCAGGTTTTGATGCGATCTTCATTAGCAAGTGTGCAGATTTACAAGCTCAGGTGTCTCATTAGACTCAGTTTAATAAGATCACACTTCTATACGAGAGTATTATACATCTCATCAGCAGCAGAGGTGAGGGCTCTGGACTCTTGACCGAGGGTCGTGGGTTCAATCCAAGGTGGGGACACTGCTGCTGTACCTTTGAGCAAGGTACTTTACCTAGATTGCTCCCCTGCCCCCAAGGGTCAGTCGGCTCTCCGTACCTTGTCAGGACAGCGACCAAAACAACGCGTTCCATGACAGAGCAGGACTGTCCCATCACATGACAGTGACGTTAACCAGGGGTGCACGTTATTTTGAATATCGGTGCTGAACTGTTTTGAAAGTTTAGCACCAGAGAGCCGACTGCTGTCGAATGCTCAGCCCACACACTTCATGACTTGCTGAACAAAAGATTCAATTGATCATCATTACTGTCATTTATTAGGGAGAGTTGTAATCTCCCACAGATGTGTGTGTAATGAGACTGTGACGTCACTGCCGTGGATTACAGTGACGCCACCACCCTGCCGGAATTCTAAACAAACAGAAAAAGGCAGACTTCAGATTTGTAGCTGTCAGTGAGATTGTGGATAGTTTTATTCAGGAACAATTACACAAAAGAACACCACAAAGGAATACATGATGTGACATTGTTCAGACAAGATGTGCTGCAGTTCCCAGCGGAAGAACTCCACAGCCACCTGTCAGCGTGCTTCAGTCCCCTTACATAATGAGATGGAGTAACGAACCTGCGAAGGGCTCCTCGGGCTCTGATGTCCCAGAAACCTCTCGAAACTCTCCCAGGTTTCACACAGGCTTACCTACACCAATACCAGTGCTTTACAGGAATCACAATCTCTGAATTTACTGAGTTACAAAAACACAAGTGAGGAGACGGATCAGGCCTCCGCCAAACCACAACAAAACCAGCCTGCGTTCTACCCCCAGAGTCGGCAAAAGCGAACCGGCAGAGCTTCAGAAGCAAAGTGAAGAGGCCATGGGCTGACTCCGGTGCAAGCAGAACAACGGGACATCCCTTTGCTCAAGACTGGCTGACGGGACGTTCCCGCTGTTCAATTAGTAACATAATTACTGGTGGCACCTCAGCAATACAGTAATTAACACAACTAACTAACCTAACTTTAATGTTTAACATTAGCAGCCATCTAAACAGGTATTTTATAGTGGAGTTCAATCAGTCATTTTCTGCAGAATTATTTGTGCCAGGGTCTGCTGCAGCCGAACATTTAAAAAATAAAATAAACCCCACTAACAAACAAAAAAAAAATACTGACCGGAATATTTATCAAGAACATGAAATGGCAGAAAAAACACCAAACAACAAATAAACATTACTGTGAAGAGCTGTTCAATACAGCGTTCACTCTTGATACAGCTGTGTGCATTACTCTGAAGAGCTGTTCAATACAGCGTTCACTGCGATACAGCTGAGTGCATTACTCTGAAGAGCTGTTCAATACAGCGTTCACTGCGATACAGCTGTGTGCATTACTCTGAAGAGCTGTTCAATACAGCGTTCACTGCGATACAGCTGTGTGCATTACTCTGAAGAGCTGTTCAATACAGCGTTCACTGCGATACAGCTGTGTGCATTACTCTGAAGAGCTGTTCAATACAGCGTTCACTGCGATACTCACAGCTGTGTGCATTACTCTGAAGAGCTGTTCAATACAGCGTTCACTGCGAGAGCGGTAAACTGCTGAATCTGGTAAATCAACACCCTGTCTTCTTTGGAGAACAGTCAGGGTAGTTTCAGGGCTGGAGAGCGGGGCAGGAGTAGTTTCAGGGCTGGAGAGTGGGGCAGGAGTAGTTTCAGGGCTGGAGAGCGGGGCAGGAGTAGTTTCAGGGCTGGAGAGCGGGGCAGGAGTAGTTTCAGGGCTGGAGAGCGGGGCAGGAGTAGTTTCAGGGCTGGGGAGCGGGGCAGGAGTAGTTTCAGGGCTGGGGAGCGGGGCAGAGGTAGTTTCAGGGCTGGGGAGCGGGGCAGAGGTAGTTTCAGGGCTGGGGAGCGGGGCAGAGGTAGTTTCAGGGCTGGAGAGCAGGGCAGAGGTAATTTCAGGGCTGGAGAGTGGGGCAGGGGTAGTTTCAGGGCTGGAGAGTGGGGCAGGGGTAGTTTCTGGGTTGGAGAGCAGGGTAGGTTCAGGGCAGAGGTAGTTTCAGGGTTGAAGAAGCGGGGCAGGAGTAGTTTCAGGGTTGGAGAGCAGGGTAGGGGTAGTTTCAGGGCTGGAGTAGTTTCAGGGTTGGAGAGCAGGGTAGGGGTAGGTTCAGGACAGGGGTAGGTTAAAGGCTGAAATGCAGGGGCAGGGGTAGATTCAGGGCAGGGGTAGGTTCAGGGTTGGAGAGCGGGGCAGGGGTAGGTTCAGGGCCAAAATGTGGGACAGGGGTAGGCCGGTTCAGGACAACTTCCAGCCTCTCTGCCCCTGCTGGCTGATGTCCAGAACGCACACAAAGCGCTTTGGGCCAGCTGTGGTGCTGAAGCAAATAGCTCCTCTGTGGAGATAGAAAAACACAAATCAAAATAACACACAGATGAAGGAACAGAATTGAATTTGCATTCAGAAAAATACTGAAAGAGGTTTGACGAACGTTCAATACGTTTCTTCTGTTTGTTCTAAATGTAATGCTAGAGTTTTTAATGGGGTTTCATTACAGAAGGAGACTACCAGCCATGCCTGTCGTGTTGTGAAGAGAAAGTATCTTGAAATGACACACATGTCTATTTTAAACCCCTTTCTGTTTTATGGAGCAGCTCTGTGTTCTGCTGCTCCAAACCTGCCTTTACCTGCTTTGAGCTTGTCTGGGGAATCCTAGTGTGCTGGTTCTAATCCAATCACGCATCGATGAGACCCCAGCCTAGTCTCTCAGGGAACACATACTGTCATGTGCCTGGCACTTAGGGTTCCCAGACAAGCTCAGAGCAGATAAAGGCAGATTTAGAGCACAACTCAAATCATGATCACGCAACACACAGTCCGACAAAATAACAAAACGGCAATTAAGATACAAGGGACATGTGTGCCCCCCCCCACCCAAATCAAAACGATGCGAACTTACTTATGTCTGCCATGTAGACATACTTATGTACAGACTGGCTGGATCTCCTCATCCAAACTGTCAGTCTCCTCCTCACGTTACTTGAGTCGCTCTCAAAATGTATTTTAAGAAACTGTTTGATCAGCAAGCGCTCGAATCCTTGTGCACCCTGAAGGGGTTTTAAATGGGTAGCTGTCACTCACCTGGAGTGGGGCAGGGTGTGCTGGGGGAGGGGCCTCCGTGAGCCAATAGAGATGCCAGGCTGTTCTCGTAAGGTTCAGGGCTCGGGCTCAGGGGCACTGTGGGTATGAAGATGGCTTCCAGCGCCAGCCTTTCATTCAGCCCTGAAGAGGGAGGGTCAGCATCAACATCAAACAGTCTCTCAGTGCCCCTGACCCCTAACCCAGCCCTGCAGAGACAAGTCTCTCAGTGCCCCTGACCTCTAACCCCTAACCCAGCCCTGCAGAGACAAGTCTCACAGTGCCCCTGACCCAACCCTGCAGACAAGTCTCTCAGTGCCCCTGACCCAACCCTGCAGAGACAAGTTTCTCAGTGCCCCTGACCTCTAACCCCTAACCCAGCCCTGCAGAGACAAGTCTCTCAGTGCCCCTAACCCAGCCCTGCAGAGACAAGTCTCTCAGTGCCCCTGACCCAACCCTGCAGAGACAAGTCTCTCAGTGCCCCTGACCCAACCCTGCAGAGACAAGTCTCTCAGTGCCCCTGACCTCTAACCCAGCCCTGCAGAGACAAGTCTCTGTGCCCCTAAGACAAGTCTCTCAGTGCCCCTGACCCCTAACCCAGCCCTGCAGAGACAAGTCTCTCAGTGCCCCTGACCCCTAACCCAGCCCTGCAGAGACAAGTCTCTCAGTGCCCCTGACCCAGCCCTGCAGAGAAGTCTCTCAGTGCCCCTAACCCCTAACCCAGCCCTGCAGAGACAAGTCTCTCAGTGCCCCTGACCCAGCCCTGCAGAGACAAGTCTCTCAGTGCCCCTGACCCAGCCCTGCAGAGACAAGTCTCTCAGTGCCCCTAACCCCTAACCCAGCCCTGCAGAGACAAGTCTCTCAGTGCCCCTAACCCAGCCCTGCAGAGACAAGTCTCTCAGTGCCCCTGACCCAGCCCTGCAGAGACAAGTCTCTCAGTGCCCCTGACCCAGCCCTGCAGAGACAAGTCTCTCAGTGCCCCTGACCCAGCCCTGCAGAGACAAGTCTCTCAGTGCCCCTGACCCAACCCTGCAGAGACAAGTCTCTCAGTGCCCCTGACCCAACCCTGCAGAGACAAGTCTCTCAGTGCCCCTGACCTCTAACCCCTAACCCAGCCCTGCAGAGACAAGTCTCTCAGTGCCCCTGACCCAACCCTGCAGAGACAAGTCTCTCAGTGCCCCTGACCCAACCCTGCAGAGACAAGTCTCTCAGTGCCCCTGACCTCTAACCCAGCCCTGCAGAGACAAGTCTCTGTGCCCCTAAGACAAGTCTCTCAGTGCCCCTGACCCCTAACCCAGCCCTGCAGAGACAAGTTTCTCAGTGCCCCTGACCCCTAACCCAGCCCTGCAGAGACAAGTCTCTCAGTGCCCCTGACCCAGCCCTGCAGAGAAGTCTCTCAGTGCCCCTAACCCAGCCCTGCAGGAGACAAGTCTCTCAGTGCCCCTGACCCAGCCCTGCAGAGACAAGTCTCTCAGTGCCCCTAACCCAGCCCTGCAGAGACAAGTCTCTCAGTGCCCCTAACCCCTAACCCAGCCCTGCAGAGACAAGTCTCTCAGTGCCCCTAACCCAGCCCTGCAGAGACAAGTCTCTCAGTTAAAATAGAGCTTCTCACAACAGTGACAACAATTAAATTCACTGTTGGTTGTTTAATTAAAGTGGCTTCAAATGAAAGCAGTTGAACAAGCACAACACTTATTATGATGTCTTCTACATTCCAGTTCCTTCAAAGCCGTCTGATCCACTCCTGGTTTTACTGCAAGTTTAATAAGACACACTTGGGCTTGTTATCTACACACACACTGGGGCTGATCAAGCTTGCAGTAAAACCTGGACTGGGCGACAGTGCTGTGCAGTCAGAGTCTCAATCCCATCCCTGCACTGGGACTCTGACACCCATGTTTCTTGTCTCGTACCCAGGATTGTGACGCGGTAGTAACCCGGGTGTTGCTGGCTGGGGAAGCTCTCCAGCTCTTGGGCCGGATCAGGCAGGGTGTCTTTGAAGCAGGCAGGCTGCAGCCCGACTGCCTTGGTTTGGGCGCCCGCTTCGTAGCTGTATTTATGGGGTATAGTCTCAGGGAGCTGCCCCTCCTAGCCTCTCCCCCTGCCAGCGGCGGCCGTACCAGACAAGGGGGCTGCTGGCTTTGAGGGGTTGACAGAAGGCTGCATCCACCTCCTCTTCCTCAGAGTCCCAATCAAAGTATCTGCACGCTGCACCGAATTCGAGCCCTGCAGAGCAAATCAAACACAGTGAAAGTCTTGGCATGACAACCACAACCGACACACACCCTTCAGAGTGCTGAACAACAGTGACCCTGACCCCTAAAATCGAGCTTCTCACAACAGTGGCATCAAATTGGATTTTCATTTTAAAACACACGGTACTACTCTAGGTGAAACAAATCTGCAAATTTGCAAGCCGTGGCTTCAGACGATCTTGCACTTCCTGCTCCCTTCGCCGGGAGAGAAAAGCCACGCCCAGGTTAGGGTGTGATGGCGTTGTCAGTGGAACTTCTCAAACCTGTCTCGCTGCAGCTAGACGGGGGTCATGACTCCCTACGGCTTCGGACTGGGGGCAGGAGCCTGGAATGGAAGAGATTCCCAGATAAGCATCCCAATGGAATCAAATCCACAATGCCTGGCACTGATACAGGCGCAGCACCGGAACGCATGAAAAAACTATTGCTGCAGCTCTCAGCCAGCAGACAGGACCGTGATTTTAAAAAGAGCTGCCGTTATCGCTTGGGGGGGGGACGTCTTCCTGAAAGCTGCTCTGAGCAGACAGTTCTGTCAGGACTGCTGCAGATTGTAGGGTCTGGTTGCTGCATTTTTTTCTACAAAGTTCTCAGGGAGATTTTACTTAGTGCCTTTTTATTAAATTAGAATAAATCAAAATATCTCGAATTTTATTTACATTGTTTGTCATTAATTATTATTGAAAATATTAAATCATTTTGAAATGTTATAACTAGGCTTGTATTGAAAAGAAAAACTACTAAAAAAGTTGACATTTTGATTTTTTTTTTAAATTTACAATGTTCCGAGTTTTTTCTATTACATTGTGCCAGTTTGTTCCCTTTTTTTCTGAAAGCAATTAAAATCATTTAGAAAGGTATTTTTTTGGTCATATTTTTTCATGCATTTCTAGCTTCATCATTGCTGTCCATGTATCAAACTAACTAACAAATAAAACTGAACAATCTAAAATCAGGAAAAAATAAATCTGAAAATTCAAAATAATAAAAAGGATTTCATAGGGCCTTACAGACAGAAAGACACACCGAGACACACACCTATACACACAAACACACACAGGAACACAGAGACACACACAAACACACAGAGACACACACAAACACACACAAACACACAGACACACACACACCTTTTTCTCGCTACATCGGATATTCTCTCCGGGTTTTCCAAGAGCCTTTTTCTAGGGGGAAAAACAACCGCAGATGCATTCAGCAAGCAGTGGGAATAAGACTCCCATTACACTGCAGTTTGATCCATTCCTGGTTTTACTACGAGTTTAATAATAAATAAGAAAAACCTGGACTGGGTGACACTGCTGTGCACTGTGAAGAGATACACTGGGGTTATAACAGGAGCACTATGGAAAGGAAAGGGTTGCAGTCACCTGGTCTGGAGGTAGCAAGGTGTGAGAGGGATTTCTGGAGAGCACTGGGCAGAGCTGACTGGGATGAAGTGGGGTTCGGCAGCCATCAGTCTGAGGGGGGAGTCTTCACAGGACTGGAGAGTGGAGCACTCCACCTGAACAGAGACAGGAGAGAGCATGGAGTCAGTGAAACACGAACAGCACAGAGACAGGAGAGAGCATGGAGTCAGTGAAACACGAACAGCACAGAGACAGGAGAGAGCATGGAGTCAGTGAAACACGAACAGCACAGAGACAGGAGAGAGCATGGAGTCAGTGAAACACGAACAGCACAGAGACAGGAGAGAGCATGGAGTCAGTGAAACACGAACAGCACAGAGACAGGAGAGAGCATGGAGTCAGTGAAACACGAACAGCACAGAGACAGGAGAGAGCATGGAGTCAGTGAAACACGAACAGCACAGAGACAGGAGAGAGCATGGAGTCAGTGAAACACGAACAGCACAGAGACAGGAGAGAGCATGGAGTCAGTGAAACACGAACAGCACAGAAACAGGAGGGAGCATGGAGTCAGTGAAACACGAACAGCACAGAGACAGGAGAGAGCATGGAGTCAGTGAAACATGAACAGCACAGAGACAGCAGAGAGCATGGAGTCAGTGAAACACGAACAGCACAGAAACAGGAGGGAGCATGGAGTCACTGAAACACGAACAGCACAGAGACAGCAGAGAGCATGGAGTCAGTGAAACACGAACAGCACAGAGACAGCAGAGAGCATGGAGTCAGTGAAACACGAACAGCAAGGTGTAGCACACTGACAGGTGATACAGCTCTCTTACCTCCTCTCTCAGCTGGGTGTAGCACACTGACAGGTGATACAGCTCTCTTACCTCCTCTCTCAGCTGGGTGTAGCACACTGACAGGTGATACAGCTCTCTTACCTCCTCTCTCAGCTGGGTGTAGCACACTGACAGGTGATACAGCTCTCTTACCTCCTCTCTCAGCTGGGTGTAGCACACTGACAGGTGATACAGCTCTCTTACCTCCTCTCTCAGCTGGGTGTAGCACACTGACAGGTGATACAGCTCTCTTACCTCCTCTCTCAGCTGGGTGTAGCACACTGACAGGTGATACAGCTCTCTTACCTCCTCTCTCAGCTGGGTGTAGCACACTGACAGGTGGTACAGCTCTCTTACCTCTCTCTCAGCTGGGTGTAGCACACTGACAGGTGATACAGCTCTCTTACCTCCTCTCAGCTGGGTGTAGCACACTGACAGGTGATACAGCTCTCTTACCTCCTCTCAGCTGGGTGTAGCACACTGACAGGTGATACAGCTCTCTTACCTCCTCTCTCAGCTGGGTGTAGCACACAGTGATGATGGTTCCCTGGACAGTGAAGCGCCTGTGCTCTCGATAGTGCAGTCTGCCCACCTGCTGCTTCAGCTCATCCATACTGAACAAGCAGGACTCCCCTAGCAGCAAAAGAGTCACGAGAAAGCTTCATCATCGACTGATCGCTCTGCTGCCTCAGT
Organism: Acipenser oxyrinchus oxyrinchus; assembly: GCA_030684275.1. Lineage (NCBI taxonomy): Eukaryota > Metazoa > Chordata > Actinopteri > Acipenseriformes > Acipenseridae > Acipenser > Acipenser oxyrinchus. The sequence goes on along the minus strand of CM060281.1, from coordinate 51,331 downwards.
TCTCTATTGTATTATTGGCGCAGGCATGTTTTTTAGTTGCATTTCAAGGTTTTGAATTTGTAATGTAATGTAATGATCTTGATTTATATATCATATTAATACACAGAATATGCAAATGCACGTTCACCACGTTTAATAAAATAAAATATACAAAAACACACACACAGCGAACTTACCGTCCCTTTCTGAAAGATACTGTTCCACGCTGGTGGGGAGGGGCGGGAAGCTGAAATATCCTCCAACCACATAGTTGTTCATCTCCAGCTGATGGTATTTCAACCACTGGAGAAGTCGCCGGGCCGCGGGGAGGAAGGTGTACGGTTTGCCTCTGTGGTGCCCTGTAGGAGCAAACAGAACTAGAATACAAACCCAGAATTATCATCAACTCTTACAGGACCCAGCGAACACAATCAATCTATACTAGGGCAGCAACGAAGGGTTAACCCTAACTCAGAATCACCATCAACTCTTACAGGACCCAGCCAACACAATCAATCTATACTAGGGCTGCAACGAAGGGTGCTTTTTGACCATCGAAGGTTCGGAACACATTACCGACGGAAGCTTCGGACCGGCCACGGGACTCATTTGCATGTGGTGACATCACCATCGCTACTAGCTACGTCAATGCGTCTCACAGTCCAGTGGTAACAATGCTGAATGACCGACTGGGTGGTGCCTTCGCTCTCTATTTTACCCCCCAATGGTTTTCTGGAGTGGCTGCTGTCAGGGCTGGTACAGTATTAAATGCAGTGCTGAGCTTGGCCACAAGCAACCTACTTTCAGAGGGTAAAATGAAGAGAGAAATGGCATCACCAGTCGTTGCGTATTGGTAGTAAGTGGATCACATCTGGAGGGCCACAGCACTTTCGTGGAAGACACGGTTCATTGAAATGAAGAGACTCACCCTCCTCGTAGAGCTGGCTGTATGAGGTGCTGGTCAGGTACTGCACTGCAGGCGGCCCCCCTGCACTGCCTCCAGTGCTCACAAGCTGGACGTTGGTGCAAACGGCTATGAGCACTGCAACAGCAAACACAAACAGCATGACTTTACACCTGATTCCTGAACGCAGGGACTAACGCTTACAAATGCATGGACGGAACGAAGACTCCCATTGCATAGCAGTCCATCCATTCCTGGTTTTATTAAGAGTTTAGTAAGACACACCCAAGCTTGTTGCCGATACACACACTGGATCTAATCAAGCTTGGAATGTGTGAAACTATAGGAGTCTTACTGCCATCCCTTGAAATGTTACAACCTAATACAATAAATAAAACAACGGATGGCTTCTCTGTGCTTTACAATGCTTCCCTATGCTTTACCAGACCTCGCTGTGCTTTACAATGCTTCCCTATGCTTTACCAGACCTCTCTGTGCTTTACAATGCTTCCCTATGCTTTACCACACCTCTCTGTGCTTTACAATGCTTCCCTATGTTTTACCAGACCTCTCTGTGCTTTACAATGCTTCCCTATGCTTTACCACACCTCTCTGTGCTTTACAATGCTTCCCTATGCTTTACCAGACCTCTCTGTGCTTTACAATGCTTCCCTATGCTTTACCAGACCTCTCTGTGCTTTACAATGCTTCCCTATGCTTTACCAGACCTCTCTGTGCTTTACAATGCTTCCCTATGCTTTACCAGACCTCTCTGTGCTTTACAATGCTTCCCTATTCTTTACCAGACCTCTCTGTGCTTTACAATGCTTCCCTATGCTTTACCAGACCTCTCTGTGCTTTACAATGCTTGCCTATGCTGTACCCTGATGTCACTGTGCTTCACAATGCTTGCCTATGCTGTACCCTGATGTCACTGTGGGACTCTTCTATAAGGAGCTCGGGTTCGTCACTCACTTGGGTGGAACTCTGCGTGGGTCTCTGGCTGGGAACTGGACTCAAGCTTCAGGAGAATGGGCTGTCCCCGTCCCATCCTCCAGCCGCACCCAACGGTACACGAAAATTCATTAAAACCCCTCCTGGGGGTCACAAAGAGAAAAGGGGGGTCATTATAATCACAAACACTGATTACTTTCAGATGCTGTCTATATAGGAGGCTGTGTGGTCCAGTGGTTAAAGAAAAGGGCTTGTAACCAGGTGGTCCCCGGTTCAAATCCCACCACAGCCACTGACTCATTGTGTGACCCTGAGCAAGTCACTTAACCTCCTTGTGCTCCGTCTTTCGGGTGAGACGTAATTGTAAGTGACTCTGCAGCTGATGCATAGTTCACACACCCTAGTCTCTGTAAGTCGCCTTGGATAAAGGCGTCTGCTAAATAAATAAATAATAATAATAAAGACTGCTTGAGATTCAATCTGGGCTCTCTCCCCATACCCTCACATGGATTTCTATACCATTATCGATACATACATGTCAGGGATGGAAGATTCACTCCTTCCAGGTTTTACTATGAGCTTGATTAGCCACAGCGTGCAGGTAACAAGCTCAGGTGTGTCTTATTAAACTCACAGCGAAACCACAAAACTCTTGCTTGTTCCAAAAAATAATATAGAAATAAAAAGGCAAGATAATCAGCTGGTGCCGGAGCTTTGTGCTGCTGCGCTCCTCTCTCGTGGAACTCTATTCCGGCAGGTTGAAACGCTAGATTCTTTTAAGTCTAAATAGAAAACATACTTTTTTATGCTTTTATATCATTGATTATAGCTGGTGTGTGGTAGAGATGAGCTAGAGAGGAGATACAGAGGAGCTAGAGAGGAGATACAGAGGAGCTAGAGAGGAGATACAGAGGAGCTAGAGAGGAGATACAGAGGAGCTAGAGAGGAGATACAGAGGAGCTAGAGAGGAGATTCAGAGGAGCTAGAGAGGAGATACAGAGGAGCTAGAGAGGAGATACAGAGGAGCTAGAGAGGAGATACAGAGGAGCTAGAGAGGAGATTCAGAGGAGCTAGAGAGGAGATTCAGAGGAGCTAGAGAGGAGATACAGAGGAGCTAGAGAGGAGATACAGAGGAGCTAGAGAGGAGATACAGAGGAGCTAGAGAGGAGATACAGAGGAGCTAGAGAGGAGATACAGAGGAGCTAGAGAGGAGATACAGAGGAGCTAGAGAGGAGATACAGAGGAGCTAGAGAGGAGATACAGAGGAGCTAGAGAGGAGATACAGAGGAGCTAGAGAGGAGATACAGAGGAGCTAGAGAGGAGATACAGAGGAGCTAGAGAGGAGATACAGAGGAGCTAGAGAGGAGATACAGAGGAGCTAGAGAGGAGATACAGAGGAGCTAGAGAGGAGATACAGAGGAGCTAGAGAGGAGATACAGAGGAGCTAGAGAGGAGATACAGAGGAGCTAGAGAGGAGATACAGAGGAGCTAGAGAGGAGATACAGAGGAGCTAGAGAGGAGATACAGAGGAGCTAGAGAGGAGATACAGAGGAGCTAGAGAGGAGATACAGAGGAGCTAGAGAGGAGATACAGAGGAGCTAGAGGAGATACAGAGGAGCTAGAGAGGAGATACAGAGGAGCTAGAGAGGAGATACAGAGGAGCTAGAGAGGAGATACAGAGGAGCTAGAGAGGAGATACAGAGGAGCTAGAGAGGAGATACAGAGGAGCTAGAGAGGAGATACAGAGGAGCTAGAGAGGAGATACAGAGGAGCTAGAGAGGAGATACAGAGGAGCTAGAGAGGAGATACAGAGGAGCTAGAGAGGAGATACAGAGGAGCTAGAGAGGAGATACAGAGGAGCTAGAGAGGAGATACAGAGGAGCTAGAGAGGAGACTAGAGAGAGATACAGAGGAGCTAGAGAGGAGATACAGAGGAGCTAGAGGAGATACAGAGGAGCTAGAGAGGAGATACAGAGGAGCTAGAGAGGAGATACAGAGGAGCTAGAGAGGAGATACAGAGGAGCTAGAGGAGATACAGAGGAGCTAGAGAGGAGATACAGAGGAGCTAGAGGAGATACAGAGGAGCTAGAGGAGATTCAGAGGAGCTAGAGAGGAGATACAGAGGAGCTAGAGAGGAGATACAGAGGAGCTAGAGAGGAGATACAGAGGAGCTAGAGGAGATTCAGAGGAGCTAGAGAGGAGATACAGAGGAGCTAGAGAGGAGATACAGAGGAGCTAGAGGAGATTCAGAGGAGCTAGAGAGGAGATACAGAGGAGCTAGAGAGGAGATTCAGAGGAGCTAGAGAGGAGATTCAGAGGAGCTAGAGAGGAGATACAGAGGAGCTAGAGAGGAGATACAGAGGAGCTAGAGAGGAGATACAGAGGAGCAGTAGTAGATTATTTGATTGTCCAGATGGAGCTCTCCACTGGTGAGGGTCGCTGGTGTCCATCGGGCTGATTCACCATTCAGAGTGAAAGGAGTGTAGAAACAGCTGCCTGGGTTTGTGTGGATCGCTGTTCTCCTCCACAGAGTCTAAGAAAAGCAGCGATCATCACAAACCAAGCAACTGTTTCTTCACTCGTTTCAAATGATCAGTCTGTGTTCCGCTGCACCCAACCTTTCTTCAGCACTCTCTCCGGCCGGCCAACGAATTTCACAAAGCCGATGACATCACAGGTGGTTCCGTTGGGAGAGGAATTCAGCTCCGCCCTAAAGACAAAGGGAAACAAAGACATTTTAAAAGGAGTTCCTGAACTCCTCCTTAGAAATGTTTATCACTGTATGTTCATCGCTTTACCACACCTCTCTGTGCTTTACAATGCTTCCCTATACTTTACCAGACCTCTCTGTGCTTTACAATGCTTCCTTATGCTTTACCAGACCTCTCTGTGCTTTACAATGCTTTCCTATGCTTTACCGGACCTCTCTGTGCTTTACAATGCTTCTCTATGCTTTACCAGACCTCTCTGTGCTTTACAATGCTTTCCTATGCTTTACCAGACCTCTCTGTGCTTTACAATGCTTCCCTATGCTTTACCAGACCTCTCTGTGCTTTACAATGCTTTCCTATGCTTTACCAGACCTCTCTGTGCTTTACAATGCTTCCCTATGCTTTACCACACCTCTCTGTGCTTTACAATGCTTCCCTATGCTTTACCACACCTCTCTGTGCTTTACAATGCTTCCCTATGCTTTACCAGACCTCTCTGTGCTTTACAATGCTTCCCTATGCTTTACCACACCTCTCTGTGCTTTACAATGCTTCCCTATGCTTTACCACACCTCTCTGTGCTTTATTACACTTTGCTGTGATTTTACTGTGAGAAGTGATGCAACAGCAGAAAGCAGCTGCGACCTTTTACTTTTTTACCACTGAAAATGGCACAGGGATGTAAATAAGATCCTGCTGCACAGCAGTTTGATCCATTCCTGGTTTTATTTGGAACCTGAGCGTGTTACCAACACACACTGTGGCTCATGAAGCTGGTAGTAAAACCTGGAACGGGGTGGAAAGCGAACGCAGCAGGAGTCTCATTGCCATCCCTGTGACAGCAGGCGTTGCTCTCGAAGGTTCAGGTTTACCTGGTGAGGAAGTTGAAGTGGAGGGAGGGCAGTCTCCAGCCTCTCAGCACACCACTCTCCGGGATGATGCTGATGATCGCAGTCGGGTTTTGAGAATTGAGGCTGATTTCTGTGAAAGAAGCAAACACACTGGAGCACAACGACCTCACACAACAACCCCAGTGAGGCTGATCCAACACACAGAGTGACTGATCTAACACACACAGTGAGGCTGATCTAACACACACAGTGACTGATCTAACACACACAGTGAGGCTGATCTAACACACACAGTGAGGCTGATCTAACACACACAGTGACTGATCTAACACACACAGTGACTGATCTAACACACACAGTGAGGCTGATCTAACACACACAGTGACTGATCCAACACACACAGTGAGGCTGATCTAACACACACAGTGACTGATCTAACACACACAGTGAGGCTGATCTAACACACACAGTGACTGATCCAACACACACAGTGAGGCTGATCTAACACACACAGTGAGGCTGATCTAACACACACAGTGAGGCTGATCTAACACACACACAGTGAGGCTGATCTGACACACACAGTGAGGCTGATCCAACACACACAGTGAGGCTGATCTAACACACACAGTGAGGCTGTGGATATTCAAACAGAGGGGCGGTCCAGTACCTATCTGTATTTGGTCCTGGTTCTCCGACCCCCTTCCTATTCTGCTGGAGTAGGTCTCCTTCACTCGGTAGTTCCGGATCTTCAGAACAACTCCCGGGTCCAAACAGCGGAACCACTTGAGGCAGAGCGAGTTCCAGAGGACCAGCGAGGCGGTGCAGGACCGGTCCGCCACCTGGAACTCAGCCTGGAACAAAGAACCACGACCGCCATGTACAAACACACGCCCATGCTTTATTCCATAGGCAGAACTCTGACTTCAGAA
>CM060281.1:20000-42500 GCA_030684275.1 Acipenser oxyrinchus oxyrinchus | reverse complement strand
GCGCAGCCGGGACTTCTTCATCACTCGGACAAGGAGCGCGCCGAGTGTCCGGTTCGAGTTGGTAGTGTAGGCTGTCTTTGCCTGCTGAAGAGTGATAAACTGCGCATCTGTGAACAGAACCGGGAGCAGGGACATTAAAACCTCGAGAAGACGGAGATCGGTAACAAGCTTTCCAGCGCTCTTCACAATTAACCAACAATTAACCAATTACAGTCGAATGAAAGCCGCTGAATAATGTGACGCTAGCATATCCAATCACACTCTGCTTTGCAGCTTCCCATATACTTCAAGAAAAACTGACGACAAATACGACAGTGTGACATTCCCAAATACTGCACCGGCGTTATCACCTAGCTTATCATCATCATTATCATTATGCATTAGGTCTCAGTCCTAAAAGGATATGCAAAACTTTTGTCCACAGCTTTCAGTTTCGTGCCCAGTCCGGGTAGCGGTGAGCTGCCAGGACTGAAAGAGGGGTTTTGTTTTGTTTTGTTTTTTTCGCGGGCATGAATTAACCGCGCCTTTTTTTTTTTTTTTTTTAATACGCGTGAGTTTTGGAGCATAAAAAATTAAAAAAAAAGTTTAATGCCAACGTAGCTGTAGTGAAAGCTGAACGGGAGTGTTATTACCAGCCCTGAAAATGAATACACCATATACTAACTCATAGTTCACAATTATAAAAGCGTCACTACATGTATATATATATATATATAAATGCATTACATGTGACATGCCTGCCTTGCTGTTTACCTTGCTCCTCAGTGTCACTTTCCGACTCGGCTGTTGGCGCTTCATTTTTCCACACGTCTCCAAAATAGTCGTCGCAGTTCCACAGCGGCAAATAATACGACCGGCGCGCCTTCAACGGTGCACCTCCATCGCCGCCCCCAAACCACGGCATGTCCGCTAAATCGAGCCCCCTGAGTCGCTCTAAAGCGAGGCCGCCCGGGCCTTTCCTGATCTCCAAACCCATGACCTGGACCTTCATGCTGCCCCGCCCGAGCCTCTTCTCGTCGAACTGGACGGCGAACTCCACGCGGTGCAGCTCGGAGCCGCAGCGGAGCGCGTTGCCCTGAATCAGGGGGGTCAGGTTCGGGTGCAGCGTCACCCGGACCCTGCAGCTGCCGTCGCTCAGGGTGGCATCGTAGAGGAAGCTGAGGGAGGCGGACACTTGGGAGAAGCAAGCTTTCGAAACCGGGTCTGCCTTATACCGGTCCAGCGCAACCAGATACAGCGGCTCCCCGCAGACTCTGTAGGTCTGGGCGGAAGAATGCGCCGACCCTTCCCCGCATAGATCGCTTTTTCCAGGGGCAGTCAGGATGGGACGCTGAAAAGACATTTTCTCGCTTTTGTTTTGTTTCGTTTTTTTTCTTCTTCTCTTCGCTCCGTCGAAACAACCGCAGCAAACTGACGCGGTGTCACGCGCTACCAACGAACTACCTTCACGAAACCACGCCCACCTCCTGAAAAAAAAAAACCCCGCCGAAAACCCACCCAATCACGATCGGAGCAAGGTGTGACGACACAGGTCTGCTGCGTGCAAACCACCGTGCAACGTGTTCACATGCGGCTAATCTTTATTGAAGTCCTATTGAAAAAAACAAAAAAAAATATTATGCAGGACACACAATTACAATCACATTGGGAAACTGTATTAACATTAATTATTAATATTATTTACATTTTATCAGACACCCTTATCCAGGGCGATTTACAATTGCTTAATAAAGACTTGTCACTCTTTCAAATGTTGGTTTGTTCGATAAACATCACCGCCTGAGCCCGCTTAAAGTTATTTTTTAAAATGAGCAAGGACCCGGACGATTTACAAGGGCTCCCACGAAACCCCGTAAAATGAAAAAATGATTTCCCTGTTGTTATTATTGTCATTACGGTATACCACGGGCCCTGTAACGTGCTTTTAATCTGAGATCACATCGACCTGCTTACACGGTGAAACGGGGTTAAATGAGGGCACTTTCCCCTTACTGTAAGAAATGACATGTTGCTAATTAGCAGGCGCCCTTATCCAGTGCGACTTACAATTGTTACAAGATATCACATTATTACAATGGGTAAGTATATCTAAAAATAATCTGTAAAAAATGAATATAATTGTGTGTAGGGCGTGTCGTATTTTTAGCAGAGCGATGTCATTTTCACAGTTTTGGTCGCTCAGCTTTCACGGTCATGCGGAGCCGCCGCCACTGAGGCGCTCGGCTCCCTCCAGTGGACACGCACCGGTACTGCAGTCGGGAGTCGCTGGAAGATTATTTGATGTATTCCTTACCGAGGCGGCTATCTCGTGGAGAGAAAGTGGAACGTGTTACGTCTTGTCCTAAACAATCTGATTGGATAAGACAAGTTACAAATTCAATGACTTCTGATTGGCGAACGCAGTTAGCGAATCAAAAGTTAGAACTGCGTTACCTAATTTGTATAGACCCTATGGCTGTCTAGCGTGCGCACCTGATTAAAAATATAAATTTATTATTAATAAAACATGTTTTAGTACACGTGTCCACGTCAGTATTTTAAGAATAGGATATTTTCATGCTTTTAGTTAAGAATTGTTTTACTATCAGTCATATTTTAAAACAGGCAGTTTCGAAATAACCAAAGAAAGCATCGATTTTAAACCGGAACCTGTCTGAAGGAATCAACTGCAGTTCTCTTTTATAGCGATTTAAAATATATCTAAAAGTATATACGGGTGTTTACAATAATTTAATCACAGACTTACAAATATAACCAAGATTCACGACGACCATTGTATTGATAGAGCAGTTGTTTAAATAAAAGGACAGCGTCAGTTTTGGAAATGTCACATTTTTATATTTGTGTCAGTTTTAGTTAGGTATATAGTAAACTACAAGCGGTGTGTATTTCAGTATGCTAACGTGACGTTTTTCAGCAGGTTTCATTTGATTTTATGAAGCAGAATTAGTTAACACTCATTTCAACCACTCGACAGCCGTTCTACTAAATGTCCACACGAGGGCAGCATTGGATAGGAAATGAAAGCTAAAGCCTCGTCTGTCTCCCTGAAGTTCGCTACCAATTGTAAACAGCAGAGGACAGCGCAGCCGGAGGCGTGTGTTTGTGTGAAACGACTATATTTCATGTGATAAGTTTGTGCAAGATGGAAATCAAGTTAGGAGGCGTTTGCTATTGTTTTACACAGACTACGAGGGACAGAGCTCGTTAAACCAGGTAAATGCATCTCGTTTACTTTCTTTATTATTCAGTGCAGCGTTGGTTTTCAATCCCGCATTTTTAATAACAAATGGCCGTCCGGACCCGCTTGTGACTGTTCGCTGAGCGGCTTTTAATAATGTGTTTGTCTTTGTGAGCTCTGATCAGCAGGGTGCGGTTTAACCGTGGTGTGATTTCCCCGGCTATATTGATTGGGGTCACCGTCATGTAGGGGTACAGGAAGTGAGAATGAGAGAGAAACGTGAGTGAGACTGTAAGCAAGACTAAACAGCTGCAGGATCCCTTTGCTCTGCGCGCCTCCTCATGCCGTGTGCTCTCCCAGTAAAGCCCCTTGAAGCCCCTTCTTGGCGTACGTTGTTATTGCCTTTTAGCTATTGAGCATAATAATCTCAGTCCCGTTTGAAATGACACAGTGCATTTGCATGGTGGCAGATGAGGGCTGTCACTTCACTCGAGGCTTGCCTACTGTTTTGGAGTTTGTGTGTTTTATCCCCCTAGATTCTAGATTGCTCTGGTTGTGTGCGTGTGTTCCTGTCTCTTGACAGGGCTCTGACAATGCAAGTTAGTTTCAGTGTTAGTGCTCATCCCCTCACTGTGTGTGTGTGTGTTCTTGTCTCTTGCCTGTCCTGTGAGGATGAAGATGTAGTTTCAGTGTTTAATGTTCATCCCCTCACTGTGTGTGTGTGTTCTTGTCTCTTGACAGGTCTGTGAGGATGAGAAGGTCTCCACAGTCTGGAGGCTGGTCTCTGACAGGCTCAACATACCTGTCAATCAACAGGGACTCCTCTACAAAGGCAAGGCGCTGGCAGGTAGGCTGAACAGCTCAGCTCAGCTCAGCACAGCACAGCACAGCAAAGCAAAGCACTCGGTTAAAAAGCATGCATGTTATTCTACATATATCTATTAATAGTAACACCTGCAAACAAAGTGATTTCAGTCTTTTATCATCTTTGAGTTGCATGAAGTGTTTTAATCTGCCTGGTCTTGAATCTCTCCTGTCTCTCCCCTCCTCTCTCTCAGATGAGCACAGACTGTCACACGACTCCATCGCTCCCGATTCCAAGCTGAACTCGTTGTGACGCCCCAACAGAGAAAGTGTCACCCGAGCAAGAACAGCACTCCCTGTGTCCCCCTCCTCTCACCCCTCCTCTCACCCCTCCTCTCACCCCTCTCACTCTCACCCCTCCTCTCACCCCTCTCAGCCTCACCCGGGTCAGTGTGGCACAGCCTGCCTGCTCTTCTGAACAAACACTTCAGCCCTGCACGACGCAGTGAGAGTGTGGAGCAGCTACACAAGGTAACCTGAACACAATAAACACAGACACTGCTACACACACACACACACACACACACAGTGAGAGTGTGGAGCAGCTACACAAGGTAACCTGAACAGAATAAACACAGACACTGTTACACACACACACACACACACACACAGTGAGAGTGTGGAGCAGCTACACAAGGTAACCTGAACAGAATAAACACAGACACTGCTACACACACACAAACACAGTGAGAGGCTGGAGCAACTACACAAGGTAACCTAAACACAATAAACACACACACTGCTATACACACACACACACACATGCACACACAGTGAGAGTCTGGAGCAGCAACACAAGGTAACCTGAACTCAATAAACACTGCTACACACACAGTCCCAGCTGCAGCACATGCACACTGTTATACAGACGCACTCAGACACAGCTGTACAGTGACACAGAGATGCACACACAATCGCAGCTGCAGCACAGGCAGTCTCAGATGCAGCACACAGACTCTGAAATGCAGGTGTAGAGCAGTGTGTAGTTGTGACTCCGTGTCTCTCCCTCTGCCTCTCTCTCAGTATTACGAGTGGAGGCTGTGCTTGTTGAGCCTGGATGATATGGAGCTGCTGGCGACCTGCATGCTTCACCCTGAGGCTGTGGAGTGCATGGAGCTGTCCTTCCTGGACTGAGGAATACTGCTGCTGACCTCTCCCATCGCCTCCCCTCAGTCTCCTCTCTCTTGTGTGATTTCGCTCTCCTATGAACCTGAATCACCCAGCACTGTGTTGTGTGTGGAGTTCAGCTGTTTTGATCTCAATAATGATGTATCCTGGGTTGTGTTTGTTCATCTTTTCAGAATTATAAAAATGTTATTTAAGAAGTCATAAGCAAAGGGGTAACATTTTAAAACCTCTTTGTGAAGTAGCAATATATTGTGTTAATACAATTCCATTATTCTTGATTGAATCTGCTTTTCAAATGCTTGGTGTTTGTTATTATACATCCCTGCTACTAAGTTGAGAAGTTTCTGTTCACCTTTATTTCCTTTAACTTAAATTGATCCGAGCGAACGGCTCCGTTATCCCTCGTGTTGTCGGTCAGTCGTCCCCTGATTGCATAAAAGACAAAGTTACAAATTAAACGATTTTTGATTGGCGCACACAATTAGCGAATCAAAACTTAGAAAGGCGTTACTTAATTTACATACGTCAACCCTAAACAATCAGATTGGATAAAACAAGTTACAAAGTAGATGACTCCTGATTGGCGCACACAGTTAGCGAATCAAAACTTAGAAACGCGTTAATTTATTTGCATAGACTCTATTGCTGTCCAGCGTGCTCACATGTTTAAAAATATCTATTTATTATGAATACACATTTTGTAGTACACGTGTCCACATCAGCATTACAAATATATATATTTCCATGTCAATAGTCAAGAATTGTTTTACTACAGACAGAAATAACCAAATAAAACAAATTGTAGTTCTATTTTATAGCGATTTAAAACGACGACCATTGTATTGATACAGCAGCTGTTTAAATAAATGGACATCGTTAAATTTCGAAATGTGCGGAAAAACCCAATTGTATAAATTACTTATTTATTAATTAGCAGACACGCTTATCCAGTGCGACTTACAATTGTTACAAGATATCACATTATTACAATGGGTAAGTATATGTAAAAATAATCTGTAATCTATGAATCCGATTCCAAGCTGAACTCGTTGTGATGCCCCCAACAGAGAAAGTGTCACCCGAGCAAGAACAGCACTCCCAGTGTCCCCCCTCCTCTCACCCCTCGGGTCACCCCTCCTCTCACCCCTCCTCTCACCCCTCGCCTCACCCCGGGTTAGTGTGGCACAGCCTGCCTGCTCTTCTGAACAAACACTTCAGCCCTGCCGACGCAGTGAGAGTCTGGAGCAGCTACACAAGGTAACCTGAACACAATAAACACAGACACTGCTATATACAAACACACACACACACACACACACACACACACACACACAGAGTGAGAGTCTGGAGCAGCTACACAAGGTAACCTGAACACAATAAACACAGACACTGCTATATACAAACACACACACACACACACAGAGTGAGAGTCTGGAGCAGCTACACAAGGTAACCTGAACACAATAAACACAGACACTGTTACACAAACACACACACACACACACAGTGAGACTATGGAGCAGCTACACAAGGTAACCTGAACACAATAAACACAGACACTGCTACACACACACACACACACACACACAGTAGAGTCTGGAGCAGCTGCACAAGGTAACCTGAACACAATAAACACAGACACTGTTACACAAACACACACACACAGTGAGAGTCTGGAGCAGCTACACAAGGTAACCTGAACAGAATAAACACAGACACTGGTACACACACACACACACACACACACACACACACACACACACACACAGTGAGAGACTGGAGCAGCTACACAAGATAAACTAAACGCAATAAACACAGACACTGTTACACAAACACACACACACACACAGTGAGAGTCTGGAACAGCTACACAAGATAAATTGAACACAATAAACACTGCTACACACACAGTCCCAGCTGCAGCACATGCACACTGTTATACAGACACACACAGTCCCAGCTGCAGCACATGCACACTGGTATACGGACGCACACAGTCCCAGCTGCAGCACATGCACACTGTGATACAGACGCACACACAGTCCCAGCTACAGCACATGCACACTCTTATACAGACACACACAGTCCCAGCTGCAGCACATGCACACTGTTATACAGACACACACAGTCCCAGCTGCAGCACATGCACACTGTTATACGGACACACACAGTCCCAGCTGCAGCACATGCACACTGTTATACGGACGCACACAGTCCCAGCTGCAGCACATGCACACTGTTATACGGACGCACACAGTCCCAGCTGCAGCACATGCACACTGTTATACGGACGCACACAGTCCCAGCTGCAGCACATGCACACTGTTATATCGGACGCACACAGTCCCAGCTGCAGCACATGCACACTGTTATACTGGACGCACACAGTCCCAGCTGCAGCCCATGCACACTGTTATATGGACGCACACAGTCCCAGCTGCAGCACATGCACACTGTTATATGGACGACACAGTCCCAGCTGCAGCACATGCACACTGTTATAATGGACGCATCACAGTCCCAGCTGCAGCACATGCACACTGTTATACCGGACACACAGTCCCAGCTGCAGCACATGCACACTGTTATACAGACAACACAGTCCCAGCTGCAGCACATGCACACTGTTATACAGACACACACAGTCCCAGCTGCAGCACATGCACACTGTTATACGGACAACACAGTCCCAGCTGCAGCACATGCACACTGTTATACGGACCACACAGTCCCAGCTGCAGCACATGCACACTGTTATATCGGACGCACACAGTCCCAGCTGCAGCACATGCACACTGTTATACGGACGCACACAGTCCCAGCTGCAGCACATGCACACTGTTATATGGACGACACAGTCCCAGCTGCAGCACATGCACACTGTTATATGGACGCACACAGTCCCAGCTGCAGCACATGCACACTGTTATACGGACGCACACAGTCCCAGCTGCAGCACATGCACACTGTTATACGGACGCACACAGTCCCAGCTGCAGCACATGCACACTGTTATACGGACGCACACAGTCCCAGCTGCAGCACATGCACACTGTTATACGGACACACACAGTCCCAGCTGCAGCACATGCACACTGTTATACGGACGCACACAGTCCCAGCTGCAGCACATGCACACTGTTATACGGACACACACAGTCCCAGCTGCAGCACATGCACACTGTTATACAGACACACACAGTCCGAGCTGCAGCACATGCACACTGTTATACAGACACACACAGTCCCAGCTGCAGCACATGCACACTGTTATACGGACACACACAGTCCCAGCTGCAGCACATGCACACTGTTATACGGACACACACAGTCCCAGCTGCAGCACATGCACACTGTTATACGGACCACTACAGTCCCAGCTGCAGCACATGCACACTGTTATACGGACGCACAGTCCCAGCTGCAGCACATGCACACTGTTATATGGACGCACACAGTCCCAGCTGCAGCACATGCACACTGTTATATCGGACGCACACAGTCCCAGCTGCAGCACATGCACACTGTTATACAGACGCACAGTCCCAGCTGCAGCACATGCACACTGTTATACGGACGCACACAGTCCCAGCTGCAGCACATGCACACTGTTATACGGACGCACACAGTCCCAGCTGCAGCCCATGCACACTGTTATACGGACGCACACAGTCCCAGCTGCAGCCCATGCACACTGTTATACTGGACGCACACAGTCCCAGCTGCAGCACATGCACACTGTTATACTGGACGCATTACAGTCCCAGCTGCAGCACATGCACACTGTTATACGGACACACACAGTCCCAGCTGCAGCACATGCACACTGTTATACGGACGCACACAGTCCCAGCTGCAGCACATGCACACTGTTATACGGACACACACAGTCCCAGCTGCAGCCCATGCACACTGTTATACAGCGGCACACAGTCCCAGCTACAGCATTTTCTTCATCTGACGCGAAAGCGCAGAACGGTTCTCTTTATAGACCTGACAGCGGTGACGTCATAAGAACACCACCCACCTCCCCTCATGTGATAGGCTTTTTCTGTTCTGCTTTTCAGCCAATCGGCCATGCACGGCGTCTTTGCCTCGAGTTAACATCGTCACAGCGACATTGTGTGTGCCTTTGTGTGTTCATATTACTCTGTGTTCATGTTAGTCCCTCGTCTCTGTAAGCGTTCATTCCGGTCTCCAGTGTCTAAAACAAGCAACGGTACATCGCATCTCCTCTTCAGTCACTGCGTGTAAACTGGAGCATGTGAAGCGTCCTGTCTGCAACGCCATAGAGTTCACACAAACTGTTTTCAAATTACAAAAATGTTATTTTAAAAGAAACCTCCCAGTGTAGTACTGATAGGAATGTTTCTTTGTGTTAAAGTTCATGCAATTCCATCAACTACACTCGTTCATCTGCAGTTCAAATGTTTGCTGACTTCAAAACAATACCCGCGTCTAAATTCAGATTTCAAAATACGTTTTAAAAACAGTCTTTGAGTGGTTGCGGATGCAAAGCGCAGGCAAGCAGGCAGGGAGGCACACTGCTCCCTCCCGTGGACACACACCGGTACTACAGCCAGAGGGGAATGTGACGCTGGGAGTCCTAACAACACTGCAGCCGAATTAATTACGTGTATTATTATTATTATTATTATTATGATTATGATTATGATTATGACGATGTTTGTAGGAATCACGATTTCTGTGATTTATGACTCATAGGCTGTGTAGGGCGTGTCGTATTTTAGCAGAGCGATGTCATTTTTCACAGTTTTGGTCGCTCAGCTTTCACGGTCATGCGGAGCCGCCGCCACTGAGGCGCTCGGCTCCCTCCAGTGGACACGCACCGGTACTGCAGTCGGGAGTCGCTGGAAGATTATTTGATGTATTCCTTACCGAGGCGGCTATCTCGTGGCGAGAAAGTGGAACGTGTTACGTCTTGTCCTAAACAATCTGATTGGATAAGACAAGTTACAAATTCAATGACTTCTGATTGGCGAACGCAGATAGCGAATCAAAAGTTAGAACTGCGTTACCTAATTTGTATAGACCCTATGGCTGTCTAGCGTGCGCACCTGTTTAAAAATATAAATGTATTATTAATAAAACATGTTGTAGTACACGTGTCCACGTCAGTATTTTAAAAATATTATATTTTTATGCTTTTAGTGAAGAATTGTTTTACTATCAATCATATTTTAAAACAGGCAGTTTCGAAATAACCAAAGAAAACAACGATTTTAAACCGGAACCTGCCTGAACGAATCAACTGCAGTTCTCTTTTATAGCGATTTAAAATGTATTTAAAAGTATATACGAGTGTTTACAATAATTTAATCACAGACGTACAATATAACCAAGATTCACAACGACCATTGTATTGATAGAGCAGTTGTTTAAATAAAAGGACAGCGTCAGTTTTGTACATGTCACATTTTTATATTTGTGTCAGTTTTTAGTTAAGTATATAGTAAACTACAAGCGGTGTGTATTTCAGTATGCTAACGTGACGTTTTTCAGCACGTTTCATTTGATTTTATGAAGCAGAATTAGTTAACACTCATTTCAACCACTCGACAGCCGTTCTACTAAATGTCCACACGAGGGCAGCATTGGATAGGAAATGAAAGCTAAAGCCTCGTCTGTCTCCCTGAAGTTCGCTACCAATTGTAAACAGTAGAGCACAGCTCAGCCGGAGGCGTGTGTTTGTGTGAAACGACTATATTTCATGTGATAAGTTTGTGCAAGATGGAAATCAAGTTAGGAGGCGTTTGCTATTGTTTTACACAGACTACGAGGGACAGAGCTCGTTAAACCAGGTAAATGCATCTCGTATACTTTCTTTATTATTCAGTGCAGCGTTGGTTTTTCAATCCCGCATTTTTAATAACAAATGGCCGTCCGGACCCGCTTGTGACTGTTCGCTGAGCGGCTTTTAATAATGTGTTTGTCTTTGTGAGCTCTGATCAGCAGGGTGCGGTTTAACCGTGGTGTGATTTCCCGGCTATATTGATTGGGGTCACCGTCATGTAGGGGTACAGGAAGTGAGAATGAGAGAGAAACGTGAGTGAGACTGTAAGCAAGACTAAACAGCTGCAGGATCCCTTTGCTCTGCGCGCCTCCTCATGCCGTGTGCTCTCCCAGTAAAGCCCCTTGAAGCCCCTTCTTGGCGTACGTTGTTATTGCCTTTTAGCTATTGAGCATAATAATCTCAGTCCCGTTTGAAATGACACAGTGCATTTGCATGGTCGCAGATGAGGGCTGTCACTTCACTCGAGGCTTGCCTACTGTTTTGGAGTTTGTGTGTTTTATCCCCCCCCCTAGATTCTAGATTGCTCTGGTTGTGTGTGCGTGTGTTCCTGTCTCTTGACAGGGCTCTGACAATGCAAGTTAGTTTCAGTGTTAGTGCTCATCCCCTCACTGTGTGTGTGTGTGTGTTCTTGTCTCTTGCCTGTCCTGTGAGGATGAAGATGTAGTTTCAGTGTTTAATGTTCATCCCCTCACTGTGTGTGTGTGTTCTTGTCTCTTGACAGGTCTGTGAGGATGAGAAGGTCTCCACAGTCTGGAGGCTGGTCTCTGACAGGCTCAACATACCTGTCAATCAACAGGGACTCCTCTACAAAGGCAAGGCTGGCAGGTAGGCTGAACAGCTCAGCTCAGCTCAGCACAGCACAGCAAAGCAAAGCAAAGCACTCGGTTAAAAAGCATGCATGTTATTCTACATATATCTATTAATAGTAACACCTGCAAACAAAGTGATTTCAGTCTTTTATCATCTTTGAGTTGCATGAAGTGTTTTAATCTGCCTGGTCTTGAATCTCTCCTGTCTCTCCCCCTCCCTCTCTCTCAGATGAGCACAGACTGTCACACGACTCCATCGCTCCCGATTCCAAGCTGAACTCGTTGTGACGCCCCCAACAGAGAAAGTGTCACCCGAGCAAGAACAGCACTCCCTGTGTCCCCCCTCCTCTCACCCCTCCTCTCACCCCTCCTCTCACCTCTCCTCTCAACCCTCACCTCACCCCTCCTCTCACCCCTCCTCTCACCCCTCGCCTCACCCCGGGTCAGTGTGGCACAGCCTGCCTGCTCTTCTGAACAAACACTTCAGCCCTACCGACGCAGTGAGAGTGTGGAGCAGCTACACAAGGTAACCTGAACACAATAAACACAGACACTGCTACACACACACACACACACACAGTGAGAGTGTGGAGCAGCTACACAAGGTAACCTGAACACAATAAACACAGACACTGCTACACACACACACACACACACACACAGTGAGAGTGTGGAGCAGCTACACAAGGTAACCTGAACAGAATAAACACAGACACTGCTACACACACACAAACACAGTGAGAGGCTGGAGCAACTACACAAGGTAACCTAAACACAATAAACACACACACTGCTATACACACACACACACATGCACACACAGTGAGAGTCTGGAGCAGCAACACAAGATAACCTGAACTCAATAAACACTGCTACACACATAGTCCCAGCTGCAGCACATGCACACTGTTATACAGATGCACTCAGACACAGCTGTACAGTGACACAGAGATGCACACACAATCGCAGCTGCAGCACAGGCAGTCTCAGATGCAGCACACAGACTCTGAAATGCAGGTGTAGAGCAGTGTGTAGTTGTGACTCCGTGTCTCTCCCTCTGCCTCTCTCTCAGTATTACGAGTGGAGGCTGTGCTTGTTGAGCCTGGATGATATGGAGCGGCTGGCGACCTGCATGCTTCACCCTGAGGCTGTGGAGTGCATGGAGCTGTCCTTCCTGGACTGAGGAATACTGCTGCTGCCCTCTCCCATCGCCTCCCCTCAGTCTCCTCTCTCTTGTGTGATTTCGCTCTCTTATGAACCTGAATCACCCAGCACTGTGTTGTGTGTGGAGTTCAGCTGTTTTGATCTCAGTAATGATGTATCCTGGGTTGTGTTTGTTCATCTTTTCAGAATTATAAAAATGTTATTTAAGAAGTCATAAGCAAAGGGGGTAACATTTTAAAAACCTCTTTGTGAAGTAGCAATATATTGTGTTAATACAATTCCATTATTCTTGATTGAATCTGCTTTTCAAATGCTTGGTGTTTGTTATTATACATCCCTGCTACTAAGTGGAGAAGTTTCTGTTCACCTTTATTTCCTTTAACTTAAATTGATCCGAGCGAACGGCTCCGTTATCCCTCGTGTTGTCGGTCAGTCGTCCCCTGATTGCATAAAAGACAAAGTTACAAATTAAACGATTTTTGATTGGCGCACACAATTAGCGAATCAAAACTTAGAAAGGCGTTACTTAATTTACATACGTCAACCCTAAACAATCAGATTGGATAAAACAAGTTACAAAGTAGATGACTCCTGATTGGCGCACACAGTTAGCGAATCAAAACTTAGAAACGCGTTAATTTATTTGCATAGACTCTATGGCTGTCCAGCGTGCTCACATGTTTAAAAATATCTATTTATTATGAATAAACATTTTGTAGTACACGTGTCCACATCAGCATTACAAATATATATATTTCCATGTCACTAGTCAAGAATTGTTTTACTACAGGCAGTTTCGAAATAACCAAATAAAACAAATTGTAGTTCTATTTTATAGCGATTTAAAACGACGACCATTGTATTGATACAGCAGCTGTTTAAATAAATGGACATCGTTAAATTTCGAAATGTGCGAAAAACCCAATTGTATAAATTATTTATTTATTAATTAGCAGACGCCCTTATCCAGTGCGACTTACAATTGTTACAAGATATCACATTATTACAATGGGTAAGTATATCTAAAAATAATCTGTAAAAATGAATATAATTGTGTGTAGGGCGCCTCGTATTTTTAGCAGAGCGATGTCATTTTTCACAGTTTTGGTCGCTCAGCTTTCACGGTCATGCGGAGCCGCCGCCACTGAGGCGCTCGGCTCCCTCCAGTGGACACGCACCGGTACTGCAGTCGGGAGTCGCTGGAAGATTATTTGATGTATTCCTTACCGAGGCGGCTATCTCGTGGAGAGAAAGTGGAACGTGTTACGTCTTGTCCTAAACAATCTGATTGGATAAGACAAGTTACAAATTCAATGACTTCTGATTGGCGAACGCAGTTAGCGAATCAAAAGTTAGAACTGCGTTACCTAATTTGTATAGACCCTATGGCTGTCTAGCGTGCGCACCTGTTTAAAAATATAAATTTATTATTAATAAAACATGTTTTAGTACACGTGTCCACGTCAGTATTTTAAGAATAGGATATTTTCATGCTTTTAGTTAAGAATTGTTTTACTATCAGTCATATTTTAAAACAGGCAGTTTCGAAATAACCAAAGAAAGCATCGATTTTAAACCGGAACCTGTCTGAAGGAATCAACTGCAGTTCTCTTTATAGCGATTTAAAATATATCTAAAAGTATATACGGGTGTTTACAATAATTTAATCACAGACTTACAAATATAACCAAGATTCACGACGACCATTGTATTGATAGAGCAGTTGTTTAAATAAAAGGACAGCGTCAGTTTTGGAAATGTCACATTTTTATATTTGTGTCAGTTTTTAGTTAGGTATATAGTAAACTACAAGCGGTGTGTATTTCAGTATGCTAACGTGACGTTTTTCAGCAGGTTTCATTTGATTTTATGAAGCAGAATTAGTTAACACTCATTTCAACCACTCGACAGCCGTTCTACTAAATGTCCACACGAGGGCAGCATTGGATAGGAAATGAAAGCTAAAGCCTCGTCTGTCTCCCTGAAGTTCGCTACCAATTGTAAACAGCAGAGGACAGCGCAGCCGGAGGCGTGTGTTTGTGTGAAACGACTATATTTCATGTGATAAGTTTGTGCAAGATGGAAATCAAGTTAGGAGGCGTTTGCTATTGTTTTACACAGACTACGAGGGACAGAGCTCGTTAAACCAGGTAAATGCATCTCGTTTACTTTCTTTATTATTCAGTGCAGCGTTGGTTTTTCAATCCCGCATTTTTAATAACAAATGGCCGTCCGGACCCGCTTGTGACTGTTCGCTGAGCGGCTTTTAATAATGTGTTTGTCTTTGTGAGCTCTGATCAGCAGGGTGCGGTTTAACCGTGGTGTGATTTCCCGGCTATATTGATTGGGGTCACCGTCATGTAGGGGTACAGGAAGTGAGAATGAGAGAGAAACGTGAGTGAGACTGTAAGCAAGACTAAACAGCTGCAGGATCCCTTTGCTCTGCGCGCCTCCTCATGCCGTGTGCTCTCCCAGTAAAGCCCCTTGAAGCCCCTTCTTGGCGTACGTTGTTATTGCCTTTTAGCTATTGAGCATAATAATCTCAGTCCCGTTTGAAATGACACTAAGTGCATTTGCATGGTGGCAGATGAGGGCTGTCACTTCACTCGAGGCTTGCCTACTGTTTTGGAGTTTGTGTGTTTTATCCCCCTAGATTCTAGATTGCTCTGGTTGTGTGTGCGTGTGTTCCTGTCTCTTGACAGGGCTCTGACCATGCAAGTTAGTTTCAGTGTTAGTGCTCATCCCCTCACTGTCTGTATGTGTGTTCTTGTCTCTCGCCTGTCCTGTGAGGATGAAGATGTAGTTTCAGTGTTTAATGCTCATCCCCTCACTGTGTCTGTGTGTTCTTGTCTCTTGACAGGTCTGTGAGGATGAGAAGGTCTCCACAGTCTGGAGTCTGGTCTCTGACAGGCTCAACATACCTGTCAATCAACAGAGACTCCTCTACAAAGGCAAGGCGCTGGCAGGTAGTCTGAACAGCTCAGCACAGCACAGCTCAGCACATCAAAGCACTCGGTTAAAAAGCATGCATGTTATTCTACATATATCCATTAATAGTAACACCTGCAAACAAAGTGATTTCAGTGTTTTATCATCTTTGAGTTGCATGAAGTGTTTTAATCTGCCTGGTCTTGAATCTCTCCTGTCTCTCCCCCTCCCTCTCTCTCAGATGAGCACAGACTGTCACACGACTCCATCGCTCCCGATTCCAAGCTGAACTCGTTGTGACGCCCCAACAGAGAAAGTGTCACCCGAGCAAGAACAGCACTCCCTGTGTCCCCCTCCTCTCACCCCTCCTCTCACCCTCGGGTCACCCTCCTCTCACCCTCCTCTCACCCCTCGCCTCACCCCGGGTCAGTGTGGCACAGCCTGCCTGCTCTTCTGAACAAACACTTCAGCCCTGCCGACGCAGTGAGAGGCTGGAGCAGCTACACAAGGTAACCTGAACACAATAAACACAGACACTGCTACACACACACACACACACACAGTGAGAGGCTGGAGCAGCTACACAAGGTAACCTGAACACAATAAACACAGACACTGCTACACAAACACACACACAGTGAGAGGATGGAGCAGCTACACAAGGTAACCTGAACACAATACAGAGACACTGCTACACACACAATCCTAGCTTTAGCAGACACACTGTTATACAGACACACACAGTCCCAGCTGCAGCACATGCACACTGTTATACAGATGCACACAGTCCCAGCTGCAGCACATGCACACTGTTATAGACACACACAGTCCCAGCTGCAGCACATGCACACTGTTATAGACACACACAGTCCCAGCTGCAGCACATGCACACTGTTATACAGACACACACAGTCCCAGCTGCAGCACATGCACACTGTTATACAGACGCACACAGTCGCAGCTGCAGCACATGCACTGTTATACAGACACACACAGTCCCAGCTGCAGCACATGCACACTGTTATACAGACGCACACAGTCCCAGCTGCAGCACATGCACACTGTTATACGGACGCACACAGTCCCAGCTGCAGCACATGCACAGTGTTATACAGACACACACAGTCCCAGCTGCAGCACATGCACACTGTTATACAGACACACACAGTCCCAGCTGCAGCACATGCACACTTTTATACAGACGCACTCAAGACACAGCTGTACAGTGACACAGAGACGCACACACAATCGCAGCTGCAGCACAGGCAGTCTCAGATGCAGCACACAGACTCTGAAATGCAGGTGTAGAGCAGCGTGTAGTTGTGACTCCGTGTCTCTCCCTCTGCCTCTCTCTCAGGATTACGAGCGGAGGCTGTGCTTGTTGAGCCTGGATGATATGGAGCGGCTGGCGACCCGCATGCTTCACCCTGAGGCTGTGGAGT
Organism: Acipenser oxyrinchus oxyrinchus; assembly: GCA_030684275.1. Taxonomy (NCBI): domain Eukaryota; kingdom Metazoa; phylum Chordata; class Actinopteri; order Acipenseriformes; family Acipenseridae; genus Acipenser; species Acipenser oxyrinchus. The sequence goes on along the minus strand of CM060281.1, from coordinate 25,169 downwards.
GCATGGAGCTGTCCTTCCTGGACTGAGGAATACTGCTGCTGCCCTCTCCCATCTCCCCTCTCCTCTCTCCCCTCTCCTTCCTTTGTTTAAAAGAATAGAAGCACACCCAGTGAGCAAGGCATTGAGCAGCCCCACATCCCGTTTCACAATACCGCTACATATTGACTGACTATTCGCATTGTGTGTGTTTGGTAAGAAAGCAGGTGGGGGGGGAATGTTGCCTTTTCTTCTTCTTGTTTTCAGTTGTATATAGAGGTCTGTCTTGAGGTTGCTGTGTCAGATATTTATATTTTTTTGGGGGCCAAAATGGCAGGGCAAAACTAGCCCCTGCTTTCTCCCCTCCAGTACCAACACCCCATCTTCCACTCCCCGATGGCCGGGGCCCAAGCCCCCTCTTCATCCTCTTCCAGCTCCTCTTCAGGGCACACTGCCCTCCTCCGTCTGTGGAGACACAACCAACATCGTTAGTTACAACCTGCATCATTACTTACAGTCAACACCCAGATTTACATCCACCACCACAACCAACTGCATTACTTACCTCAGGAACTCACCTCTAGGACCAGGATTCGAACCGCCAACTTCAGGGAGTGGAGGCCATCGGCATAGCCTACTGCGCCACCAGCTCCCACAGGAGATTGCTGGTTCACACTATATATAAGCTCAATTAACACATTCTTTGAAACAAGCAAAGAACTCGCCGATGTGAAACCAGTCCATCTCACTTCCATGGAGGAGGCTGCTTTTTCATTGCCTTATATAAGAAATTAACCAAGTCTTTGAAAACAAAGGAAGAACTCACCAGGATTTGAACCCAGTCCCCCAAGCTGAACAGCACAGCATGCTAGTGAACAAGCCCACTGCACCACCTGTCTGCTTGTGACAAGCTAGCATTGCACAGAAGCCCTTATATCATCCTCTTTATATTATTATTTGTATGCTTAGACCACTGACCCCTTGTCTTGTTATGTAAACACAAGTCTATCAAAATGGGTAAAGTGTTTGAAAATGAAAAGGAAACACATACCCCTCATGGGTTTGAACCCACTACCCTGGAAATCACAGTCTGCTGCTCTACCAACAGAGCTATCCAGCCAACTGGCTCGCCTGCTGCGTGAAACACATTATTACATTGTGTGGCGTGGATCTGGGGCTAAGAGGTGATTCTCAGCTTTGTTTCATTTGTGACAAACTGGATTCAAAGCCAAACCTTATAAACAGGTAAATTTAACAATATTTTTGAAATCAACGGATTAACACTTGTGCTTCATGTGTGACTTGAACCAACAACCCTGGAAGTCACAGTCCGGTGCTCTACCAACTGAGCCAGCCAGAGAGCTGCTTAATCCTTTTGTCAAATGACCTCCAGTACATTAACTAATGATTTGTACACAATGTAGATAATTGGAAATATCCAATAAAAGACTACAAACTGCAGTCTGGATTTGATCCCAGTCTCTCAGGGTAAAGAGCATTTAAGCACAGGGACAGACCCCACTGCACCACCTAGCAGCTGTCTTTGATGTTAGATTTACATTGCCTACAAGGTAAATGAACCAACTTGAAAAAACAGGCATCGTGAACAGGAGTTGAACCACCAACCATGGGAATCAGGTCCCTGTGCTCTACCAACTGAGCCATTCTGCCAGCTATACCACTGCACTCATTTGTGACTTGAACTGGACTAATGATTTGTACAACATGGAGGTGATTACTGCGTTGAAAATATCCAATAAAAGAGTCACTTCTATTGAATCTGACAGATTCAAACAAATAGACGCTATGGAGAAACAAAACAAGCACACAACACAAGGCTTCAAACACAACTCTGGTGTTTATTTATCAATTGTTTTTTTAAGTCTCTTAATCAGAGAACACCAGCATTGCTGTGCCATTGCATTGTGGGTCTGGTTTTAAACTCAGTTCCCTTGCCCTGTGAGCTGGCTTTGAACCCAGACCTCCAAGGGGCGAGACAGACAGAGTTAGTGAACTAGCCCACTGCACCACCTGGCTGCTTGTGACGGTCCAGCACGCTAACCTGGTATATGAGATTCACTTCCCTTGTCAGAGACTGCGCACGCATGCAGAGTTACATGCCACTGAAGAGAGGAGGGATTATCAAACCCAACCCTATTATACAGTAGCTCTATAAGGTAAATGAAACAATATTTCTGAAAATGAGGGGAAAAAAAACATAACTTATGTCACATTTGGGACTTGAAACAGCTGCTAAGAGAATCTGAAGCCGATACTCTACCAACTAAGCCAATCAGAAAGCTGTCAAAGCTTCTCTCAAATGCTCCCCAGTATTTGAATTCTTCATGCGTGCAGCTGAGGGGTTGCAAGTATGCTAAAATAGACCAGCAGCATAGACCCCCTGCTGAGTTTACCTTTAACATTACATCAAAGATTCTGGAACAATAAATGTAAAAAACAAGGCATTAAACATCACATTGAATTTTTCTGCCCAGGTTTGAATCCTGTCCACCAATTGTCACATGGATGCAAATCTAGCCAACCAGACTCCTGTGCTATCTATCGGCCTGAGGGGAGTTCGTGTGTAACATTGTCTATAAGGTTCATTCTTTAAAAATGAAAGACTACAGCACAGAGTAATTGAACTTAGTGCACCAAGTGTAACACACACACACACACACACACACACACACACACACAGAGAGAAGCAAACAAATCCACTGGACCGCCTGCCTGCAATTAGGAAATTCATTTCACATTAACAATCAAGGGGGGCTCGAACCCACAGCCCTGAGGTTATGAGTCCGCTGCTCTAATAACTGAGCTGCCTGGCCAGCAGGTCGCGTGGTTTAAAAATATACCATTTTCAATAGTGGTCGAACTAGTAAGAAAAAAAAGCTGTTAAAAAGACCGCCCTCCTCTGGAATAATGAGGTATTGCATGTCATGGTTAATCCACCAGTAACAAGACTGAGCTGCTGTCGTCCTTGTACATTTCTCATGGCATGCAATACCTCGTTATTCCACTGGTCAGCGTGTTTTTTAACTTTTTTTTTTAAACGTAAATGTTTTTCATGAAAATATCACTTTGTTTTTTGACAAAAAAACAAACAAAACAAAATACAAAATTGAAACGCACTAGGATGTAAACAGTGGACTAATAAACCAATAACTCGAACATTTAATAATACAAAATAAAAAAATCGGTGTAAAATGAATCAAAAATGACTTAGGCATACGTGCAGCAGAAGGAGGTTATGGGTTCTGAAATGTCATGACCTCCTACTGCTGAATGTATGCTCAAGACTGCACCCAGCGGCGGAAAGAGGTAATGCATGTCCAAACCATACTGAGCCAGCCAGAGTGCTGAGAATCACACAAAAACCAGACGTGCTCAAAGGCCCAGGCGGGGTGCCTGAATCCAAACCATACCGAGCGAGCCAGCCAGAGAGCTGCCGAACACCACACTGAGCTGCACGGCACGGCTTCAATTCATATACCGAGCGAGCCAGCCAGAGAGCTGCCGAACACCACACTGAGCTGCACGGCATGGCTTCAATTCATATACCCAGAGAGCCAGCCAGAGAGCTGCCGAACACCACACTGAGCTGCACGGCACGGCTTCAATTCATATACCGAGCGAGCCAGCCAGAGAGCTGCCGAACACCACACTGAGCTGCACGGCACGGCTTCAATTCATATACCGAATGAGCCAGCCAGAGAGCTGCCGAACACCACACTGAGCTGCACGGCACGGCTTCAATTCATATACCGAGCGAGCCAGCCAGAGAGCTGCCGAACACCACACTGAGCTGCACGGCACGGCTTCAATCCATTCTGTGTACAATAAATAGATTGGGGCTCATTTACTGCATTTAAGGACACCAGATCAGACAACTGGACCACCTTGCCTGCTTTCATGGCACTTGCTTTATCAATAAGGAGAACATTTTGAAGAGAAAAAGAGGAATGTACACATGCAATTAACACTTGCTGGGTTTGAACCTAGAACTCTGGGAAACAGAATCCCACACTCTACAGGTGAGCTATCCAGCCTGCTTATGCAGGTGCCACGTCAAAGCATTGTTACATGTTGTGATGTAGACCTGGGGGAGCCATAAAAACCAGCTTGAGTCACTTGTGACTTGAAATGGATTTAAAACCAAGCTCACAAAAGGTCAAAATGAATTAATATATTTGAGAACAAAGAATATACATGTGAGACTTGAACCCGCTACTCTGAGAATCACAGTCCCCTGCTTTACTGACAGAGCAATCCAACTGACTGGCTCTCCTGTTGCATGAAACACATTATTACATTGTGTGGTGTGGACCTGGGGCTAGGGATTCTCAGCTGCTGTTCATTTGTGACTTGAAATGGATTCAAACCCAAACCTCTTGATAAATAAAGTAAATAAAAAATATTTTTGAAACTCATGTGAGATTTGAACTAAATACTGTGGGAATCAGAGTCAAACACTCTAACAACTGAGCCAGCCAGAGAGCTACTCAAACTTGCTCTTATATTCCCTGCAGTACTTTCGCTAATGATCTGTACAACATGGAGGTGATTACTGCGTTGAAAATATCCAATAAAAGAGTCACTTCTATTGCATCTGACAGATTCAAACAAATAGACGCTGTGGAGAAACAAAACAGTTCACTTGTACTGTGAGCTGGTTTAAACCCAGACCACCAAAGGGAGAGACAGGCAGAGCTAGTGAACAAGCCCACTGCACCACCTGGCTGCTTCTGATAGTGTAGCACTCTAGCCTGGCATATGAGATTCACTTCCCTTGTCAGAGACCACACGCACGCAGAGTAACATGCCACTGAAGAGAGGAGTGATTATCAAACCCAAACCTATTATACAGTAGGTATATAAGGTAAAGGAAACAATATTTCTGTGAGGATGTAGTTTCAGTGTTTAATGCTCATCCCCTCACTGTGTGTGTGTGTGCTCTTGTCTCTCCCCTGTCCTGTGAGGATGAAGAAGTAGTTTCAGTGTTTAATGCTCATCCCCTCACTGTGTGTGTGTGTGTTCTTGTCTCTCACCTGTCCTGTGAGGATGAAGATGTAGTTTCAGTGTTTAATGCTCATCCCCTCACTGTGTGTATGTGTGTTCTTGTCTCTCGCCTGTCCTGTGAGGATGAAGATGTAGTTTCAGTGTTTAATGCTCATCCCCTCACTGTGT
>CM060281.1:0-17500 GCA_030684275.1 Acipenser oxyrinchus oxyrinchus | reverse complement strand
ATACAGACACACACAGTCCCAGCTGCAGCACATGCACACTGTTATACGGACACACACACACAGTCCCAGCTGCAGCACATGCACACTGTTATACGGAGGCAAACAGTCCCAGCTGCAGTACATGCACACTGTTATACAGACACACTGAGACACAGCTGCAGCATATGCACACTGTTATACAGACGCACACAGTCCCAGCTGCAGCACATGCACACTGTTATACAGATGCACACAGTCCCAGCTGCAGCACATGCACTATGATATACGGACGCACACAGTCCCAGCTGCAGCACATGCACACTGTTATACAGACGACACAGTCCCAGCTGCAGCACATGCACACTGTTATACAGACGACACAGTCCCAGCTGCAGCACATGCACACTGTTATATGGACGCACACAGTCCCAGCTGCAGCACATGCACACTGTTATACAGACGCACACAGTCCCAGCTGCAGCACATGCACACTGTTATACAGACACACAGTCCCAGCTGCAGCACATGCACACTGTTATACGGACGCACACAGTCCCAGCTGCAGCACATGCACACTGTTATACTGGACGCACACAGTCCCAGCTGCAGCACATGCACACTGTTATACGGACGCTTACAGTCCCAGCTGCAGCACATGCACACTGTTATACGGACGCACACAGTCCCAGCAGCAGCACATGCACACTGTTATACAGACACACACAGTCCCAGCTGCAGCACATGCACACTGTTATACGGACGACACAGTCCCAGCTGCAGCACATGCACACTGTTATACGGACGACACAGTCCCAGCTGCTGCACATGCACACTGTTATACAGACGCACACAGTCCCAGCTGCAGCACATGCACACTGTTATACGGACGCACACAGTCCCAGCTGCAGCACATGCACACTGTTATACAGACGCACACAGTCCCAGCTGCAGCACATGCACACTGTTATACAGACACACACAGTCCCAGCTGCAGCACATGCACACTGTTATACGGACACACACAGTCCCAGCTGCAGCACATGCACACTGTTATACGGACGCACACAGTCCCAGCTGCAGCACATGCACACTGTTATACGGACACACACAGTCCCAGCTGCAGCACATGCACACTGTTATACGGACGCACACAGTCCCAGCTGCAGCACATGCACACTGTTATACGGACGCACACAGTCCCAGCTGCAGCACATGCACACTGTTATACGGACGCACACAGTCCCAGCTGCAGCACATGCACACTGTTATACAGACGCACACAGTCCCAGCTGCAGCACATGCACACTGTTATACAGACGCACACAGTCCCAGCTGCAGCACATGCACACTGTTATATGGACGCACACAGTCCCAGCTGCAGCACATGCACACTGTTATACGGACACACAGTCCCAGCTGCAGCACATGCACACTGTTATACAGACACACTAGTCCCAGCTGCAGCACATGCACACTGTTATACAGACGCACACAGTCCCAGCTGCAGCACATGCACACTGTTATATGGACGCACACAGTCCCAGCTGCAGCACATGCACACTGTTATATGGACGCACACAGTCCCAGCTGCAGCACATGCACACTGTTATACGGACACACACAGTCCCAGCTGCAGCACATGCACACTGTTATACAGAGACACACACAGTCCCAGCTGCAGCACATGCACACTGTTATATGGACCCACACACAGTCCCAGCTGCAGCACATGCACACTGTTATACAGACACACACACAGTCCCAGCTGCAGCACATGCACACTGTTATACGGACTCACACAGTCCCTGCTGCAGCACATGCACACTGTTATACGGACGGACACACAGTCCCAGCTGCAGCACATGCACACTGTTATACGGACGCAACACAGTCCCAGCTGCAGCACATGCACACTGTTATACGGACACACAGTCCCAGCTGCAGCACATGCACACTGTTATACGGACACACACAGTCCCAGCTGCAGCACATGCACACTGTTATACAGACACACACACACAGTCTCAGCTGCAGCACATGCACACTGTTATACGGACGCACACACAGTCCAAGCTGCAGCACATGCACACTGTTATACGGACACACACACAGTCCCAGCTGCAGCACATGCACACTGTTATACGGACGCACACAGTCCCAGCTGCAGCACATGCACACTGTTATACGGACGCACACAGTCTCAGCTGCAGCTCATGAACACTGTTATACAGACACACTGAGACACAGCTGCAGCACATGTACACTGTTATACGGACGCACACAGTCCCAGCTGCAGCACATGCACACTGTTATACAGGACACACGAGTCCCAGCTGCAGCACATGCACACTGTTATATGGACGCACACAGTCCCAGCTGCAGCACATGCACACTGTTATACGGACGCACACAGTCCCAGCTGCAGCACATGCACACTGTTATACGGACGCACACAGTCCCAGCTGCAGCACATGCACACTGTTATACGGACGCACACAGTCCCAGCTGCAGCACATGCACACTGTTATACTGGACGCACACAGTCCCAGCTGCAGCACATGCACACTGTTATACGGACACACACAGTCCCAGCTGCAGCAAATGCACACTGTTATACTGACGCACACAGTCCCAGCTGCAGCACATGCACACTGTTATAAGGACGACACAGTCCCAGCTGCAGCACATGCACACTGTTATACGGACGCACACAGTCCCAGCTGCAGCACATGCACACTGTTATACAGACACACACAGTCCCAGCTGCAGCACATGCACACTGTTATACAGACGACACAGTCCCAGCTGCAGCACATGCACACTGTTATATGGACACACACAGTCCCAGCTGCAGCACATGCACACTGTTATACGGACGCACACAGTCCCAGCTGCAGCACATGCACACTGTTATACGGACGCACACAGTCCCAGCTGCAGCACATGCACTACTGTTATACGGACGCACACAGTCCCAGCTGCAGCACATGCACACTGTTATACAGGACGCACACAGTCCCAGCTGCAGCACATGCACACTGTTATACGGACGCACACAGTCCCAGCTGCAGCACATGCACACTGTTATATGGACGACACAGTCCCAGCTGCAGCACATGCACACTGTTATACAGACACACTGAGTCACAGCTGCAGCACATGCACACTGTTATATGGACGCACACAGTCCCAGCTGCAGCACATGCACACTGTTATATGGACACACACAGTCCCAGCTGCAGCACATGCACACTGTTATACGGACGCACACAGTCCCAGCTGCAGCACATGCACACTGTTATACGGACACACACAGTCCCAGCTGCAGCACATGCACACTGTTATATGGACGCACACAGTCCCAGCTGCAGCACATGCACACTGTTATACGGACACACACAGTCCCAGCTGCAGCACATGCACTCTGGTATACGGACGCACACAGTCCCAGCTGCAGCACATGAACTCTGGTATACGGACACACACAGTCCCAGCTGAAGCACATGCACACTGTTATACGGACGCACACAGTCCCAGCTGCAGCACATGCACACTGTTATACGGACGCACACAGTCCCAGCTGCAGCACATGCACACTGTTATACGGAACACACACAGTCCCAGCTGCAGCACATGCACACTGTTATACTGGAACACACAGTCCCAGCTGCAGCACATGCACACTGTTATATGGACGCACACAGTCCCAGCTGCAGCACATGCACACTGTTATACAGACGCAAACACTCCCAGCTGCAGCACATGCACTTGGTATACGGACGCACACAGTCCCAGCTGCAGCACATGCACACTGTTATACAGACGACACACAGTCCCAGCTGCAGCACATGCACACTGTTATACAGACACACACAGTCCCAGCTGCAGCACATGCACACTCGTTATACGGACACACACACACAGTCCCAGCTGCAGCACATGCACACTTGTTATACGGAGGCAAACAGTCCCAGCTGCAGTACATGCACACTGTTATACAGACACACTGAGACACAGCTGCAGCATATGCACACTGTTATACAGACGCACACAGTCCCAGCTGCAGCACATGCACACTGTTATACAGATGCACACAGTCCCAGCTGCAGCACATGCACACTGTTATACAGACGCACACAGTCCCAGCTGCAGCACATGCACACTGTTATACAGACGCACACACAGTCCCAGCTGCTGCACATGCACACTGTTATACAGACGACACAGTCCCAGCTGCAGCACATGCACTCTGGTATATGGACGCACACAGTCCCAGCTGCAGCACATGCACACTGTTATACAGACGCACACAGTCCCAGCTGCAGCACATGCACACTGTTATACAGACACACACAGTCCCAGCTGCAGCACATGCACACTGTTATACAGGACGACACAGTCCCAGCTGCAGCACATGCACACTCGTTATACGGACGCACACAGTCCCAGCTGCAGCACATGCACACTGTTATACGGACGACACAGTCCCAGCTGCAGCACATGCACACTGTTATACGGACGCACACAGTCCCAGCTGCAGCACATGCACACTGTTATACAGACACATACAGTCCCAGCTGCAGCACATGCACACTGTTATACGGAACACACAGTCCCAGCTGCAGCACATGCACACTGTTATACGGACGCACACAGTCCCTGCTGCAGCACATGCACACTGTTATACAGACGCAAACACGTCCCAGCTGCAGCACATGCACTTGGTATACGGACGCATTACAGTCCCAGCTGCAACACATGCACACTGTTATACAGACGCACACAGTCCCAGCTGCAGCACATGTACACTGTTATACAGACACACACAGTCCCAGCTGCAGCACATGCACACTGTTATACGGACACACACACACAGTCCCAGCTGCAGCACATGCACACTGTTATACGGAGGCAAACAGTCCCAGCTGCAGTACATGCACACTGTTATACAGACACACTGAGACACAGCTGCAGCATATGCACACTGTTATACAGACGCACACAGTCCCAGCTGCAGCACATGCACACTGTTATACAGATGCACACAGTCCCAGCTGCAGCACATGCACTATGATATACGGACGCACACAGTCCCAGCTGCAGCACATCACACTGTTATACAGACGCACACAGTCCCAGCTGCTGCACATGCACACTGTTATACAGATGCACACAGTCCCAGCTGCAGCACATGCACTCTGGTATATGGACGCACACAGTCCCAGCTGCAGCACATGCACACTGTTATACGGACGCAGACAGTCCCAGCTGCAGCAGATGAACACTGTTATACAGACACACTGAGACACAGCCGCAACAGATGCACACTGTTATACAGACGCACACAGTCCCAGCTGCAGCACATGTACACTGTTATATGGACGCACACAGTCCCAGCTGCAGCACATGCACACTGTTATATGGACGCACACAGTCCCAGCTGCAGCACATGCACACTGTTATACGGACACACACAGTCCCAGCTGCAGCACATGCACACTGTTATACGGACACACACACAGTCCCAGCTGCAGCACATGCACACTGTTATATGGACCCACACACAGTCCCAGCTGCAGCACATGCACACTGTTATACAGACACACACACAGTCCCAGCTGCAGCACATGCACACTGTTATACGGACTCACACAGTCCCTGCTGCAGCACATGCACACTGTTATACGGACAGACACACAGTCCCAGCTGCAGCACATGCACACTGTTATACGGACGCACACAGTCCCAGCTGCAGCACATGCACACTGTTATACGGACGCACACAGTCCCAGCTGCAGCACATGCACTCTGTTATACGGATGCACACAGTCCCAGCTGCAGCACATGCACACTGTTATACAGACACACACACACAGTCTCAGCTGCAGCACATGCACACTGTTATACGGACGCACACACAGTCCAAGCTGCAGCACATGCACACTGTTATACGGACACACACACAGTCCCAGCTGCAGCACATGCACACTGTTATACGGACGCACACAGTCCCAGCTGCAGCACATGCACACTGTTATACGGACGCACACAGTCTCAGCTGCAGCTCATGAACACTGTTATACAGACACATACGAGACACAGCTGCAGCACATGTACACTGTTATACGGACTACACAGTCCCAGCTGCAGCACATGCACACTGTTATACAGACACACTGAGACACAGCTGCAGCACATGCACACTGTTATACGGACGCACACAGTCCCAGCTGCAGCACATGCACACTGTTATACGGACGCACACAGTCCCAGCTGCAGCACATGCACACTGTTATACGGACGCACACAGTCCCAGCTGCAGCACATGCACACTCTCATACGGACGCACACAGTCCCAGCTGCAGCACATGCACACTGTCATACGGACGCACACAGTCCCAGCTGCAGCACATGCACACTGTTATACGGACGCACACAGTCCCAGCTGCAGCACATGCACACTGTTACACAGACACACACACAGTCCCAGCTGCAGGAAATGCACACTGTTATACTGACGCACTCAGTCCCAGCTGCAGCACATGCACACTGTTATAAGGACGCACACAGTCCCAGCTGCAGCACATGCACTCTGTTATACGGACGCACACAGTCCCAGCTGCAGCACATGCACACTGTTATACAGACACACTGAGACACAGCTGCAACACATGCACACTGTTATACAGACGAACACAGTCCCAGCTGCAGCACATGTACACTGTTATATGGACACACACAGTCCCAACTGCAGCACATGCATACTGTTATACGGACGCACACAGTCCCAGCTGCAGCACATGCACACTGTTATACGGACGCACACAGTCCCAGCTGCAGCACATGCACTCTGGTATACGGACGCACACAGTCCCAGCTGCAGCACATGCACACTGTTATACAGACGCACACAGTCCCAGCTGCAGCACATGCACACTGTTATACAGACGCACACAATCCCAGCTGCAGAACATGCTCTCTGGTATATGGACGCACACAGTCCCAGCTGCAGCACATGCACACTGTTATATGGACGCACACAGTCCCAGCTGCAGCACATGCACACTGTTATACAGACACACTGAGACACAGCTGCAACACATGCACACTGTTATACAGACGAACACAGTCCCAGCTGCAGCACATGTACACTGTTATATGGACACACACAGTCCCAGCTGCAGCACATGCACACTGTTATACGGACGCACACAGTCCCAGCTGCAGCACATGCACACTGTTATACGGACACACACAGTCCCAGCTGCAGCACATGCACACTGTTATATGGACGCACACAGTCCCAGCTGCAGCACATGCACACTGTTATACGGACACACACAGTCACAGCTGCAGCACATGCACTCTGGTATACGGACGCACACAGTCCCAGCTGCAGCACATGAACTCTGGTATACGGACACAGACAGTCCCAGCTGCAGCACATGCACTCTGGTATACGGACGCACACAGTCTCAGCTGCAGCACATGCACACTGTTATACGGACGCACACAGTCCCAGCTGCAGCACATGCACACTGTTATACAGACGCACACAATCCCAGCTGCAGCACATGCACTCTGGTATATGGACGACACAGTCCGCAGCTGCAGCACATGCACACTGTTATATGGACGCACACAGTCCCAGCTGCAGCACATGCACACTGTTATACAGACACACTGAGACACAGCTGCAAAACATGCACACTGTTATACAGACGAACACAGTCCCAGCTGCAGCACATGCACACTGTTATACGGACACACACAGTCCCAGCTGCAGCACATGCACACTGTTATATGGACGCACACAGTCCCAGCTGCAGCACATGCACACTGTTATACGGACACACACAGTCCCAGCTGCAGCACATGCACTCTGGTATACGGACGCACACAGTCCCAGCTGCAGCACATGCACACTGTTATACGGACACAGACAGTCCCACTGCAGCACATGCACTCTGGTATACGGACGCACACAGTCTCAGCTGCAGCACATGCACACTGTTATACGGACGCACACAGTCCCAGCTGCAGCACATGCACACTGTTATACGGACGCACACAGTCCCAGCTGCAGCACATGCACACTGTTATACGGACGCACACAGTCCCAGCTGCAGCACATGCACACTGTTATACGGACGCACACAGTCCCAGCTGCAGCACATGCACACTGTTATACGGACGCACACAGTCCCAGCTGCAGCACATGCACACTGTTATACGGACGCACACAGTCCCAGCTGCAGCACATGCACACTGTTATACAGACGCACACAGTCCCAGCTGCAGCACATGCACACTGTTATACGGACGCACACAGTCCCAGCTGCAGCACATGCACACTGTTATACGGACGCACACAGTCCCAGCTGCAGCCCATGCACACTGTTATACGGACGCACACAGTCCCAGCTGCAGCACATGCACACTGTTATACAGACACACTGAGTCCCAGCTGCAGCACATGCACACTGTTATACAGACGACACAGTCCCAGCTGCAGCACATGCACACTGTTATATGGACACACACAGTCCCAGCTGCAGCACATGCACACTGTTATACAGACGCACACAGTCCCAGCTGCAGCACATGCACACTGTTATACGGACGCACACAGTCCCAGCTGCAGCACATGCACACTGTTATACGGACGACACAGTCCCAGCTGCAGCACATGCACACTGTTATACAGACGCACACTGTCCCAGCTGCAGCACATGCACACTGTTATACAGACGCACACAATCCCAGCTGCAGCACATGCACTCTGGTATATGGACGCACACAGTCCGAGCTGCAGCACATGCACACTGTTATATGGACGCACACAGTCCCAGCTGCAGCACATGCACACTGTTATACAGACGAACACAGTCCCAGCTGCAGCACATGCACACTGTTATATGGACACACACAGTCCCAGCTGCAGCACATGCACACTGTTATACGGACGCACACAGTCCCAGCTGCAGCACATGCACACTGTTATACGGACACACACAGTCCCAGCTGCAGCACATGCACACTGTTATATGGACGCACACAGTCCCAGCTGCAGCACATGCACACTGTTATACGGACACACACAGTCCCAGCTGCAGCACATGCACACTGGTATACGGACGACACAGTCCCAGCTGCAGCACATGCACTCTGGTATACGGACACAGACAGTCCCAGCTGCAGCACATGCACACTGTTATACGGACGACACAGTCCCAGCTGCAGCACATGCACACTGTTATACGGACGCACACAGTCCCAGCTGCAGCACATGCACACTGTTATACGGACGCACACAGTCCCAGCTGCAGCACATGCACACTGTTATACGGACGCACACAGTCCCAGCTGCAGCACATGCACACTGTTATACAGACACACTGAGACACAGCTGCAGCACATGCACACTGTTATACGGACGCACACAGTCCCAGCTGCAGCACATGCACACTGTTATACAGACACACTGAGACACAGCTGCAGCACATGCACACTGTTATACGGACGCACACAGTCCCAGCTGCAGCACATGCACACTGTTATACGGACGCACACAGTCCCAGCTGCAGCACATGCACACTCTCATACGGACGCACACAGTCCCAGCTGCAGCACATGCACACTGTCATACGGACGCACACAGTCCCAGCTGCAGCAGATGCACACTGTTATACGGACGCACACAGTCCCAGCTGCAGCACATGCACACTATTACACAGACACACAGACAGTCCCAGCTGCAGGACATGCACACTGTTATACTGACGCACTCAGTCCCAGCTGCAGCACATGCACACTGTTATAAGGACGCACACAGTCCCAGCTGCAGCACATGCACTCTGTTATACGGACGCACACAGTCCCAGCTGCAGCACATGCACACTGTTATACAGACACACACACAGTCCCAGCTGCAGCACATGCACACTGTTATACGGACACACACACAGTCCCAGCTGCAGCACATGCACACTGTTATACAGACGTACACAGTCACAGCTGCAGCACATGCACACTGTTATACAGACACACTGAGACACAGCTGCAGCATATGCACACTGTTATACAGACGCACACAGTCCCAGCTGCAGCACATGCACACTGTTATACGGACGCACACAGTCCCAGCTGCAGCACATGCACACTGTTATACGGACACACACATTCCCAGCTGCAGCACATGTACACTGTTTTCAAATTACAAAAATGTTATTTTAAAAGAAACCTCCCAGTGTAGTACTGATAGGAATGTTTCTTTGTGTTAAAGTTAATGCAATTCCATCAACTACACTCGTTCATCTGCAGTTCAAATGTTTGCTGACTTCAAAACAATACCCGCGTCTAAATTCAGATTTCAAAATACGTTTTAAAAACAGTCTTAGAGTGGTTGCGGATGCAAAGCGCAGGCAAGCAGGCAGGGAGGCACACTGCTCCCTCCCGTGGACACACACCGGTACTACAGCCAGAGGGGAATGTGACGCTGGGAGTCCTAACAACACTGCAGCCGAATTAATTACGTGTATTATTATTATTATTATTATTATGATTATGATTATGATTATGACGATGTTTGTAGGAATCACGATTTCTGTGATTTATGACTCATAGGCTGTGTAGGGCGTGTCGTATTTTTAGCAGAGCGATGTCATTTTTCACAGTTTTGGTCGCTCAGCTTTCACGGTCATGCGGAGCCGCCGCCACTGAGGCGCTCGGCTCCCTCCAGTGGACACGCACCGGTACTGCAGTCGGGAGTCGCTGGAAGATTATTTGATGTATTCCTTACCGAGGCGGCTATCTCGTGGCGAGAAAGTGGAACGTGTTACGTCTTGTCCTAAACAATCTGATTGGATAAGACAAGTTACAAATTCAATGACTTCTGATTGGCGAACGCAGTTAGCGAATCAAAAGTTAGAACTGCGTTACCTAATTTGTATAGACCCTATGGCTGTCTAGCGTGCGCACCTGTTTAAAAATATAAATTTATTATTAATAAAACATGTTTTAGTACACGTGTCCACGTCAGTATTTTAAGAATAGGATATTTTCATGCTTTTAGTTAAGAATTGTTTTACTATCAGTCATATTTTAAAACAGGCAGTTTCGAAATAACCAAAGAAAGCATCGATTTTAAACCGGAACCTGTCTGAAGGAATCAACTGCAGTTCTCTTTTATAGCGATTTAAAATATATCTAAAAGTATATACGGGTGTTTACAATAATTTAATCACAGACTTACAAATATAACCAAGATTCACGACGACCATTGTATTGATAGAGCAGTTGTTTAAATAAAAGGACAGCGTCAGTTTTGGAAATGTCACATTTTTATATTTGTGTCAGTTTTTAGTTAGGTATATAGTAAACTACAAGCGGTGTGTATTTCAGTATGCTAACGTGACGTTTTTCAGCAGGTTTCATTTGATTTTATGAAGCAGAATTAGTTAACACTCATTTCAACCACTCGACAGCCGTTCTACTAAATGTCCACACGAGGGCAGCATTGGATAGGAAATGAAAGCTAAAGCCTCGTCTGTCTCCCTGAAGTTCGCTACCAATTGTAAACAGCAGAGGACAGCGCAGCCGGAGGCGTGTGTTTGTGTGAAACGACTATATTTCATGTGATAAGTTTGTGCAAGATGGAAATCAAGTTAGGAGGCGTTTGCTATTGTTTTACACAGACTACGAGGGACAGAGCTCGTTAAACCAGGTAAATGCATCTCGTTTACTTTCTTTATTATTCAGTGCAGCGTTGGTTTTTCAATCCCGCATTTTTAATAACAAATGGCCGTCCGGACCCGCTTGTGACTGTTCGCTGAGCGGCTTTTAATAATGTGTTTGTCTTTGTGAGCTCTGATCAGCAGGGTGCGGTTTAACCGTGGTGTGATTTCCCCGGCTATATTGATTGGGGTCACCGTCATGTAGGGGTACAGGAAGTGAGAATGAGAGAGAAACGTGAGTGAGACTGTAAGCAAGACTAAACAGCTGCAGGATCCCTTTGCTCTGCGCGCCTCCTCATGCCGTGTGCTCTCCCAGTAAAGCCCCTTGAAGCCCCTTCTTGGCGTACGTTGTTATTGCCTTTTAGCTATTGAGCATAATAATCTCAGTCCCGTTTGAAATGACACAGTGCATTTGCATGGTGGCAGATGAGGGCTGTCACTTCACTCGAGGCTTGCCTACTGTTTTGGAGTTTGTGTGTTTTATCCCCCTAGATTCTAGATTGCTCTGGTTGTGTGCGTGTGTTCCTGTCTCTTGACAGGGCTCTGACAATGCAAGTTAGTTTCAGTGTTAGTGCTCATCCCCTCACTGTGTGTGTGTGTGTGTGTCTTGTCTCTTGCCTGTCCTGTGAGGATGAAGATGTAGTTTCAGTGTTTAATGTTCATCCCCTCACTGTGTGTGTGTGTTCTTGTCTCTTGACAGGTCTGTGAGGATGAGAAGGTCTCCACAGTCTGGAGGCTGGTCTCTGACAGGCTCAACATACCTGTCAATCAACAGGGACTCCTCTACAAAGGCAAGGCTGGCAGGTAGGCTGAACAGCTCAGCTCAGCTCAGCACAGCACAGCACAGCAAAGCAAAGCACTCGGTTAAAAAGCATGCATGTTATTCTACATATATCTATTAATAGTAACACCTGCAAACAAAGTGATTTCAGTCTTTTATCATCTTTGAGTTGCATGAAGTGTTTTAATCTGCCTGGTCTTGAATCTCTCCTGTCTCTCCCCTCCCTCTCTCTCAGATGAGCACAGACTGTCACACGACTCCATCGCTCCCGATTCCAAGCTGAACTCGTTGTGACGCCCCAACAGAGAAAGTGTCACCCGAGCAAGAACAGCACTCCCTGTGTCCCCCTCCTCTCACCCCTCCTCTCACCCCTCTCACCTCACCCCTCCTCTCACCCCTCCTCTCACCCCTCGCCTCACCCCGGGTCAGTGTGGCACAGCCTGCCTGCTCTTCTGAACAAACACTTCAGCCCTGCCGACGCAGTGAGAGTGTGGAGCAGCTACACAAGGTAACCTGAACACAATAAACACAGACACTGCTACACACACACACACACACACACACAGTGAGAGTGTGGAGCAGCTACACAAGGTAACCTGAACACAATAAACACAGACACTGTTACACACACACACACACACACACACACAGTGAGAGTGTGGAGCAGCTACACAAGGTAACCTGAACAGAATAAACACAGACACTGCTACACACACACACACACACAGTGAGAGGCTGGAGCAACTACACAAGGTAACCTAAACACAATAAACACACACACTGCTATACACACACACACACACATGCACACACAGTGAGAGTCTGGAGCAGCAACACAAGGTAACCTGAACTCAATAAACACTGCTACACACACAGTCCCAGCTGCAGCACATGCACACTGTTATACAGACGCACTCAGACACAGCTGTACAGTGACACAGAGATGCACACACAATCGCAGCTGCAGCACAGGCAGTCTCAGATGCAGCACACAGACTCTGAAATGCAGGTGTAGAGCAGTGTGTAGTTGTGACTCCGTGTCTCTCCCTCTGCCTCTCTCTCAGTATTACGAGTGGAGGCTGTGCTTGTTGAGCCTGGATGATATGGAGCTGCTGGCGACCTGCATGCTTCACCCTGAGGCTGTGGAGTGCATGGAGCTGTCCTTCCTGGACTGAGGAATACTGCTGCTGACCTCTCCCATCGCCTCCCCTCAGTCTCCTCTCTCTTGTGTGATTTCGCTCTCCTATGAACCTGAATCACCCAGCACTGTGTTGTGTGTGGAGTTCAGCTGTTTTGATCTCAATAATGATGTATCCTGGGTTGTGTTTGTTCATCTTTTCAGAATTATAAAAATGTTATTTAAGAAGTCATAAGCAAAGGGGTAACATTTTAAAACCTCTTTGTGAAGTAGCAATATATTGTGTTAATACAATTCCATTATTCTTGATTGAATCTGCTTTTCAAATGCTTGGTGTTTGTTATTATACATCCCTGCTACTAAGTTGAGAAGTTTCTGTTCACCTTTATTTCCTTTAACTTAAATTGATCCGAGCGAACGGCTCCGTTATCCCTCGTGTTGTCGGTCAGTCGTCCCCTGATTGCATAAAAGACAAAGTTACAAATTAAACGATTTTTGATTGGCGCACACAATTAGCGAATCAAAACTTAGAAAGGCGTTACTTAATTTACATACGTCAACCCTAAACAATCAGATTGGATAAAACAAGTTACAAAGTAGATGACTCCTGATTGGCGCACACAGTTAGCGAATCAAAACTTAGAAACGCGTTAATTTATTTGCATAGACTCTATGGCTGTCCAGCGTGCTCACATGTTTAAAAATATCTATTTATTATGAATAAACATTTTGTAGTACACGTGTCCACATCAGCATTACAAATATATATATTTCCATGTCACTAGTCAAGAATTGTTTTACTACAGGCAGTTTCGAAATAACCAAATAAAACAAATTGTAGTTCTATTTTATAGCGATTTAAAACGACGACCATTGTATTGATACAGCAGCTGTTTAAATAAATGGACATCGTTAAATTTCGAAATGTGCGGAAAAACCCAATTGTATAAATTATTTATTTATTAATTAGCAGACGCCCTTATCCAGTGCGACTTACAATTGTTACAAGATATCACATTATTACAATGGGTAAGTATATCTAAAAATAATCTGTAAAAAATGAATATAATTGTGTGTAGGGCGCCTCGTATTTTTAGCAGAGCGATGTCATTTTTCACAGTTTTGGTCGCTCAGCTTTCACGGTCATGCGGAGCCGCCGCCACTGAGGCGCTCGGCTCCCTCCAGTGGACACGCACCGGTACTGCAGTCGGGAGTCGCTGGAAGATTATTTGATGTATTCCTTACCGAGGCGGCTATCTCGTGGAGAGAAAGTGGAACGTGTTACGTCTTGTCCTAAACAATCTGATTGGATAAGACAAGTTACAAATTCAATGACTTCTGATTGGCGAACGCAGTTAGCGAATCAAAAGTTAGAACTGCGTTACCTAATTTGTATAGACCCTATGGCTGTCTAGCGTGCGCACCTGTTTAAAAATATAAATTTATTATTAATAAAACATGTTTTAGTACACGTGTCCACGTCAGTATTTTAAGAATAGGATATTTTCATGCTTTTAGTTAAGAATTGTTTTACTATCAGTCATATTTTAAAACAGGCAGTTTCGAAATAACCAAAGAAAGCATCGATTTTAAACCGGAACCTGTCTGAAGGAATCAACTGCAGTTCTCTTTTATAGCGATTTAAAATATATCTAAAAGTATATACGGGTGTTTACAATAATTTAATCACAGACTTACAAATATAACCAAGATTCACGACGACCATTGTATTGATAGAGCAGTTGTTTAAATAAAAGGACAGCGTCAGTTTTGGAAATGTCACATTTTTATATTTGTGTCAGTTTTTAGTTAGGTATATAGTAAACTACAAGCGGTGTGTATTTCAGTATGCTAACGTGACGTTTTTCAGCAGGTTTCATTTGATTTTATGAAGCAGAATTAGTTAACACTCATTTCAACCACTCGACAGCCGTTCTACTAAATGTCCACACGAGGGCAGCATTGGATAGGAAATGAAAGCTAAAGCCTCGTCTGTCTCCCTGAAGTTCGCTACCAATTGTAAACAGCAGAGGACAGCGCAGCCGGAGGCGTGTGTTTGTGTGAAACGACTATATTTCATGTGATAAGTTTGTGCAAGATGGAAATCAAGTTAGGAGGCGTTTGCTATTGTTTTACACAGACTACGAGGGACAGAGCTCGTTAAACCAGGTAAATGCATCTCGTTTACTTTCTTTATTATTCAGTGCAGCGTTGGTTTTTCAATCCCGCATTTTTAATAACAAATGGCCGTCCGGACCCGCTTGTGACTGTTCGCTGAGCGGCTTTTAATAATGTGTTTGTCTTTGTGAGCTCTGATCAGCAGGGTGCGGTTTAACCGTGGTGTGATTTCCCCGGCTATATTGATTGGGGGTCACCGTCATGTAGGGGTACAGGAAGTGAGAATGAGAGAGAAACGTGAGTGAGACTGTAAGCAAGACTAAACAGCTGCAGGATCCCTTTGCTCTGCGCGCCTCCTCATGCCGTGTGCTCTCCCAGTAAAGCCCCTTGAAGCCCCTTCTTGGCGTACGTTGTTATTGCCTTTTAGCTATTGAGCATAATAATCTCAGTCCCGTTTGAAATGACACAGTGCATTTGCATGGTGGCAGATGAGGGCTGTCACTTCACTCGAGGCTTGCCTACTGTTTTGGAGTTTGTGTGTTTTATCCCCCTAGATTCTAGATTGCTCTGGTTGTGTGCGTGTGTTCCTGTCTCTTGACAGGGCTCTGACAATGCAAGTTAGTTTCAGTGTTAGTGCTCATCCCCTCACTGTGTGTGTGTGTGTGTGTGTTCTTGTCTCTTGCCTGTCCTGTGAGGATGAAGATGTAGTTTCAGTGTTTAATGTTCATCCCCTCACTGTGTGTGTGTGTTCTTGTCTCTTGACAGGTCTGTGAGGATGAGAAGGTCTCCACAGTCTGGAGGCTGGTCTCTGACAGGCTCAACATACCTGTCAATCAACAGGGACTCCTCTACAAAGGCAAGGCGCTGGCAGGTAGGCTGAACAGCTCAGCTCAGCTCAGCACAGCACAGCAAAGCAAAGCACTCGGTTAAAAAGCATGCATGTTATTCTACATATATCTATTAATAGTAACACCTGCAAACAAAGTGATTTCAGTCTTTTATCATCTTTGAGTTGCATGAAGTGTTTTAATCTGCCTGGTCTTGAATCTCTCCTGTCTCTCCCCCTCCCTCTCTCTCAGATGAGCACAGACTGTCACACGACTCCATCGCTCCCGATTCCAAGCTGAACTCGTTGTGACGCCCCCAACAGAGAAAGTGTCACCCGAGCAAGAACAGCACTCCCTGTGTCCCCCCTCCTCTCACCCCTCCTCTCACCCCTCGGCTCACCCCTCCTCTCACCCCTCCTCTCACCCCTCGCCTCACCCCGGGTCAGTGTGGCACAGCCTGCCTGCTCTTCTGAACAAACACTTCAGCCCTGCCGACGCAGTGAGAGTGCTGGAGCAGCTACACAAGGTAACCTGAACACAATAAACACAGACACTGCTACACACACACACACACACACAGTGAGAGTGTGGAGCAGCTACACAAGGTAACCTGAACACAATAAACACAGACACTGCTACACACACACACACACACACACACAGTGAGAGTGTGGAGCAGCTACACAAGGTAACCTGAACAGAATAAACACAGACACTGCTACACACACACACACACACAGTGAGAGGCTGGAGCAACTACACAAGGTAACCTAAACACAATAAACACACACACTGCTATACACACACACACACACATGCACACACAGTGAGAGTCTGGAGCAGCAACACAAGGTAACCTGAACTCAATAAACACTGCTACACACACAGTCCCAGCTGCAGCACATGCACACTGTTATACAGA
>CM060280.1:10650727-10664336 GCA_030684275.1 Acipenser oxyrinchus oxyrinchus | reverse complement strand
GTATTTGGCTCCATCCATCTTGCCCTCAATCCTGACCAGTTTCCCAGTCCCTGCCGATGAAAAGCATCCCCATAACATGATGCTGCCACGACCATGCTTCACCGTGGGGATGGTGTTCTCAGGGTGATGAGCAGTGTTGGCTTTGCGCCACACATAGCGTTTTATGCTAAGGCCAAAAGTTCAATTTTGGTCTCATCAGACCAGAGAACTTTTTCCACATGTTTGCTGTGTCTCCCACATGCCTTTTGGCAAAATCCAAACGGGATTTGATATGGGTTTTTTCAGCAATGGCTTTCTTCTCGCCACTCTTCCATAAAGCCCAGCTTTGTGGATCGCCTAGGTTATAGTTGTCCCATGGACGGTTTCTCCCATCTCAGCTGTGGATCTCTCCAGCTCCTTCAGAGTTACCATTGGCCTCTTGGTTGCTTCTCTGACTAATGCCCTCCTTACCTGGTCACTGAGTTTTGGTGGACGGCCTTCTCTAGGCAGAGTCAGCGGTTGTGCCATATTCTTTCCATTTTTTAATAATGTATTTAACGGTGCTCTGGGGGATGTTCAAAATTTGGGATATTTTTATATAACCCAACCCTGATTGGTGCTTCTCCAGAACTTTATCCCGGACTTGTTTTGATAGCTCCTTTGTCTTCATGATGCTGTTTGTTTAGATACGCTCTCTAACAAACTCTGGGGCCTTCCAGAAACAGGTGTATTTAATCTGAGATCATGTGACACTTTAATTGCACACAGGTGGACTCCATTCAACTAATTATGTGACTTCTGAAGGCAATTGGTTGCACCAGAGCTTATTTAGGGTGTCACAGCAAAGGGGTGAATACTTATGCAACAAATTATCAGTTTTTAAGGCATGTCGTTGCAGACCAAATAATTCGATCTATTTAGTCTTGAACACAGAAGACTAGGTGGTAAATTAAACTTATCCAATAGGTACATAGACAATGTCAACCCAGGGGACTTCTTTATCTGTAAATGGTAACAATATCCAGGTCACATTTGGTTTTAGATAAAGGGATTAGTGACTAAAATCCTTTTTTCATCAACATTCCAGGTCTGTCTCTCACTCTAATTGTTAGAAAATAAGGGGACCCTTATAACCCTTTAGTTCGAGACAATAAATTCTAACCCAGCTCGCCATAGAATTTTCTCCTGTTGAACTTTTTGCTGCTTAAAATAAACATTAAACAATTATATAATAATAATAGTCCTCTGGATATCCATCATATCACCGAAGACCCTATATACAACCCTTGATAGTTACAACTATTAAATTATGCGTCAATGCTCGACTCAGATCTAATTTATTACTTCAAGCTAGCGCAGTCCATTTCGCTAGATTGTAGGTTTACAGAAACTATTTTTGTCTGACAGTAATGAGCAAATTAATTTTAAATGGTTACCACTGTAAATCAACAAAGCACTCACAGAAGGGTTCTCAATGGCGCTATACCATGAAATAGTCTTTCTGTTTCTATAAGCTGTTAACATCTGACTAAGAAACCACCATAATAATTTGATAAGAATAATGGACAAAAATTCAATCGTCATAATAATGACATCGCTTTATCCCCAAATTCCTCGTGAGCAAAATAATTGTTATATCAATGACACCAGAAATGCTCTGCAAAGTCCATACATCTGTGGATTTCAACTCCCATTATAAAATGTTTACTGAAACCGCCCTGAAATTAAATGTGCAAATACAAATGATACCTATGCAATGTCAATTCACAGACATTGGGAGGCATACTTGATTTTTCTTTCAATGCGAAGCTTGTCTCGGGTCATGTCGCTCCCATTGGCAATTCAGAAAAACATGGTTTCATCAATTTTTCGGACCCAAAATAATGACTAGAAACCCGGTTTTCGTTTTTAATGATGTCAACCCAGTCTCTTGACAAAGGGTTACCGTGATGGAAAATTGCAATGTCGGACCCAGTCCGACAAAACCAAAGGGATATATATATAATGCATGCTTGACTTATCTTATAAATTGGTAACTTAATGAGCTTTAAAATGGAACAAGTCCAACAGTACTTGGCATAAGTAAAATGTAGATTTTGACATTTTGTAGTGTTACAACCTGGAATTAAAATGGATTTAATTGGGATCATTACCATTTGAATTTACACAACATACTTAACATCTTTGAAGGTGCAAAATATTTTTTATTGTGACACAAAAGTGAATTAAACAAAAAGACATTTGTTGGTTGCATAAGTATTCACCCCCCTGAGTCAATACTTGGTAGAAGCACCTTTGGCAGCAACTACACGCTGTGAGTCTTTTGGGTAAGCTCCCAACCAGGCTTTGCACATCTGGCATCCCTGCCAATTTAGCCCATTCCTCATGGCAAAATGGCTCTAAGCTCTGTCAGAGTTGGATGGGGACCGTTGGTGAACAGCAAGATGCAAGCCAAGCCACAGTAATTCTCAATCGGATTGATGTCTGGGCTTTGCCATTGCCTCCCGAACCATTCAGGTTCTTGTTTTTAAAGATCCACTCCAGTGTAGCTTTGTACTGTGTGTCCAGTGGTCATTGTCCTTGCTGGAAGGTGAACCTCATGCCCCAGTCGCCAGGTCTCTTGCAGACTGAATACAGGTTTTCCTCTAGAATTTCCCTGTATATGGCTCCATGCCATCTTGCCCTCAATCCTGAACCAGTTTCCCAGTCCCTGCCGATGAAAAGCATCCCATAACATGATGCTGCCACCACCATGCTTCACCGTGGGGATGGTGTTCTCAGGGTGAAGCAGCAAGCCGTTGGCTCGGCCACAACACAGCGTTTTCGCTAAGGCCAAATGAACTTCAATTTAGAATCTCATCAGACCAGATGTCACCTTTGTCGGCACATGAAAGCTGTGTCTCTGAGACAATGTGCCCCTGCCCTGTGCAAGGATGTGTGGCACTGAGTCTTGTGTGTAAATGTTGGTGTATAGGCATTGCAGTACACGGGATATAAAGCCAGGTCTGTGCTTCACGTGTGATTTAAAAATGTATATTTGTATTTAGGCACGAGGAGGGCACAGATCACTTCGACGTGCACGTAAGTAATAATGAAACTGAGCACAGGAATTGCACTTTAATTAATTCAGGGTGCAGTTGTACGAGACTCCAGATTGAATGATTGCATTATGCAATCGAGTCTCGGCGCAGCTGCATAAACTGCATGTTTTCACTCACTCGGGGTGTGTTGACCGTGAGTGGAGAACGGTCTGTGGAGAAGAGAAGGGTAAAAAGTAAACCAATTGCGCAGAAACCAGCACGATACTATGTTATCCACTCACCGTGTTTGTTCGTTTGTCTGCCAGTCCACCGTCTGGTTAGTTGGATAGTCACGTTTTGTTCGTCTGTTTATTTTGGCTCAAGTGCCGTGTCCTGTGTTTTGTGTTCAAACCTTTTATTCTGTTCTGTTTAATTATTAAATGCTGGGCTGCGATCACGCATCAGCTTCGACGCAAAACCCCAAGTCTGTCTGTCTGTGTAGAGCTCTAGTTCTCGTCTCGTTCTGACCATAGCAGCCATCTGTCGCAGTCTCCACATGCCATTTGGCAAACTCCAAACAGGATTTGATATGGGTTTTCAGCAATAAAGGCTTTCTTCTCGCCACTCTTCCATAATAGCCCATTGGCTTTGTGGAGGCGTCCAGGTTATAGATTGTCCCATGAGACTTGGTGACTCCCATCTCAGCTGTGGATCTCTCCAGCTCCTGTCAAGAGTTACCAACTTGGCCTCTTGATTGCTTCTCTGACTAATGCCCTTCTTACCTGGTCACTGGGTTTTGGTGGCATGGCCTTCCTACTAAGCAGAGTCTGCGGTTGTGCCATATTCTTTCCATTTTTAATAATGGATTCATACAGTGCTCAGGGGTATGTTCAAGTTTGGGATATTGTTTTGTACCCATTGCCTGATTGGTGACGTCTCAGAACTTTATCTCGGACTTGTTTTGATGAGCTCCTTGGTCTTTCCCCATGCTGATGGATGTTTAGATATGCTCTCTAACAAACTCTGGGGCCTTCCAGTGAAACAGGAAGCCATTTAAGGCTGAGAATCATGTGACACTTTAATTGCACACAGGTGGACTCCATTCAACTAATTATGTGACTTCTGAAGGCAATTGGTTAAGCATCCAGAGCTTATTTAGGGTGTCGCAGCAAAGGGGTGAATACTTATGCAATCAAGACTTTTCAGTTTTTTATTTGTAAATAATTTTGAAAAAATATGTAGATTTTTTCCCCCACTTCGACATTATGGACTATTTATGTGTAGATCACTGACAAAAAATCCTAACTAAATCCATTTTAATTCCAGGTTGTAACACTACCAAAATGTGGAAAAGTCCAAGGGGGTGAATACTTATGCAAGGCACTGTATATGCTAACAATATCCTGGGACACAGTCAGCATGGTTTTAGGAAAGGGAGATCGAATACTAACTAAACACCTAGACTCTTTTGGAGCACTAACTCAACTTTCAGGAACCCTGACTGACACTCTCACTGCTCTCTGTGGTCTGTCCTACACAAACACAGGTTTCATACAGCACTTACTTTTATTCAGCTTGGCTACTGGAGACAGAGCACCCCTCCTGCCTCTCTTCTACTCAGCAGCTCTGAGCTCTCTCTCTCTTAAATAATGCATAGATATATAATATATATAATGCTGTGCACCAGGTTTAGGCAGGTGTGAAAAAATGCTGTAAGTAAGAACACTTTCAACAAATAGACATGTGTTAACAGATAATATTAAAACAATTAACTAAATGCAAAAGTGGTGAACAGAAGAAAAATCTAAATCAAATCCATGTTTGGTGTGACCACCTTGCCTTCAAAACAGCATCAATTCTTCTGGTACATATACACATATGTATCACACACACACACACACACACTACACACACACACAGTGGCTCTCAAAAGTATTCACCCCCCTGGACTCTTCCACTTTATTGTGTTACAACATGGAATCAAAATGGATTGAGTAGTATTTCCCTCTCACGAGCTTTCCGGCCCAGACACAGAGAAGCATCCCCACTAGCTGGGCCACCACCATGCTTCACGGTGGATGGTGTCCTCAGAATGATGTGCGGTGTTAGGCTTGGCAAGCGTAGTGCTTAGTGTTGGGCCAAAAGCTCTATTTTGGTCTCATCAGATCATAGAATCTTCTTCCACTTGGTCTTGGAGTCTCCCACATGCCTTCTGGCAAACTGGCTGCATTTGCCACTCTCCCATAAGGGCCAGTTTTGTGAAGCACCGGGCTATTGTTGCCGAGCACAGTGTCTCCCAGCTCAGCCGTGGAAGACTGTAGCTCCTTAGAGTTGCCATAGGCCTCTTGGTGGCCTCCTGACTAGTGCCCTTCTCACCCGGATACTCAGTTTTTGAGGGCGGCCTGTTCTAGACAGATTCACAGTCGGCCATATTCCCGCATTCTCTCCATTTCTTAATAATGGGCTTTCACTGTGCTCCAGGGGATATTCAATGCCTTGGAAATGGTCTTATATCCACCCTGATTGGTGCTTTTGAAGAACCTCATTCCAGACTTGCTTTGAATGTTCTTCGTCTTCATGATGTAGTTTTGTTAGGAAATGCACACCAACTGTGGGACCTCCCAGAGACAGGTGTACTTTAACCTGAAATCATGTGAAACACCTAATTGCTCACAGGTGGACTACATTCCAACTGGTTCATGTGACTTCTGACAGATAATTGGTTGCACCAGAGCTTATTTAGGTGTGTCATAGCAAAGGTGAATTCTTATGCAATCAATTATTTTCTGTTTTATATTTGTAATTAATTTAGAACAATTTGTAGATTTTATTTTTCCTTTGACATTATGGACTTTTTGTGTTGATCAGTGAAAAACTCCTAATTAAATCCATTTGATTCCATGTTGTAACACAATAAAATGTGGAAAAGTCAAGGGGTGAATACTTTTGAGAGCCATATAAATATATACACACATACATACAGTATATATACATACATATATACCAAGGTTTTCTGGAGCAGCAGCTATGTCTTCAGCAGTGTGATTATCATTGTTGAAATGTCAGGCTGAGGTGCATGTGAAACAATGCAATGATGATTCAGTGCCTCTGATCTTTACCTTGGCTGCTCAGTATTTACAGGTAGTGCATCGGGTCTATTGCATGAAGGGCCAGGTCTCACTGTGGACTGCATATACTCTAGATGCTTGCTCTTCTATATGATATCAGTAGAGCAGTCTTGTAAGGCAATTAACATAGTCAACGTAAGCCGGTCAAGCTGAAACAATTAACTAAACACGATGTTCTGTATTTCTCTGGTCAGGGTGATAAGTGAGGACCAAGGAATTGTGTCATCTGCATGTTGTTTACCATACCTGTCAACAGTAGTTTGCAAAAGTAAGGGAGCTTTTGTGAAGTGAAATCTGTGTCCTTAATTGATGTGAATAAACATATGACAAAGGCATGCAACTATCCCACTTTATTACATGGTAGAATGATAGACTATGTTCAGCTGCTCCTTCTAATTGCTTTTAAAAGGAAACCAATCAAACAGAAAAACAACCATCCATGCCATGCTTCACAATCACATTCTCTCAGCTCATGTGGTTCTTATTGTGCTGTAGTAGGTGGCTGATTTGGTAGCAGCAGCCAGTACTTTGTGAACCGCTCCACTGTAGTTGATTTTGCACGACAGCAAAGCATACACAGTGGCAGTTACTCTTCATCACACCACAAACCTAAAGGCTGAGTTTGCTGCTGCACATTGACCTCGCCAGCAAAGGGTGAGCTGTGGCACCTACTTTATAACAAGAAAAAAATGCTATTCATCACACTGGACATGCTGTTGCAGATCAATAATACCACTGTCAGTAATGTCATTGTCAACTCTCTTCTATTTTAAATTCACACACTACTGCTGGACAAACACGTTATCAATCAATCTGAATTTCTAAAGCAATGTTGATGCTGAAATTGTAATAGAAATATCTTTGACTGTGTGTGTGACTTGTAGACTTTCCTGCAGAGTCCTTTGCAGCGTGTGAGTCTGGGAACATGTCTACAGAGTTCCTGAGCTGGTCACAGCATGTAAAGGTCTCTGCATGTGTAACTCTCTTGATCTCCATTGATCCTTTGACGATGAAGCGCTGGTTTTCTGAACATCGCTGAACATTTGGTGTTTTGTGATCTCTTGTGCTTACAGTACCACAAACCTCATTCTTGCTCCCATGTCCCACTGTTAAAATCAGTCCTGCATAGTTTACAGAAGTGTGCCCTTCTCCAGCGCTGCTCAGGATTATGAAATGTTAATGCAAGATTTAATTTTGTTTGGTTTTATTTATAAGAATCTTTAGGGGTGCCAATAATTCTGACACCTATGCATTGTGGCAACTATGCAGTGTAGTAGTAGTGGTTAGGGCTCTGGACTCTTGGACCGGAGGGTCGTGGGTTCAATCCCAGGTGGGGACGCTGCTGCTGTACCCTTGAGCAAGGTACATTTACCTAGATTGCTCCAGTAAAAACCCAACTGTATAAATGGGTAATTGTATCTAAAAATAATGTGATATCTTGTATCAATTTTAAGTAAGCCCTGGATAAGTCGTCTGCTAAGAAAAAAAAAAAAAATTGAGAATGTGTTTGCTGTGCAGAAGCTTGAAAATGCATTCAGAATTTGCACATCCATCCATCTATCAATATATATACTGTATGTTTTGTTTTTTACCGGGAGAGCTATCGCATGCAAAGCCATGCTCTGGAATTCATACCTGCCACACAGCTTCCCTGGGTCCTAGTACCCTGCTATGTACAGACAGGGATCTGCAGTAACCACAGACTGACCATACGACTTTTGCAGAAATTACAGGTTTGCTGACATAAAGGGGTTTAACAGTAGAGTTTTTGCAAAATACAGGAGAAAATCTGTCCCGGAGTTGTCTGGGAGAAATGTACAAAAACAGGAGAGTCCTGGCAAATAAGGGAAAGTGGACAGGTCTGTGTTTCCTGTTATTATATAAAACACCATTTCTGTTCCTATCAGAAGTGTGGGATTTAGCTTCAGTGATGAGGCTGAAAAAGTTGTGATCATCGCTGCAAATACGTCTTGAGTGTTAAACAGTGTGAATAGAGAAAGGAGTCAGGGCCAGCCTGTGGTGTGAGGAGTCACACTGCAGATACAATGAGAATCGCTTGGTTTGCAGTAGACAGTGGTGTTAATGGAGTCAGGGCCAGCCTGTGAGGAGTCACACTGCAGATACAATGAGAATCGCTTGTTTTGCAGTAGACAGTGGTGTTAATGGAGTCAGGGCCAGCCTGTGGTGTGAGGAGTCACACTGCAGATACAATGAGAATCACTTGGTTTGCAGTAGACAGTGGTGTTAACCCTTTCCGGTCCATTGTCGGACTGGGTCCGACATTGCAATTATTCCTCATAGGTCCTTTGTCGGACTGGGTCCGACATCATTCTAGCAACGCAAAAAACGGGTTTCTAGTCGAATGGGAGCGACAGGAGCGAGACAAGTCGAAAAAAAAAAAAAAAAGGCGTATCTCATGAATAGTCATAGTACCCCATTGGCATCAGATGGGCGGTCAGATGGAAACAAGCTGGGAGTACAGTATCAGCGCACAGAGACTATCACGGACATTTGCAGAGCTTTTGAGATGTTATAGCAATAAAATAATGACTTGGATTGCATTATTGAGGAGTTTGGTGATAAAACGAGTCATCAGGAGACGATTGATCGGTATGTACGACTATTATTATTATTATTTTTTATTTGGTAGCATATGTGAAAGCGATAGCAAACTAAAGGGTGGGGCGGGGCTGGAGAGCCCTAGTGAGTGCTTTGTTGATATGCAGGGCCATTTAAACCCGTTTGACTGTGAAAAAAAATACTTTTAAACAGCGCGTCTAAAATTAACTGCGTGTGTGAAAATTAATTAGACCTGGCGAGCCTGACGCAGAATTAATAAATGGACCGCAAAGGGTTAATGGAGTCAGGGCCAGCCTGTGAGGAGTCACACTGCAGATACAATGAGAATCGCTGGGTTTGCAGTAGACAGTGGTGTTAATGGAGTCAGGGCCAGCCTGTGGTTCCCTAATTAGGTAATTGAGTATTAATTGGCGAATGGCCACCTGTATGTAAAGGGAGGAAAACCGCTTTGTTTGTTGGAGGAGTTTGGGGTGTTTGACAACTTCTAGTGACAGTGAAATGCTCAGCCTACAAACGTTTAGTCCTTTTGTATAAAAGCTTTATTTTGGCCCTCATACCTTTTTATTTGTGTTAATTAATAGACTTGCTCAAACAGTGCTTGAACTGCTGCCTTCCTGACTGAGTCTCTTGGGGGCGCTATCCCACTCTGACGCTGTGGTAGGATAGCGGGGTGGCCCCAGATGTGACTGGCAGGAACGAGACAAAGATTGAATGAACTCTTAAATCTTCACAAGAGTTTGTATTGCTCAATGTAGCAGAGATTCAGTTTAGGTGTGTTTCCATTGCATTGCTGTACAAATCTGTTTTCAACTGAGCCCGCAAAGGCCGGCATGTGATGGTTCCCATTTCAGTACACATGCTGACACCCCTTACTTAAGAGTAAACATTCCCAGTGAAGAAACCCACTGAAAGCCAGTCTTCGAGGGTATTTGTAACATTCCCAGTGAAGAAACCCACTGAAAGCCAATCTGAGGGTATCCGTAACATTCCCAGTGAAGAAACCCACTGAAAGCCAGTCTGAGGGGATCCGTAACATTCCCAGTGAAGAAACCCACTGAAAGCCAGTCTGAGGGGATCCGTAACATTCCCAGTGAAGAAACCCACTGAAAGCCAGTCTGAGGGGATCCGTAACATTCCCAGTGAAGAAACCCACTGAAAGCCAGTCTTCGAGGGTATTTGTAACATTCCCAGTGAAGAAACCCACTGAAAGCCAGTCTGAGGGGATCCGTAACATTCCCAGTGAAGAAACCCACTGAAAGCCAGTCTGAGGGGATCCGTAACATTCCCAGTGAAGAAACCCACTGAAAGCCAGTCTGAGGGGATCCGTAACATTCCCAGTGAAGAAACCCACTGAAAGCCAGTCTGAGGGGATCCGTAACATTCCCAGTGAAGAAACCCACTGAAAGCCAGTCTGAGGGGATCCGTAACATTCCCAGTGAAGAAACCCACTGAAAGCCAGTCTGAGGGGATCCGTAACATTCCCAGTGAAGAAACCCACTGAAAGCCAGTCTGAGGGGATCCGTAACATTCCCAGTGAAGAAACCCACTGAAAGCCAGTCTGAGGGGATCCGTAACATTCCCAGTGAAGAAACCCACTGAAAGCCAGTCTGAGGGGATCCGTAACATTCCCAGTGAAGAAACCCACTGAAAGCCAGTCTGAGGGTATCTGTAACATTCCCAGTGAAGAAACCCACTGAAAGCCAGTCTGAGGGTATCCGTAACATTCCCAGTGAAGAAACCCACTGAAAGCCAGTCTGAGGGTATCTTTTGGGGGCTCCTTCACTATCTGTTCATCAAGGAGCTGTTTTAATTATTATTATTATTATTATTTATTTCTTAGCAGACGCCCTTATCCAGGGCGACTTACAATTGTTACAAGATATCACATTATTTTTACATACAATTACCCATTTATACAGTTGGGTTTTTACTGGAACAATCTAGGTAAAGTACCTTGCTCAAGGGTACAGCAGCAGTGTCCCCCCACCTGGGATTGAACCCACAACCCTCCGGTCAAGAGTCCAGAGCCCTAACCACTACTCCACACTGCTGCCCTGAAACAGATGCGAATATTAACTACTGTCTTGCTGAAACAGACATGGTCACTGCTGGGGATAAGAGAATACGATTATCACAGGGTGGTGTTCTTTAAAATCTCTATGAGGTACCCTGACACTAGAATCCCTGGGTGGAGCTCTGTAACCTGCGCTGCTTCTCTTTCCCAGGTGTCATGATGTGCCCCAAGTGGCTGACTGAGGACGGCTTTGAGATGCAGCTCGGCGTCAATCACCTGGGCCATTTCCTGCTGACCAATCTGCTGCTGGACAAGCTGAAGAGCTCCGCCCCCAGCCGTGTGGTCAATGTGTCCAGCATCGCCCACAAGGGGGGTAAGCCCCACCCCCCAGCCTCACTTTCATTACACTCTGCAACAGATTGATAACCTTCTGTTTACAGAAGTGGTTCCTGATCTCATGTTGCCTGTTAAACCTGGAGTGGGGTGAATGGCCCTCCAGGACCGTGATTGGACAGCCCTAGTATGCAGTCACTCTGGACTGATAGATGTATGTTGTACTGTGTTGTAGACCACACTGTTTTCATTAAATCGGCCATAACTGCATTAAAGATGTTTGCAGATCCCTATACAAGTGTAATGGCGCTCCTAGCAGCTGATGAGTTCCTAATACTGACACACTCGCCTCTCTGCTGCAGAGCTGGCTCTCCAGTTGAATGGTTAGACAGCAGTAAGAATCCGCTTCCAGTCGGCTTTTAAAACACTCACTGCAGGAGTGAATTGCCATTGAGTGGGACTCAATTGTAAAGGCGAGGGAAGGACAGCTTTTCTTGTTTTAAAATCAACATGTTAATGAATGGATTTATTTAATACCTGCTGACAAAAACTTCTTAAAGGCAATTACTCTGAAAACAGGAGTACCCTGCTCTGGTCACTGGGACGAGCCTGTGTTTATTCTCCTGCAGGCAGAGTGCACTTTGATGACATCTTCTTTGAGCACAGCGAGTACAGCCCCCTGGAGAGCTATCGGCAGAGCAAGCTGGCCGTGCTGCTGTTCTCCAGAGAGCTGGCACACAGGCTGCAGGGTGAGAAGAGACTCCAACCCGCTCCTGCCCTTTCAAAGGGAGGCGTTACATCCTCTGCATGTTGGTTGGAATAGTTATCAAGCAAGGCGAAGACTGTGTGAAGGGAATTGGGGTATTTATACCTTAATCCTGAGCCTTATATGATTTAATAGTGAAGAGTAAAGACAAAGTATTGATTACAGTATATCGAATGATACAGTTTATTTAATAACACTCATTCCATTATAGCATAGTGATTTAACAGCAAACAATTAGAGCAAATCTATTCTTATACTGATTATAGTAGTCAACTAGCCATATGGTGTGGCAATGTGGTTTGCAGTGCTCAGGTGTACAGGTGATTCAGGTGCTCCAGACAAAGGACAAACACAAAGTTCACAGGTCAGGTTCTTTAATATCCTTGAAAAAGTTTTAAATAATAAAGCTGGCTCTACCCAGCAATGGGTATTGCCAGCGCCAAAACAAGGGGTTGCAGTCCCATTGGTCTGGAACCAACTCCCCAGTAATGTTGTTGAAGCTGACACCCTGGGATCCTTCAAGAAGCTGCTTGATGAGATTCTGGGATCAATAAGCTACTAACAACCAAACGAGCAAGATGGGCCGAATGGCCTCCTCTCGTTTGTAAACTTTCTTATGTTCTTATGTAATAATAATGCAAACACAAAACACGGAACACAAACACATAAACACGTCTCCAGACTGTGTGTGCTCTGGTGCAGGTGCGATGCTCTGAGTGGTGGTGTTTTTGTGCGTTCAGGTCCAGGCTGGCTTCTGGCTGCAGCTCCCGGCTTCGTATCAGCCGTCTGGCAAAGACAAATACAGGCTTTTTATCAATGGGACAACACTTCATTCATGTTTCCTGTCCTTGTTTCCTCCCATTAACCACAACAAAGGAACCGATTACGGCGTCACATCCCTCTAAAGTACCCTAAGCCCCGCCCCCTCTGATAGCTAGTTCAATCACGTCTCCTCTAATTCATGAATGAAACTTCTCTCACCGTACTAGGGCGATGACTCCTGGTACCGTAACGCCGCCCTCTTCCTGAATGGCCGGCTTCCGACTGCCCCTGGAATGAACTGCCCAACCATTCAGTACGAAGCCCGCAGTTACTGTTGTACAGTGCCCTCACCGGTCGAGAGGGAGATTGTTGATTCGGATTCATTCGCTCTTCGTCACAATGGTAACAGGACTAGTCTGATTAGTGACTACCTTGTACACGGGGCACTCTTCTTGTACGCCGGGCACTCTTCTTGTACACGGGGCACTCTTTTTGTACGCCGGGCACTCTTCTTGTACACGGGGCACTCTTTTTGTACACGGGGCACTCTTTTTGTACATGGGGCACTCTTCTTGTACGCCGGGCACTCTTCTTGTACGCCGGGCACTCTTCTTGTACGCCAGGCACTCTTCTTGTACGCCGGGCACTCTTCTTGTACACGGGGCACTCTTCTTGTACACGGGGCACTCTTCTTGTACGCCGGGCACTCTTCTTGTACGCCGGGCACTCTTCTTGTACGCCAGGCACTCTTCTTGTACACGGGGCACTCTTCTTGTACGCCGGGCACTCTTCTTGTACTCAGGGCACTCTTCTTGTACACCGGGCACTTTTGTGCAAGGCGGGGCTGGAAGTCTGGTCCTCTGGATCGGATTCCCCTAGTAGTTTCCAGATGCTCAGGTACTTTTTCCTTATATACCAGCTAACAACCAACTTCAGACTAACTGTGCGAGCCCTGAGATAAGTGGCAGTTCTAAAACAACACCAAATCAATATGGGTCAGAATAATGGAAAAAAATTCAAAGGGCAT
>CM060280.1:10323649-10650227 GCA_030684275.1 Acipenser oxyrinchus oxyrinchus | reverse complement strand
ATAGATCGCAGATCAAAATCCTTTCGGTTTTAAAGTTTTTAAAAGGCCTTTCGGTTTTAAAGTTGGTAAGGTCTTTACTAATTCATCAATATTTCCTACTCTTATTGGGGTTTTAATTTTTTCAATTCCATAAAATCTCAACGTAGAAATGTTTTGGCTATAATTGTTAAAGTGGACTGCTAGGGGGTTCACTAATTCTTTGTTTTTCCTATATATGCCAAACCACAGGGGCATCGTATCGAAGTACAGGTAATTATGTCATTTTGAAAGCAGTGTAGCTGTATAGTTTCATCGGATGAAAAGGGATGTGGAGCAGTAAATAGCTAATGCCAAGTGCTTGTGTGGTCCTGCAGCCTTGAACTCAATCCGGTCACTTGGATTCTCTCAAACACCAACCTGGAAATAACAGGATCTAGAATAAAATCATCACTTGACATTGACCATCACTGTATTATAGCTTCCATGTGTTTGCTAATTTAATGCAGACATTGTGCTCAAGACAAATGAAAAATGGCCATATACTTTTCAGGTTTCCATGGTGTCACCCAATGTTGTGGAAATGAAGGCAAATGGAGGAGGTCGATATGCAAATGAGCCATACATAGTCATACATAGATTTCACAGACAGCTCAGGAAAATGTGCTTTCCATTCGCAGAGAGCATTTACACAAGATCATCTCATCTGGAAATCCATGCTTGTCAGGTGACATGTTGTTTGAGTGACACTATTTAAAGCACAGTGTTAAACAAACATACTACAATACAGCTGTGATTTTTAAATGCCTCCTGCTTGGTTGTTTGATCGTTTGTTAACTCAATCAAGATATACAAGGGTAAAAAGAAGCAAGTTCCTTTGACAATTAGAGTTTGATTAAGGAAGCTCAAAATAGGTTTAAAAGGACATCACAGGGTGATTAAAAAATAAAAACTGAAAAACCAGAAGCCGTAATCATGAATTGCAGACATAGAATTAAAATCCTCGAACAGTACAGAAATGAGTATTCATCATGAATTCCTATATTATCACGCTGAATACTGCACTGCAGTGTACTCTAAAGGGACATCACATGCTCACAAATAAAACTGAACACTTGAAGCCCCAGTTATGGTGTGTCGGGGAACATCTAGAAGCCACTGCTCTCATTCAGCATGTCCCTGACATAGTAACTGAACGCATAATGTACAGTACTTCTACTTCTGCAATTCTGAGTGGACAGCTTTAGATTCATTACAATGATTAGTTTACATTTTGATTGGTCTTTTAACCAGAAATAGCATCTTTCTCAACCAACTACTGTATACTGGAGATTTAGGCCTGTATTTACAAAGGGTTTAACACAAATTCACTTTTACCGACACTTTTTCTAAAAGAGAATACAATACAAACTAAGGCCTGGACCAAATCAAAACTTTGACCCACCGCTAATTGCAAATTACAAACCTGGTACTGATGGCGTCTTTTTGTTTGTCAGAAGGTAATTCCTTCTACCCCAGAGGGAACCCGCCATTAATACTGGGTTTCTAATTTGCGATTAGCGGGTGGGTCAAAGTCTGCAAATATGTTGGGAAGAAACTGGTGTTTCCCTTTCAATTCGAAAATAACCATCAAATATGGGATATCGCTGTCAGGCAGTAGGGATTGGCTGAGCTTTATAGCAAATCTGCCGATAGGCCTCTGCTGAGCTGACGTGTAAGCCCGCCCCTGGAAGCATGGAGACGCACTTCCTCTTTTGCCTTCAGCCTATGCAGGACATTGAGCTTGTAAGTTTTTCTCGCTGAGAATCTCTTGCTTTATTACACTGTCTGTACTCACTAGCCCCTTCTCCGAGTTTATTTCGGTGTTCACTCCACTGAGCGTTTAAAAATATATATTTTTATATATTATTTTCACTCTCACGCTTTGCTCCGGCATTGCGTTCTATCAGCGTTGGTTTCTTACGCCATCCGTCTTCCTTACATATTAATAATTATTTCAATATTACTGTTTATATTATATTTTCGGTATTTTGTATTGTCTGTTCTCTCCTTTTAGGTAGTAGAATATAGTTTAGAGGGCGCGCTGTGCGCTTGGCCTTATGCAGCGCAAACTTTTGCAGCCTCGGTCTCGCCTGCAGTTAGACCCAGTGTGGAGTCTGCAGCTGCAGTCACTCCATCTAATACCACCCGCAGATTGTGAACACCTCACCACGTGGTAGCGGTAGACTGTAGTCCACCTTACAGTCATTTGCACTAGTTACAGTGCTGCTGCAGCCTCTAAAAAAAAACTTTTTCCCACTTAATACATAAGGAAGACAACCACCAAGTGCATTGCCCCTTCATACATACAGGTAAGTAGTATAGCACAGCACCATTGTCTTTCTAGACTAAGGCACTGTACAAGCACTTAGCGTCTCTGCTCTGCGGTCAGCTGGCGCCGTCTCGTCTCGGCGCTTAGTACCTGCACTTTGGCGCATAGCAATCCGGCGCACTCGGTGTCAGTGCTTCGGCGCTTTGGTGCAGCGCTTCGGCGCTCAGTGCTTAGCGCTTCAGCGCTTGGGGCTCGGTGCTCGACACTTGACGCTTGACGCTTCGGTGCTCGGTGCTCGGTGCACATATCTTCGGCGCCTCAACGATCGGTACTCGGCGCTCGGTACTCGGCGCTCGGTGCACGCACCCTCGGCGCTTCAACGCTCGGTGCTCAACGCCTCGGCGCACATGCTCAGTGCTCGGTGCCCGCACCCTCTGCGCTCGGTGCATGTGGAGGTCAGTCCACATCAATGCTCTGGAGCTCAGAGTGGTGGATCTCGCCCTGCAGCATTTTTTGCCGGTGCTTCGAAACAAGCACGTGTTAGTGCGGTCAGATCACACCATGGTAGTGGCGTGTATCAACCGCCAGGGCGGCCATGCGGTCCCCCGGTCTTCACTGGATGGTAGCACGGTTGTTGCTATGGGCACAACCACGATTAACCTCTCTTCAAGCGGTTTATCTACCGGGCAGAGTCAACCACGCAGCGGATCTCCTCTCCAGAGGAGGTCCTCTTGCGGGCGAATGGCGCCTTCACCCTTGGGTGGTAGAGCGCATTTGGGAGTGGTTCGGCACAACGCGAGTAGATCTCTTCGCCTCACAAGAGTCCACACACTGCCCTCTGTGGTTCTCGGCGAAGGACCTCGACAGCCCCCTAGGAGTCGACGCACTGGCCCACGAATGGCCGCCAGGGCTCCTATATGCATTTCCACCGATTCCGATGCTCCCCGCCTTCTTAGAGAAGGTCAGGGTAGAGCAAGCGACAGTGATTCTAATCGCTCCTCGGTGGCCTCGGAGAATATGGTTCCCGAACCTGGTGCAGTTATTGCACGGTCACCCGAGGGAACTCCCTCTGCGAGCAGACCTGTTATCCCAGGCCCAGGGAGGGCTATGGCACCCGAATCCCGAGCTCATGCAGCTATGGGCCTGGCCCCTGAACGGGAGCGCCTATCAGCCTTAGGACTATTGACGGCGGTTATTTCGATCATTCAGAGTGCGAGAGCGCCCTCTACTAGGTCACAGTACTCGTACAAGTGGCAGTTGTTTCAGGATTGGTGTCTGGCTGAGGGCCATGACCCAATATCTTGCCCTATGGCAGTGAGTAGCAGGTTGGCTGAGTGGTCTGACGTCAGGCCAGTAGCAGGAAGGGAAGTGACATCAGGGACTGCAGTTAAAGGCGCGGCGTGCACTGTTTTATTTAAATAATACAAAAATAAATAAAAAGTTCAAACACAAAACACTCTTACTCACAGAGCGAACCAAAAAGTTTAAACACAAATAATCATAAACACAAAAATAATACGATCCCAGGTCAGGCTGGGCAGTTGCTGTCACTGTTCCTGGAATCTTTTTTAAATAAAGTTTAGTTTCGTTTTCCTCTCTCCTCGCTCTCTCCACTCTCGCTCCTCATACACCCACCTTGAGTGCAGCGAGCTGCAGGCTTTTATAGCGTGGCCGAGGGGTTTAACTGGCTAGTAATTATTCTATTACCCCTCAGCCACAATCTGCATGAGTTTATTAATTACTGTGGATGGGGCTACCCATCCACGCTACTAAACAAAAATAACAAAATACACGGCTACGCCGTCACATTTATAAATAACAAAACAATAACAAAACCTGTGGCGCTTCGCCGTCATATATACATAAATACAATAATAAATAAATCATCACGATAATAATACAACAAAAGAAATACAAAATAATAAACTGCACAGTGGCGGAGGGGGAGACCCCGTTCTAAAAATAAACAAACCCTGTACAGGGCTGCTCGCCCTGTTACATATCCCCCCCTTGTGCGACGCACACATGGCCCCAACGGCCACCTCCCCCCTCAGTCTTAAAGTCCCGGAAGAGGGGAAGCCAGGTTTCCATGGTGGCGGCCATGCCGGGAGGTCCTCCTCCCACCCAAACAGCACTAGCGTCCCGGTGGGCTTCACACAGGCCGGCTCCTCCGGCCAAGGAAATTTTGGGGGTGGTCTCCAGACCTCCCACCCCTTCTTCATGGCCGGCAGCTCCCCTCCGTGGGGCTCTGACCACATTATTTCCTGCCGCATGGCAGGACCGGTAGCGACCCCAGGCGAAGCAGGACTGGTAGCGAACCCAGGCGAAGCAGGACCCTCGACGACCTCAGGCGAAGCAGGACCCTCAACGACCCCAGGTGACGGCAGCAGCAGCGGACCCTAGGGAGGCGACGGCAGCAGCAGCGGACCCTCGGGAGGTGACGCAGCAAGCAGCGGACCCTCGGGAGGCGAACTCGGGAGGGGAGCCCCTGGCCATGGAGGCGGCAGCGGGAGCTCCACTTCTCCCTCGTACCCTGTAAATGTAAATGTGGAGCAACAGGCAGCCCCAGACAATGCGGAGCAACAGGCAGCCCCAGGCGATGTGTAGCAACAGGCAGCCCCAGGCGATGCAGAGCAACAGGCAGCCCCAGGCCGTGCAGAGCAACAGGCAGCCCCAGGCGATGCGGAGCAGCAGGCAGCCCCAGGCAATCCAGGCGTGGCATCCGTGAGCAGAGCGGGCGTGGCATCCCTGAGCGGTGCGAGGCAGGCATGCCTGAGCGGTGTGAGGCTGGCATCCCTGGGCGGTGCGAGGTTGGCATCCCTGGGAGTGCGAGGCAGGCATCCCTGGGCGGTGCGAGGCAGGCATCCCCGGGCGATGGCGAACTGGCATCCCTGGGCGATGGCGAACTGGCATCCCCGAGCGATGGCAAACTGGCATCCCCGGGCGATGCACGACAGGGCAGCGGCAGTCCCTCTGTGAGCGACGGCGGCAGCGGACCCTCGGGAGGAGACGGACCAGTGGTGGTGCTGGGGTTGGCCCTCTTCTCAGCCGCTGCGACCCGGTGGTTTTCCCCCTTGCTCTGCTCAGCAGCCTATGCAAGGGCGGCTGCAGACCGCCAGCCTCCTGTTCCGGTCCATCCTGTCGTGAAGGGAGAGGCAGCTCCCGCTCCTCTCTCTCGGGTGGTGGTGGAAGCAGAGGCAGCTCCTGCTGCTCTGCTCCCTGCGAAGGCGGCAGGTGCTCCTCCCCTTCTGGCTGCGAAGCCGGCAGGGGCTCCTCCCCTTCTGGCTGCGAAGGAGGCAGGGGCTCCTCCCCTTCTGGCAGCGAAGGCGGCAGGGGCTCCTCCCCTTCTGGCTGCGAAGGAGGCAAGGGCTCCTCCCCTTCTGGCAGCGAAGGCAGCAGGGGCTCCTCCCCTTCTGGCTGCGAAGGCGGCAGGGACTCCTCCCCTTCTGGCTACGAAAACGGCAGGGGCTCCTCCCCTTCTGGCTACAAAGGCGGCAGGGGCTCCTCCCCTTCTGGCTACAAAGGCGGCAGGGGCTCCTCCGTGGCATCCCTGAGCGGAGCGGGCATGGCATCTCTGAGTGGTGCAAGGCAGGCATCCTTGGGCGGTGCAAGGCAGGCATCCTTGGGCAGTGCGAGGCAGGCTTCCCCAGGCGATGGTGAACTGGCATCCCTAGGCAATGGCGAACTGGCATCCCCGGGCAATGGCGAACTGGCATCCCCGGGCAATGGCGAACTGGCATCCCAGGGCGATGCATGACAGGGCAGCGACGGTCCCTCGGGAGACAACGGTGGCAGCCGACCCTCGGGAGGCGACAGCGGCAGCGGAGCCAGGACCAGCGGTGGTGCTGGGGTTGGCCCTCTTCTCAACCGCTGTGACCCGGAGGTTTTCTCCCTTGCTCTGCTAAGCAGCCTATGCAAAGGTGGCTGCGGACCGCCAGCATCTTGTTCCGGTCCGTCCTGTCTTGAAGGGAGAGGCAGCTCCTGCTCCTCTCCCTCGGGTGGTGGTGGAAGCAGAGGCAGCTCCTGCTGCTTTGCTCCTGGCGAAGGCGGCAGGGGCTCCTCCCCTTCTGGCTGCGAAGGCGGCAGGGGCTCCTCCCCTTCTGGCTGTGAAGGCGGCAGGGGCTCCTCCCCTTCTGGCTGCAGCAGGGAAAACAGCAGGCATGCTCCTTCTGCTGGTGGTGGCAATGGAGGCGGAACCAGCAGGCATGCTCCCTCTGCTTGTGGTGGCGATGGAGGCGGAACCAGCAGGTACTCTCCCTCTGCTGGTGGAGGTGGGAGTGACCCGCAGTCCTCCCACAGCGATTGAGGTGGAAGCAGCAGGTACTCTTCCTCTGCTGGCGGAGGTGGGAGTGGCAAGTTGTCCTCCCACTGAGGTGGAGGCGGAATCAGCAGGAACTCACCCTCTGCTGGCGGAGGTGGGAGTGACCCACGTCCTCCCACGGAGGTGTAGGTGGAACCAGCAGGAACTCTCCCTCTGCTGGTGGAGGTGGGAGAGACAAACAGTCCTCCCAGGGCAGTGGAGGTGGAACCAGCAGTAACTCTCCCTCTGCTGGCGGAGGTGGGAGCGACACACAGTCCTCCCACGGAGGTGTAGGTGGAACCAGCAGTAACTCTCCCTCTGCTGGCGGAGGTGGGAGCGACACACAGTCCTCCCACGGCGGTGGAGGTGGAACCAGCAGGAAATCTTCCTCTGCTGGTGGAAACATGGGCTGTAGACATTCGGTCTCCCCCCCTTTGGCCTGTGGACGCTCGGCCTCCTCCCTCTTGGGCTGTGGACGCACCGACTCCCCCCTCTTGGGCTGTGGACGCACCGACTCCCCCCTCTTGGGCTGTGGACGCACCGACTCCCCCCTCTTGGGCTGTGGATGTTTGGGCTCCTCCCCCTCAGGCGTAGGACATTCGGGCTCCTCCCTCTCAGGCGTAGGACGCTCGGGCTCCTCCCTCTCAGGCGTAGGACGTTCGGGCTCCTCCCACTCAGGCGCAGGACGTTCGGGCTCCTCCCACTCAGGC
This sequence comes from Acipenser oxyrinchus oxyrinchus, assembly GCA_030684275.1. NCBI lineage: Eukaryota > Metazoa > Chordata > Actinopteri > Acipenseriformes > Acipenseridae > Acipenser > Acipenser oxyrinchus. The sequence goes on along the minus strand of CM060280.1, from coordinate 10,642,930 downwards.
GCAGGACATTCGGGCTCCTACCTCTTGGGCTGTGGACGCACCGACTCCTCCCTCTTGTCTCCCCTCCAGCAGCTGTAATCCCACTCTTCAGGGAGGGGGCAATTAACTGGAAAATGCCCCCGCTCCCCACAGATGCAGCAACAGTACGTCTGGCTTATACTGTGGAGGAGGGCTTCCCAGCTGATCTCCTCCTGTGCCTGCTGTTGCTGTTGTTGCAGCTGCTGCTGTCTGCAGATCTTCCTCCTTCTTCCTCCCATTCTCCTTCCTCACGCCACACATAATAAAAAAAATGAAAAAAAATGAAAAAAAACGAAAAAAACTGCAGTACGCTCTTCCTCTGGCCTGAGTCGGAGGCTGTGGTTTATCCCACGATGACACCACGTGTGACAGGTTGGCTGAGTGGTCTGACGTCTGATTTAGTAGGGGCTGTGTTTCTTCAGTTAGTCATATTGTTATAAAGTAAAATGATGTACACAGAATGAAAAAAAAAATATGTGTAATGAATTACATGTTTGCATTAAAGGACCACTAATATGTTACTATGGAGATCAATAACAAACCTGCTAGAGCAATGTGACTATGGAGATCAATAGCAAACCCGCTAGAGCAATGTGACTATGGAGATCAATAGCAAACCCGCTAGAGCAATGTGACTATGGAGATCAATAGCAAACCCGCTAGAGCAATGTGACTATGGAGATCAATAGCAAACCCGCTAGAGCAATGTGACTATGGAGATCAATAGCAAACCCGCTAGAGCAATGTGACTATGGAGATCAATAACAAACCCGCTAGAGCAATGTGACTATGGAGATCAATAACAAACCGTTAATCAATAACAAACCGCACAATCTGTCAATAACAAACCTGAATTACTCATCGGTGGCACAGGGCGTTGTGAAATGTTTAAACACATTTGAAGTTCATTTTAATAATGTGACTGGATTCGTCTCTGATAATGCCAGTTACACGATCAACGCATACAATGACATTCTTCGAGGTTTACTGCCAAATTCAGTATTATGCCCACATAATAGCCCTTGCCTGCAATATCTGGGCAAATAATTTCACGAAAGCAGACAAGCTGGTTGCAACCGTTAAAAAAAATTGTTTAAACATTGCCCAAGCAGAAAACTACATTTTAAAGACCACCTGACAGAAGCAATCCAACAAGACGGCTGTACTTTACCCATAAAGTTGCCACCTGAGCCATGCATAACACGATGGGGCACTTGGTATTCTGCTGCTGAATATCATTCCAAATACATCCCTTTTTATGCAGGCTTCCTGGAAAAGGATATGCACATTTCACCAAACACTGTAGTGTTAATGGACCTCCAGAAATTGCTGCAAAGTTTAAAATCTCAACTCTCCCTAATTGCGACGCATGCCATGGACTGGTGGATCTGATTCAGTGGTTTGAAAGCCGTGAAGTGAGAGTCCATCAAACATATAATAAAGTTGCAGAATTAATAAATACATACCGAGCAATAGCACAAGAGGTACACAGCACAGACGCTGCAATAAACAAACTATGTGTAAAAACCTTTCATGACGTTTCTGAAAAACTGACTAATTACTACAAAAAGAAACCATGTTTTTTCAACCAGCTCATAACTTTCTGATAGCAGTGAGGATATTCGACCCACAACAAGTGTGTAGTTTGGATCTGGAAGCCCTCCCACTATATTCTATTCCAGGATTTGATGCTGACTGTAAATCAGAAATGGACAAATACCTACCATATGCAAAAGAAAACTGCAGTAAAATGACTTTGAATGAATTTTGGATTAAAGGAGGCAGTGTAGTCCAGTGGTTAAAGAAAAGGGCTTGTAAGCAGGAAGTACCTGGTTCAAATCTCACCTCAGCCACTGACTCATTGTGTGACCCTGAGCAAGTCACTTAACCTCCTTGTGAGGCTGCTTGACATTGTGCCTCACAGCACACCAGTAAGAGCGGTGCGACTGCACACCCAGTCCTGGGTTAATGCTTTTCTCAAAAGCACAGACCAATTACAAAAAAACAAAAAAATTCTAACTCTGGGATTTCTTCTGCCAGTTCTGTCAGTGGAAGAGGCTGATGCAAAAGTGGCATAATAAACTAATTTATTATTATTTTCTTATCCAGAGCGACTTCCAATTGTTACAAGATATCATGTTATTTTTACATTCAATTACACATTTATACAGTTTTTTTTTTTTACCTGTAATCAATCTAGGTAAAGTACCTTGCTCAAGGGTACAACAGCAGTGTGTCCCCTGCCTGGGAATGAACCCACGACCCCCCGGTCATGAGTCCAGAGCCCCTAACCACTACTCCACACTGATGCCCTAATTTAATTGAATACCTGCTTGTTCCGTTGCCTTTTCAGTGGTTTTCTTCCCAGTGGCAGAAGAAGGTGTTGTTTCTGAGTGCGTGTAAGCTAAGAATAAAAAAGACACGTCTTTATACAGTAATTACATTCTGTGTCCCATTTAACACCAATTTAAATTTCCACAAACATACACTGTGGCCATTAGAACAAATGTTGAGATCACAAGATAATTTCTCAGGATCTCAATATTGCCATTCCGTTATCTCACTTTACATAGAGTACAATACACAAGAAATGACCCACAGCAGGGTGTGCAGTAAGACACCCTGGGAGTGTTGTGAGGAACCAGGCCACAGGCCAAGTACCTTTAACCACCCAGGAACCACCTCAGTAACTCAAAGTAAATCAAATGAAATACCTGTTTTGACTGGAGCCTTTTCAGTGGTTTTCTCCTCAGTTGCAGCATTGGCTGTTGCTTCTGCGTGTGTGTCAGCTAAGAATAAAACAACATGTCTCAATAACTAAACACACAGCATGAAAGTAGTAGCATATGCCAGCAAGACAGAATGTGTATATTTAAGGCCAGTCTCCCAGCCCATATTTAGAAGGTTCTTTGGCCTTACTTACCTAACAACCCTAATTAAAATTCTTCTCCTTCAAAGTATTTCATAAAAAAAAAATAATTTGAAATTCTGTTTATTCTATTTTATGAATAATATATTTCACGGCATATTAATTTTGCAGGTTTTTAATAAATGCACAATTAGCAAACATTTCTTGTTGGAAAATGATCTTATTCTAGAGTTCTAGAGCAGGGGTCGGAGACCTCGGCGATTTTAACTAAATTATCAGGTTGTAATACCGTCCTACACAATACCGACAAACTTACAGAAACACACTGGGCAAAGAATGGAGTACAATTACACTGTATTTTTTTTTTTAAATGACCTTTGTCGTTCCGCTGGCTCAGCACTTCGCACTATGGTTACTGCGTAAGCATTGATGACGTACTTCCATGTGACGTTGGCTGCGTGCTCTGTCAGCATCTGTGAGGCTTTCCAGCCCCATCTGTGAGGCTTTCCAGCCCCTCCTCCATGACCTGTCCCAGGACCCCCTGCTAGGTATCCCCGATGCGCAAGCCTCCCGCAGTCACTCCCCATCTCCACAGGGGAGATGGGTGAAGCGTTCCAAGCAGGCGAGGGACATTATGGACCTCAAGGCCCAGGTGGCCCAGGTCCTGGAGCTCTTGGGAAAGCAGGCACTGGTGGGCCTGGCCTCTGTCCAGGACCCGTTGCATCCCCAATTACCAGCTGGCGCAAAAGGACATGCTCTCCATAGCGGCCTCTTTGGAAGGGGGCCTCCTTCTCCTCTGACATGCAGGTGGGCGAGCCCCCTACTGAGGACGAACCTGGCTTCGAGGTGGCCTCAGAAGCCAGTGCCCCCCCATTGTCCAGCTCGGTTTCAGCACTTATGGGACGCGAACCACTGACAAGCTCCTCAGACGCGGACTGTCACCAGAACAGTTCCAGTCCCCACGGCTCCGCTGGGTGATCTAGGCATTGCCTACAGGGCACACCAGCAGCAAACAACCAGGCCCAACCAGCAGGCAGAGGGAATGCAGGACGTGGCCAGCCCACACACCAGCATCCCAGGAGGTGTTTCCAGGGCCAGCGCCCTAAACAGCCACCCCAAACTGCCCTGCCGCAGTTTCAGCAGCCCGAGCAGGGTCCTTGACGGCTAGCAGCCTCAGACCCCCTTTTCAGGACAACAGCTGCAGTACTGGCGCACTTGCACCTCAGACTCCTGGGTGCTCGCCACTGTGCAAAACAGTTACATGCTTCAGTTTCGCTTGGGACCTCCTCCCTTTCGAGGCATTACAAATACTTTCGTGACAGACCCTCTCCAGGCCTCAGTACGAAGTGGCCGCCTTGCTGGGCAAGCAAGCCATTCGTCTCGAAGACCTCACCTCCCACGGAGAGGGGTACTACTCAAGGTATTTTCTCTTACCCAAAAAGGACGCCGGCTTTCGCCCTATCTTAGACCTGAGGCTCCTCAACGGGTTCCTAAAAGAAAGGAGGTTCCAAATGTTGACGCACCGTCACATTCTCCATCTCGGGCCGGGTGACTGGTTCACCACCGTGGACTTACGGGACACGTACTTTCACGTTCCCATTCGTCCAGAGCACAGGAAGTATCGCTGCTTTTCTTTTCAAGAAAGCGTTTTTGAGTTTACTGTGCTGGCACACGGCCTCTCCCTAGCTCCTTGTACATTTTCAAAGTGCGTGGACGCGATCCTGGCCCCCCTGCGGCTGCAGGGGATCAGAGTAATAAACTATCTTGACGACTGGTTGATCTGTTCCCAGTTGCGAGAGGGAGCAGTGGCCCACACGGCGGTCATGACAGAGCATCTGGCGAGGCTGGGCCTCACCATTAACGATGCAAAGAGTCGGCTTACACCGGTGCAGTGCACGATGTACTTGGGGCTCTGGCTGGAATCCAATATGATGTGCGCATACCTGTCAGACGACAGAGTTGCAGCTATTCAGGGTTGCCTTTCCCTGCTTCAACAGGGATCACAGGTCACCCTCCTATTGTGCCAGAAACTATTGTGTCTCTGATGGTCGCAGCCATATCGGCCATTCAGCTGGGTCTGCTTCGCATGCGCCCGCTACAAGGGTGGTTCAATGCGTTCCACCTCAATGCCAAATGCGACAGACACTGTCGGCTGACTGTGTCTCATGCGTGCTCAGCAGCCCTACGCTGGTGGAGGATGACCTCCCACCTGCACGAAGGTGTGCGAATGGGAGTAATGTTGAGCTGCCAAGTGGTGACAACAGACGCCTACAACTTGGGTTGGGGAGCGGTCTGGGAATGCAGAGGAGTACGCGGATCCTAGCCAGACCGCTGAACATCCCTGCACATAAATATGCTGGAGTTGCTCTCCACCACTTTCTCCCAGTGCTGAGCGGTACCCATGTGTTTATCCGGATGGACAACACGACAGTGATGGAGTATGTCAACCACCAGGGTGGCCTACGGTCCCCGGGGTTGCATCAAATGGCATTGAGGCTATTGATATGGACTCAGAGGAAATTGCTGTCCCTACGGGCAATGCACATTCCCAGAGCGGTGAACTGGGCAGCGGACCTCCTCTCCAGGAGCGGTCCCCTTCTGTCAGAGTGGCGACTCCACCCTCAGGCAGTGGAGCGCGTTTGGGAACGGTTCGGGAAGGCGCAGGTCGATCTCTTTGCCTCGGCAGAGACGACACATTGCCCCCTGTGGTACTCCCTCCGCCCTAGCGCACGAATGGCCCAAAGCATTTTTGTGCGCTTTCCCGCCTATACCGCTGCTCCCGGCCTTTCTTGAAAAAGTCCAGTTAGAGGAAGCATCAGCTCTCCTAGTGGCCCCCAGGTGGCCCAGGAGAGTCTGGTTTTCGACCCTGTGCCAGCTGTTGCATGGCCAGCCCTGGGAGATTCCACTGTGCATAGATATCATCAGTCAGGCAAAAGGCTCTCTTTGGCACCCGGAACCGGGCAGGCTCCAGCTATGGGTCTGGCCCCTGAAAGGGACAGCTGGTTAGCCCTAGGGCTATCAGATGCTGTTGTGGGTACGTTGCAGAAGGTTAGGGCAGACTCCACTTGGTCCTTGTACATCTATAAGTGGAGGTATTTCCAGGCTTGGTGTCTGGCTGGAAGCCATGACCCCATATCTTGCCCCATGCCAATCATCTTACAGTTTCTGCAAGAACTGCTTGATGCTGGTAGGTCACCTTCCACTTTGAAGGTGTATTTAGCGGCTATCTCCGCTTGCCATGCCCCCGTAGATTCAGTATCTCCGGGCACGCATTTTTTGGCTACCCGTTTTCTTAAAGGTGCTCTGCGATTATGCCCTCCCAGGAGGACTGTTCTCCCCGAATGGAGCCTCAATATTGTACTGGAGGCTCTCACGAAAGCCCCGTTTGAGCCCATACACTCCATAGAGCTGAAGTACCTGTCTATGAAGACAGCCTTCCTGGTGGCTATCACCTCTGCTAAGCAGGTCAGTGAGCTGCAGGCGCTGTCTATGCACAGCTCCTGTGCACCAACCCTGCTTTCCTCCCCAAGGTGATCACAGCCTTCCACGTTAATCAATCTGTGGAACTGGAGTCCTTCCATCCACCTCTGTTTGCTTCAACGGAGGATGAGAGATTGAATTTCCTCTGCCCAGTGCAGGCATTGAGATGCTACATGCATAGTATAAAGAGCTCTGCGTCAATCTGACCAGCTCTTCGTCTGTCACGGGACACGGACCCTAGGACAGCCCCTCTCTAAGCAGCGTCTATCACATTGGATTGTGGATACAGTCTCGACTGCGTATGATGGTGCTGGCTTGCCCCCACCTGGTAGGGTAGCTGCACACTCCACTAGAGGGTTGGCTACATCTTGGGCCCTCTTCCGAGGTGCCTCGATGTCTTATATTTATACTGTGGCTAACTGGGCTACGCCGCATACTTTCTCCAGGTTCTACCGTCTTAATGTGGTAGACCCTGCCTTGCCTTCTTTAGGCACAAGGGTCCTGGAGGGTGTAAGTTCACACCCCTAACCTCTGGGTTAGAAGTGCTTGTGCATCCCTCATATGCTGCCATTCCTTCTCCTTCGCGACGGCTCTGGTATACATTATCCTATACGTAATGTCATTGGTGGTCGTCTTCAAATTGAAAGGGAACGTTAGGTTACTTACCGTAACCCTGGTTCCCTGAAAGAGAAGACGACCACCACTGTGAGGTCGCATCAGTCACTCTCACGGGTTCGACGGAAAAGAGAAATGGCTTCCTTTGGATGACAGTTTTATCCCCTCGGTGGATAATCCCAGAAAGGAGCCTATCAGCAGCTCTGGTATAGAGAGCTCAGCAATACCTACCCAATGGGCGTCATATTCTCTTTCAGGGAACAGGGTTAGGGTAAGCAACATAACGTTTATTAGTAGGAGTTGTTCATGCAGAAGGAAGGGGAAAACAATCTTTTTAATATCAAACTCATGTGGTCAATTGCAGTGTACCAGTTATTTAGTCCACATCAAGTGGACAAAAATGCGTACTAGAAAATCCTACAAATCTGTACTAACGTAATCCTGATTGCAGCGTACCAAACAGATGATCCTGGTATTAGTTTAACTGATCGGAACATGTGGAACAAGTTAGACCGATAATGAGGACTAACCTACAGCTACAGTCAAAGTTTTGCATCACCCTATATAATTAACACATTTTGCTTCATAAAGTGAAGCATTTTTTTTTTTTTTAATGACGTCTAAATCCTAAAATTCTAGGTGGTTTAGCAGATGATCTACCTGTGATGATTAACTTCTGGTGCGCTGCAATTGACTCATGGTGCCTGATCATTGAAATAATATATAATTGAAGGTTCTGAAACCCAGAACTAGAACTGGGTGGATAATACTGTGTCTGCATAATTTCTTGTAATGAAAGCAGACGGAACCGGGAGGAAATTGAAGGAAACTTTCAGAATTTCAAAACATTTCAGTAACTTACAGAACTGTAAACATTTGATGAAATTCACATTTGAATAAATTATTGCACTGCGATTAACAGGACAAATAAATAAATAAATAAATAAATAAATAAATGTCTATCTATCTATCTATGCAATCTGACCTCAAGGTTACAATCCAGTATTCTAAAAATAAATAAAAAAATGCTCTTACAATTGTGTTATCCATTGTATTCATAGCTGAAAGAGAGTAGACACAATTTACTTGTTTTAATATTTTGCTTTATGACTTTAAAATATCTGCAATGTGAAATGTGAAACAATTCTAGACCTGCAGCTATGGCCAAAAGGTTTACATCACCTAGAATTTTAGGATTGAGACATAAAAATAATAATTTAAATGTTTTATTTTCCATCATGTAATCACATAAATTATAGAATGATATTGCAAATGTCTACCCTGAAGCCATAATAGTAGTACAGTATTTCATGTTAGATTTGAAATGTCAATTTAATGAGATGAGATTGTGAATACAAGTAGAATTACATGTACCTGTTAGGTAGCATGTATGCAGTATTCTGCCTTTGCTTTACCCTATTCATTAAAGCATTAAAACAGAGTGCAAAAAAGAACAAATCTCAAATTAAAGCTGAATTTTTATTCCAAATCAATCTGACATGAATCGTTTCAAAGTGCAGTAAATCTTAATCCAACATGCAAGAATCCCACCCTGAGTCTGTATTCCAAATCAACCCAACATGAAAAGTTCATCAGCTCCTCAATATGTATTTTTTTATTCAATTTTGCTTTGCCGCATGGTTGGTGAACAAGCCAAAAAACAGAATGCTTTTTGACAACCTGTATTCACGACAGAGAATTGGCTAGAGGGTTGGCTACATCTTGGGCCCTCTTCCGAGGTGCCTCGATGTCTTATATTTATACTGTGGCTAACTGGGCTACGCCGCATACTTTCTCCAGGTTCTACCGTCTTAATGTGGTAGACCCTGCCTTGCCTTCTTTAGGCACAAGGGTCCTGGAGGGTGTAAGTTCACACCCCTAACCTCTGGGTTAGAAGTGCTTGTGCATCCCTCATATGCTGCCATTCCTTCTCCTTCGCGACGGCTCTGGTATACATTATCCTATACGTAATGTCATTGGTGGTCGTCTTCAAATTGAAAGGGAACGTTAGGTTACTTACCGTAACCCTGGTTCCCTGAAAGAGAAGACGACCACCACTGTGAGGTCGCATCAGTCACTCTCACCGGTCGACGGAAAAAGAGAAATGGCTTCCTTTGGATGACAGTTTTATCCCCTCGGTGGATAATCCCAGAAAGGAGCCTATCAGCAGCTCTGGTATAGAGAGCTCAGCAATACCTACCCAATGGGCGTCATCTTCTCTTTCAGGGAACCAGGGTTACGGTAAGTAACCTAACGTTTTTGTACAGTTTTAGAAGAGTTTTTTTTTTTTTAATCCAAAAATATATTTTTTATTTTTTTTGCAAAGAGGCCACACTGGTTATGTGTTCACTTTTCTTTTACAACCCTACCTCTAAAATGGCCCGAGCACTAAATACACTGAGGAAAACACAGTGGATTAGACTGTATTTAGTGGCAGGGGCGGATCTAGCCTTGTAACTACACCCCACAAATTATTTTTAGGCAAATTTAAGTAACATTTTGTTCTAGTGTCAGCTACGGTAGACTGATTTTTTGTTTTTACTTATTATGGTTTCATTTCAGGTTAATAAGACTTATTAGCTAGATTACCTTAAGGATATAAAGAAGTTTAATATTTCTTGGTGTCTTGTGATTTGTGGTTTAAATCCAGACTTTTTGGAGGTCACAGAACAATGGACTTGCAGATACTTTTTTCACCTGTTTCGCTTGTAATAAAATGGAGGATTGTCTGTCAGTGGCTTTCTGGCATCAGTACTGAAATATGTTGCTGTCTTTTCACTTACAAACTGAAATGAGCAGCTGCTTGTTTCTTTATCAAAAGGAGAAACTTATTTATAACAACTTTACTGCACTGAACTCAACTTTTTGTTTCTGCACGGCTTTAGAAGAGCTTTTTTTTATTATTTTTTTGCAGAGTCCACACCAGTTGTGTCCACTTTTCTTTTACAACCCTACCACTAAAATGGCCTGATAGCTTCAGCCCTAACTGCAGTCCAAACATCTGATTGCTCGAAGCAGCCAGATTAGCATTGGACAATCAGGGAGTAAGAGCAGTTTGTATACTCCCAGACGGAGATGAAAGCACTAAACACACCGAGGATGTATTAGACAGGGAATGGACTGTATTTAGTAGAACCATGTAGAATACAGTTCAGCAGAATGCAATAAGAGCAAAGGAGAGTCCAGGACCTGCAAACTGGTTTTAGCTTTTGAGTCACAGCAGATTACAGAACAGAGTAATATAAGGAGGGGAAATAAATTTGAAAAGAATTGCCAATTGAGAAACTACACCCTGGCTAGTTTTGCTGCTACACGATGGTAGTTTCTTTGTTTTTAAACATGCTGTTCTAATTTTTAATTTTGTTTTTGGATATGCCATATTAACCTTCCAGCTGCCCTTAATTTTAGAACATAAGAACATAAGAAAGTTTACAAACGAGAGGAGGCCATGTGGCCCATCTTGCTCGTTTGGTTGTTAGTAGCTTATTGATCCCAGAATCTCATCAAGCAGCTTCTTGAAGGATCCCAGGGTGTCGGCTTCAACAACATTACTGGGGAGTTGGTTCCAGACCCTCACAATTCTCTGTGTAAAAAAGTGCCTCCTATTTTCTGTTCTGAATGCCCCTTTATTTAATCTCCATTTGTGACCCCTGGTCCTTGTTTTCTTTTTTCAGGTCGAAAAAGTCCCCTAGAATTTTGAATGCTTGAATCAATACTTGAATCAGATTCAATTCTTTGAGCCTGTCTGCATATGACATGCCTTTTAAACCCGGGATAATTCTGGTCGCTCTTCTTTGCACTCGTTCTAGAGCAGCAATATCATTTTTGTAACAAGGTGACCAGAACTGAACACAATATTCTAGGTGAGGTCTTACTAATGTATTGTAAAGTTTTAACATTACTTCCCTTTGGCAATTTCCATGACTCAAAAAGGCCATTTTTTTCTGCTTTCATTCTTAGCTCCCAAGTAAACATTATGGACAGTTTTCAAAACAATTTTTGCTTTACTTTTAACACTACACACGTTTCTGTTGTGGATATGATAAACGCGTATATCTGCTTTCAGTACTATATTAAATTTAACATAGGATGGATTTTGTTGTTTTTGTGGATTAAGTGCTATATTTTAACATGCGGTATTGTAATACTGTACATAATAATATGATTCTGAAAATGCAACTTATCAAAATGATGACTGCATCTGAACTGTATTACATAATCATTTCCTTTATTCTGATTCCAAACATGGTGCTTTCTCAATGCATTCCATTATGATGTTGTACTGTCGAAACGGCCAAGAGACAGCTGTGCTTTTTTAACACATACTGAAGTATTTCGGCCCTGAAAACTTTTGCATTTTTGTCATGAAAAAGACAACAGACAATAGCTGCACGCTATTAAAGAAAATCTTAGAAAGTTTATATGAGCCAACAGTCTGCGATAATCACACAATGACAACAGATATGATCACTTGAGTAAAGAGCATCTGAAGACCCTCAGTAAAATAAAAACTAAATCATGAAAACGAAAATAAATGTTTGGAATTGTGTTGTGACACTATTATCAGTTTGACAGCAAGCTGCAGACTGCACAGTAACTGCTCTTTGTTAAAGAGGAACACAAAATAGAGAAGTTATTATGCAAGGAACATCATTATGTACAATATTACATTAGGCTACTGTAAATTTAAATATAGCACTTGATACACAAAACCAACAAAATACATCCTATGTATATTTGACTTTTGTGTGTGTGTGTTGTGAAACGTGAGTGTTTTGTTTGTTTTTGTTTGTCATTAATAATACTGTGTGTAATTATTTGGATGCCTAACACGATCCGGAGCTGTCGCCAAAGGCCAGCACTAAACCCGGATCAACAACACTAAAGAACTGTATTCACCACGAGCACTAGAACACGCACTGTGGACTGGTGTTTGTGTTTGTGTATGTGTTACGTGTGGGTGAACTAAAAACGGGACTGTTATTATTTCGGGTCCAACCCACGGATTACAAATAAGCAATACATGCCGCTGTATTGCTTCATTACCATTGTTATTATTTACTGTTGTTTTGCCATCAGGCCATTGGATTGGAAAAACATTAAACCACATTGCACAGGGGGCTCCCGAGTGGTGCATCCAGTAAAAGCGCTCCGTGTGGAGTGCAGGATGCGCCCTATAGCCTGGACGTCACCGGTTCGAGTCCACGCTATTCCACTGCCGACCATGGACGGGAGCTCCCAGGGGGCACCAAACAATTGGCCGAGCGTCGCCCGGGGGGGGAGGGTTTAGGTCGGTGTGGCAATGTGCCCCACGCCTGTGTATATTTTTGTGTTTTATGTTGTATGTAGTGTGTAAATGTTGGTGTATTGTAGTTGCTGCACGGGATATAAATGGGTGTGTGTAGCACGCGTTATTTAAAATGTATAATTGTATTTTGGCACAGGGATTGCACTTCACTTCACGTGCATTTAAAGTATTTAATAATATGTGAGCATGGGGTTGCACAGATTAGTTCACATGCTTGGATTCAAGTGAATAATTAATTGGTAATGGAATCCCAGCACAACAGTGTATATAGATGCACGTTTCATTCACTCGGAGTTGTGTGTTCGTGAGTGGAGAACGGGTGCGGAGAGAAGAATAAAAAAAGTAAGGAAATAAATACTGAACGTCGCAGCGTCTCAGTTTCAACCACAGTACTGCCTGTCTGCGTGTGTGTTTCTTTCTGGCCTGACATCAACCCTACAGCCAGCCTGTCAGAGTCGGCCAGGGTGTTCTCAGCTCACCGCACATTCGAATGATATTGATTCTTTCTTTTGGTTCATTTTGTATTTGCTTAGCTTAATGTATTTCACAGTTGCAGTTGTTTAGCAATTTCTCACCTCCTCAGTGCATTATTTATTTTTGGTTCATAGAGGTTGAAGAGAAAAAGGGGAAGCAAAAAATTTAACTTGGTGTATGACCCTAATCACACTTTATCTTAAGTCTCAGCAACTGTGCTTATTTTAGCTACATCAGAAATAGCAACTGCTCATTTCTGCAAAGTTGCATGCCAACCGCGTGAAGAAAGTTTTCTTGCTTTTCTGCAATGGTGCTCCGATGGGCAGGGATTGGAAGTATAGAGGTCTTTCAAAAGGACACTGATTAAATGAATTACCTGTAGGGCTGCTGGATGTATAATCCCCTGTTTGTCCATTGTCTGTGTTCCCCTTCACAGTAGTGGTGGCACGAGTTGTGGTGGGGGGGGTTTTCGGAGCTGAGAAAAGGAAAATAAGTGAAAATTATTACACTGTTTCTACTGCTTAACATTCCTCGGATTCAAAATAAATTAAACATATTATACCATTAGTGCAGAACTATGTAAAGTAGTCTGTGGGTTTCAGTAGCGGCTTTTGAAAAGTGGGGAAGCTAAACAACCAAACCAAACCCTAAGTAGCCTCTTGCCTTTACTTCATTTGAGGTCTGATTACACTGGGCGCGGTAGCGGAAAAGCAGCACAGCGGAAAACCGCAGGGCATAGAAACCAGACCAATTTTTTAATAATACCGCATGTCAAATTTCCATCTTGACCAATCAACTGAAATGTTATTGTGTGACGTTATCTGCACTATATACAGTGAGAGATGGCGAACGAAAGACTGGTTTTCAGGGTGCAAAAATGCCCTCAACTGTCCCATCCAGATTATAAGGATACGCTAAAGATGCAAGACACCTGGGACACCATAGCGGCCAAACTAGACATGTCAAGTAAAAATATTTGCATTTGAAGAGCAACAGAAAACATACACTATATAACGTACTGTATGCCATAGACCTTCAAGCAAAACACTTCAAAGCTGAAAAAAAGAGATCTCAATAATGACGGGCTTCTTGCAGTATTTCATGGAGGTTTTTTGTACAGGTTTTTAAATTATATTGTCATAAAACACTTGGATTCGCCTTGCCAGGTAAACAATTCAGTCATGCAATGCACACTATCTTTATGTGGTGTGGAATAACATAGTTTGGTTCAGATGTATTAATATGTGTATGTATATATATATATATATACACACAGTTCAAAAAGAAGCAGCGTGCGCCATTTTATTTAAATAATACAAAATAAAAGGTTGTAACGAAAAGATTTTGCTCACAGAGCTAAAACAAAACAGTTAAACAAAACAAATCTCGAACACAAAATAACAAATCCCAGGTCAGGCTGGGCGATTCCTGGCACAATACAACAACAAAACATACGGTGCTTCGCCAACAAATATATACATAAATAAATCATAATAATCATAATAATAATAAACCACGAATACAACAAAACAAATACAAAATAATAAACTGCACAGCTGCAAAGGGGGAAACCCCATACTAAAAATAAATAAACAAATCAATGTACAGGGCTCCTTGCCCTGTTACATATCCCCCTCCTTGTGCGAAGCACACATGGCTCTACGGCCACCTTCCCCTTCAGTCTCATAGTCCCGGAAGGGGAAAGCAAGATGTTTCTGGGGATGGCCATGGTGGAATGTCCTCCACCCCCCACTTCTTCGTGGCTAGCAGCTCCCTCTTCCGGGTCACCGGCCACCATTTCTCCTGTCGTGAAAGTGTGGCTGGGGGAGCTGGTCTCCTGACCTCCCCCCCCCTTATTCATGGCCGGCAGCTCCCCTTTGTGGGGCTCTGGCCACGGTACTTCTTGCTGCATGGCAGGACTGGCAGCAACTCCAGGCGAAGCGGAACCTTCAGCAGCCCCAGGCGATGCGGAGCAGCAGGCAGCCCCAGGCAATGCGGAGCAGCAGGTAACCCCAGGCGATACGGAGCAGCAGGCAACCCCAGGTGATGCGGAACAGCAGGCAACCCCAGGCGATCCAAACATGGCATCCCTGAGCGGAGCGGGCATGGCATCCCTGAGTGGAGCGGGCATGGCATCTCTGAGTGGTGCAAGGCAGGCATCCTTGGGCGGTGCAAGGCAGGCATCCTTGGGCGGTGCGAGGCAGGCATCCCCAGGCGATGGTGAACTGGCATCCCTAGGCAATGGCGAACTGGCATCCCCGGGCGATGGCAAACTGGCATCCCCAGGCAATGGCGAACTGGCATCCCCGGGCAATGGCGAACTGGCATCCCCAGTCGATAGCGAACTGGCATCCCCAGGCAATGCACGACAGGGCAGCGGTGGTCCCTCGGGAGACAACGGTGGCAGCGGACCCTCAGGAGGCGACGGCGGCAGCGGAGCCAGGACCAGCGATGGTGCTGGGGTTGGCCCTCTTCTCAGCCGCTGCAACCTGGCAGTTTTCTCCCTTGCTCTGCTCAGCAGCCTATGCAAGGGTGGGTGTGGACTGCCAACATCTTGTACCGGTCCGTCTTGTCTCCTTTTCTGGCCTGAGTCCCGGAGGCGCTATTGATCCCACCCTGGACACCATGTGTGACAAGGATGGACGAGTGGTGACGTCAGGCCAGAGTCAGGAAAGAAAAAAAACACTGACAGATACTGCAGTCAAAAAGACACGGTGTGCGCCGTTTATTTAAATACAAAAATAAAATAAAAGGTTTTAACAAAAAGACTTTGCTCGCAGAGCCAAAACAAAACAGTTAAACAAAACAAATCTCGAACACAAAATAACAAAACCCAGGTCAGGCTGGGCAATCGCCTTCACTGAACCTATACGTTTTAGTTTCACTTTTATTTCTCTCTTGCTCCTCGCTCGCTCTCGTTCTTCCTCTGAACACCCACTTCAAAACTCCCACCTTGAGTGCAGAGAGCTGCAGGCTTTTATGCAGGTGACCATCTCCCGATTAGCAACAATTACACAACTAATTAAACTCGGGAGATGGTCACCTTCTGCACAAGGTTTTTCATTATTCCTGGCAGAGGACGAGCACTAATCTCGCCTCTTCCAGAACACGTTTTTAAAATAAATACAACAACAACACATACGGCGCTTCGCCAACAAATATATACATAAATAAATCATAACAGTCATAATAATAATAAACCACAAATACAACAAAACAAATACAAAATAATAACCTGCACAGGGGCGGAAGGGGAGACCCTGTTCTAAAAATAAATAAACAAATCAATCTGAACAATTTCAAACAGTAAATATTGACAAAATGAAAAGTTTTTTTAAGACAATGAAAACAAATAGTCTAAACAGTAAAGAAAACAAAATACGATGCAACACTCAAAATGAGACCCGATGTTAAAAATACCTTTACATGAATTGAATAGATACATGTAGTACAATACAAATACAATGTTGCCTGTAAATGCAAACGTCACCCACGCGGCACGCCTAGTCCATTAAATAACAGACTTTGAGTGGCAGAGGCTAGTCTACTTAGGGTCATATAGCCAATATAAAAGCAGTATACTTGACAGACAGGGGTGATTGACAGAACTGCAAACACAAGTCAAAAAGGAAGTTAGAAAGGCCAAGAGAAAAATAGAAATGAACACTGCTAAGAGGGCTAAAACCAATTCCAAAATGTTTTTCCAATATTATAACAGCAAGAGAACATTCAAAGAGGAGGTTAAATGTCTAAGAGATACAAATGGCAAAATCATAGACGAAGAAAAAAAAATAGAAAATATATTAAATGATTACTTTTCACAAGTTTTTACAAAGGAGGATACGGACAACATGCCCACATGTCAACCTGTTCCTATCCAGTTTTAAATAACTTTAGCATAACAGAGGCAGAAGTATTAAAAGGACTAGGATCTCTTAAAACAAAAAAATCCCCAGGGCTGGATGAGATCCTCCTAATAGTACTCAAAGTAATGAAAGAAGTTATTTACAAACCGCTAACCAAGATCCTGCAACAGTCTCTTGACACAGGGGTTGTACCAACAGACTGGAGAATTGCAAACATAATACCGATCCACAAAAAAGGAGATAAAACCAAACCACATAATTACAGACCAATAAGCCTGACTTCTATTATATGTAAACTTATGGAAACTATAATAAGATCCAAAATGGAAAAATTACCTATATGGTAACAGTATCCTGGAAGAGAGTCAGCATGGTTTCAGGAAAGGGAGATCATGTCTAACTAACCTGTTGGTTTTTTGAGGATGCAACATCGACATGGATAATTGCAAAGCATACGACATGGTTTATTTAGATTTCCAGAAAGCTTTTGACAAAGATCCGCATAAAAGATTAATTCTCAAACTGAACGCAGTAGGGATTTAAGGAAATGCATGCACATGGATTAGGGAGTGGTTAACATGTAGAAAACAGAAAGTACTGATTAGAGGAGAAACCTCAAAATGGAGCGAGGTAACCAGTGGTGTACCACAGGGATCAGTATTCGGTCCTCTGCTATCCCTAATCTACATTAATGATTTAGATTCTGGTATAGTAAGCAAACTTCTTAAATTTGCAGACGACACAAAAATAGGAGTGGCAAACAGTAGCAAAGGTAATTCAAAATGATCAAGACAGCATTCAGAACTGGGCAGAGACATGGCAAATTACATTTAATAGAGAAAATTGTAAGGTACTACACACAGGCAATAAAAATGTGCATTATAAATATCATATGGGAGATACTGAAATTGTAGAAGGAATCTATGAAAAAGAACTAGGAGTTTATGTTGACTCAGAAATGTCTTCATCTAGACAATGTGGAGAAGCTACAAAAAAGGCCAACAAGATGCTCGGATATATAATGAAAAGTGTTGAATTTAAATCAAGGGAAGTAATGTTAAAACTTTACAATGCATTAGTAAGACCTTATTTAGAATATTGTGTTCAGTTCTGGTCACCTTGCTACAAAAAGGATACTGCTGCTCTAGAAATAGTGCAAAGAAGAGCAACCAGTATTATCCCGGGTTTAAAAGGCATATCATATGCAGACAGGCTTAAAGAATCAAATCTATTCAGTCTTGAACAAAGAAGACTACGTGGCAATTTGATTCAAGCATTCAAAATTCTAAAAAGTATAGACAATGTCGACCCAGTTGACTTTTTCAACCTGAAAAAAAGAAACAAGGACCAGGGGTCACAAATGGAGATTAGATAAACGGGCATTCAGAACAAAAAATAGGTGGCACTTTTTTACACAGAGAATTGTGAGGGTCTGGAACCAACTCCCCAGTAATGTTGTTGAAGCTGACACCCTGGGATCCTTCAAGAAGCTGCTTGATGAGATTCTGAGATCAATAAGCTACAACCAAATCAGCAAGATAGGCCAAATGGCCTCCTCTGGTTTGTAAGCTCTCTTATTTTCTAAGAAATACTGTAAACTAAATATGGTGTGATTGGCGTTTGTCCCCAGCTCCTGAATCAAATTATTATTATAATAACCCTCACCCATACAGACAAGAAATATATTTTTAACATATGGAATTACATTTATTGCAGAGCATTTTTCAGACCTTCCATGGAGACACCAGCTGTATTCGTCTGCTGTAACAGGGCCAGGAGCCCTGTACATGAAGAGGGGGCGGGGCAGAGCCCAGCCATAAAATCTGTTTGTTTGTGAAGAACGAGCGAGGTGTCGTCCGCCACGTTATTGTTTTGTTTTTATTTTGTTTGTCTATTTTAGGACGGGGTACCCCTCCGCCCCTGTGCAATTTATTATTTTGTATTTGTTTTGTTGTATTATTATTCTGATTATTGATTATTTGTATATATGACGGCATAGCCATGCGTTATTGTTTTATCAAAAATGACGGTGAGAAGAGTAGCTTTTGTTTGGCAGTGAGGATGGGAAGCCCCATCCACAATTAAAGACCTCACGCAGAAGATGGCCATCTCCCTATTAATTAATTCATTGTTTAATTTATTGCCAATGGGGAGATGGTCACCTGCATAAAAGCCTGCAGCTATCTGGAATTTGGGTGGGAGTACAGAGGAGAGTACGGGAGAGCGAGAGGAGAAAGGAAATCAAAAGTGAAATCAACCATTCTAGGAACAGTGACAGCAACTGCCCAGCCTGACCTAGTATCGTATTGCATTTTGTGTTTGTGACTTGTTTTTGTTTATCTTTTTTATTTTGTTCTGTGAGCAGTGTGTGTTTTTTTGTTAAAACCTGTTATTTTATTCGTGTTATTTTTGTTTAAATAAACGGTGCAGGCCGCGTCCTTTGCCCTGCAGTACTTGCTTCTTTGTTTTCTTCCTGCATCTGGCCTGACGTCACCACTCTGCCATCCCTGTCAGAACAGAGCATGTGCTTGATAGCTGTATGAAAAGAAGCTCACACAAGGCCAGATGCATCAGTTGTGTTAATCTGCTGAACAATGCAGAGCATTGATATACTATTGTGTAAAATTATACTTTGAATATATTCAAAATATGTTTAAGCAAACACATTGTAAATATGAAAATATTCCAGACCCATCAACTATGTGCATCTAATGAACAATGCAGAGCATTTTTCAGACCTTCCATTGAGAAACTACCTGCAGCCTGCATAGATGCTGTATCTTTGAACAGTAATGAACTGCTGAGGATCTGTCCAAACGCATTACACATGTCCTGCAGTCATCCTCTTGTGTGTCCTAAAGCTCATTGACAGAGGAAACACAGCACGACCCAAATTTGTGGTTTATTGATAAATCAACTGAAACACAACCGAGACAGAAGCCAAGGTACAGAAGAAGCAGCTCATCTGATAAAGAAAAGCACAGTTAAGAGAGAGGAGGTTTGATTGGAACAATATGAAGTTAATAACTAAAGTTCAGGAGGCAGACACCAATCTTCACGTCGCCAATTTAAATAATTTAATTTCCACATGAGCAATTCAAACCTGTAGAACTATAAATACTCTGCTCACTTACCCTTCGTCTTCATTTCAATTCATTCGTAATCATAACCCACCACCTTCCCCATCTCCACCTCTTTAAATTTAGGGTTATCTCCTATTGGGAGGTGTCTCTGCCTCGTCCATACGGCCAGCCAGCGAGTCCTCAACCAAGTTAGGTTTGATGCCAAATGAATGTATAATAATGTCATTCTGTGTATTGTTACCTCAGTTCATCGCATACTGTATTTGCTTAACTTCCTTACTGTATTTCACAGTTGCAGTTGTTTACCAATTTCTCACCTCCTCAGTGAATTATTTTTTTTTGGTTTACACATATTGAATAGACAAGGGGGAAGTAAAGTTGGTGCGTGACGGTAATCACACTTTATCTAAAGTCTCAGCAACTGTGCTTGTTTTAACTACATCAGAAATAGCAACTGTGCTCATTTCTGCAAAGTTGCATGTAAAGTGCTTGAAGAAAATGTCTGGCTTTTCTGCAATGGTGCTTCTTCAAGTTAAAGTGAATTATAAGAAGCAGTTTAGAGGAGTTGTGAAGTGCAATTTAAAAATGAGGAGAGTGGGGAGAGACAGGAAACGAGAGGAGGGGGAGACAAATAATACTGCACATAATAGCAGATAGTTAATGGCAGTACAGTAATTATTAAGCTACTCTACCCTTATATTGAACTAATTTACAGGATTTCTAACAATTAAAAGAAAGCATTATCTGTACATAATGTATATTTAAAATAAATGACACATCAATAGTTTACAATATACAGTACAGTAGAGTTCTGACAAACAAAACAAATTAAATGTGTGCCAGAACACTGTAAATAAGAAGTATTGCCCTCATGCAGCCAAGATAGCACCTATCCTAAAAGACATGACTGCAAGGTGTGTGGAAGGTTGTAGATTGTTATACTTAAGGTTGAAAATCCTTCAGGGATCGCATGGGTTAAATCTGTAACCAAGTCTGCTCTGTCACTTTAGAGACTGAATATGTGCAGTCATGTACTTGGATGCACCTGCCAACTGAGCATCTCATATCAAAGTGTGGCAGATGAGCTGTCTTGCACATCTGAAACTAACATATAGTTTTTCTAAGTAACACAAAAATGTTAATCATTTTTTTGCTCACTGCTCTCACATGTTTGCTAGATGGGTGATTTTGTGTTCAACTCCTCTCATTATATTGCTTTCATCAATATTCCAAAAAATGTGTCTCCATCTCTGGATTTTACTATAACTTAGTCATTAGGGTGAGTTATTATTACAATGATTTTGATTACATACCTTTACTGACAGTGACTCTCACTTCAGTGTATTCATCCACATTTCTCTTTATATTAATTCCACAGTAATATTTCCCAGCATCTTTTTGTGTCAGCTCTGTGATGGTCACAGTGAAGACGCTCGCTGACCGGTTATCATACAGAGAGAATCTCCCCTTAGTAACGAGGGTCTCAGGCTCGCCACTGCTGATTAGTGCATTATTTGGTATCCAGCGAGTACGACACAGGTACTTTCCATTCTTGTTATATTTAGGTTGATATGGGCAATCAATCTTTACATTTCCACCTTCAATCCCAGAAAATGCTTCAGCTGACTTCATAGAACCTAAAACTGGTAATAAGAGACAACAAATGAGATCCTAATACAAATATTGAAATTCAACAGAATTAGAAACATGTTTAAAATAATATAACAGCCAGACTATAGAAAAGCCCTCGGGTCTTCTAAACCAGTGCTTCTCAACTCCAGTCCTGGAGACCCGCTATGTCTACTAGTTTGTGTTCCAGCCGAGCTCTCAATTACTTAATTCAACCCTTATTTCAACTATTAATTTGGCTCATTAGAGCTTTTTGATATAATTAATAAATATATATATATATATATATATATATATATATATATATATATATATATATATATATATATTTTTTTTTTTTAAACAGTTAAAGATTTTAAATTGGGGGATTGGGAGCCCTGAAAGGCATTGATCAATACACAAAGAAACCCAATCACTGACTATGAAAGAGAACAGCATCAAACTGAGCAGGACTCCCTACCTGATACAGGAAATCATCATGAGTGCAGTGTTGAGCATTACAGAAGACATCTATCACAGTAAAGCACTATAAACTCACACTGACACTCACGCGTTCATCTATCACAGTAAAGCACTATAAACTCACACTGACACTCACGCGTTCATCTATCACAGTAAAGCACTATAAACTCACACTGACACTCACGCGCTCATCTAGCACAGTAAAGCACTATAAACTCATACTGACACGCGTTCATCTATCACAGTAAAGCACTATAAACTCACACTGACACTCACGCGTTCATCTATCACAGTAAAGCACTATAAACTCACACTGACACTCACGCGTTCATCTATCACAGTAAAGCACTATAAACTCACACTGACACTCACGCCTTCATCTATCACAGTAAAGCACTATAAACTCACACTGACACTCACGCGTTCATCTATCACAGTAAAGCACTATAAACTCACACTGACACTCACGCCTTCATCTATCACAGTAAAGCACTATAAACTCACACTGACACTCACGCCTTCATCTATCACAGTAAAGCACTATAAACTCACACTGACACTCACGCCTTCATCTATCACAGTAAAGCACTATAAACTCACACTGACACTCACGCCTTCATCTATCACAGTAAAGCACTATAAACTCACACTGACACTCACGCCTTCATCTATCACAGTAAAGCACTATAAACTCACACTGACACTCACGCCTTCATCTATCACAGTAAAGCACTATAAACTCACACTGACACTCACGCCTTCATCTATCACAGTAAAGCACTATAAACTCACACTGACACTCATGCGTTCATCTATCACAGTAAAGCACTATAAACTCACACTGACACTCACGTGTTCATCTATCACAGTAAAGCACTATAAACTCACACTGACACTCACGCCTTCATCTATCACAGTAAAGCACTATAAACTCACACTGACACTCACGCCTTCATCTATCACAGTAAAGCACTATAAACTCACACTGACACTCACGCCTTCATCTATCACAGTAAAGCACTATAAACTCACACTGACACTCACGCCTTCATCTATCACAGTAAAGCACTATAAACTCACACTGACACTCACGCGTTCATCTATCACAGTAAAGCACTATAAACTCACACTGACACTCACGCCTTCATCTATCACAGTAAAGCACTATAAACTCACACTGACACTCACGCGTTCATCTATCACAGTAAAGCACTATAAACTCACACTGACACTCACGCCTTCATCTATCACAGTAAAGCACTATAAACTCACACTGACACTCACGCGTTCATCTATCACAGTAAAGCACTATAAACTCACACTGACACTCACGCGTTCATAATAGTGAACATAGTCTGAATAGTCAGTGCATACAGTTTGGAGAAGATTGCCAGTTTGGTGTTACTGTATACAGAATCATTCAGAACAGATTACATGTAATCCAGGTTAGAGAATCACAGTGCTGTCATCAGTTTCCTGAAACTCAGACCTGTTCAAATCAACCTTCTTTAATAAGTAGTTGACAATAATTAAACACTCTTTACTGAATCAGCAAATCACAAAAACATACCTGTAATAAGACAGATGGTGACTTCAACAATGGCTTTCATCTTCAGATACTGAGCAGATCTGCTCCCCCTTTGCTTTTACACTGGGCAAAAATACTTCCCTTTTCAGAATATCACAGGAAATGACTGACCTACTGTATTCTATAAATGGGTATGTGTACAACTTCAACACACAGTGTGAAACACATCAAAACACTGCATGCAAAGCAGACATGTCACTAGAGCAGGGCTGCACAACTCTGCTGCATGATCTCTCTCCTGCGTGTATTCTCATTTTAACTAGTTTCAGGCATTTGAGGTAAGTATCTGCACAGGGCTTCAATTAATTATTTTGGTCCCGGCTGGGAAAACATAGTATTCTATTATTGTATTTATTGTTGGAAATGTTGAAAACCTCCAGTTTAACTGTGTCTGATGGACTGTTTTTTTCTCCAAAGCAGAAGAATATACAATAAAATTGTTTTTTTTTTTGAAAAATAAAAAAGAAACTTGTTTTTTCCATGTTTTATCGTGTCCGTTTTATAAGCGGTATAACACACTCCAGGGCCTGTGGGTTGTGTTGCATTAACACACGGCTTTGCTTCGTGCCTCCAACCCAACCACATGTTAATGCAACACAACCCACGTCCTGTCCTGTGCTATCCCTTACTTAATAGGTACTTAACTGGAATGAAAACCTGGAACGGATCTCGAGGGCCGGAGTTGTGCACCTCTGCATTAGAGCCTCCTGTTGATCCAGTTAAGTAATTTAGGCACAGCTGGAATAGAAACCAGCAGACACAGGGCAACCCCAGGTCCAGGATTGAGAGCCACTCATTCACAGCAGTGCTTCTCAACTCCAGCTCCTGTGTCTGCTGGTTTCTGTTCAAACTGAGCTCTCAGAAACAAAGGGTGAAAGTAAACTCTTTATTTTAAATGTATTTCCCCCCCATTGTGACAGGTAATGAGTTTGATTTGTTTTATTGTTTCCTAGTTATGGGTAGAGGAATTGGTTAAGACTGCTGGTTCAATTTAGTAATGAGGGACCCAGCTGCAGCCTCTATAAGGAGCAAACTGAAAGACAAAGGCTTGCTGTGTGTTTTCTGGGTAAAGGCTGTGTAGGGAGGATGGGAAATCTCAGTTTAAAAGACCCGAGTGCTTTTCTATAGTTTGTTATTATTTGTTTAAATCTTTCTAATTCTGTTGAATTTCAATATTTCTATTAGCATCTAATTTGTTGTCTCTTTATACCAGTTTTATTATTATTATTTATTTCTTAGCAGACACCCTTATCCAAATATCACATTATTTTACATACAATTACCCATTTATATAGTTGGGTTTTTACTGGAGCAATCTAGGTAAAGTACAGCAGCATCCCCCACCAGGGATTGAACCCACAACCCTCCAGTCAAGAGTCCAGAACCCTAACCGCTACTCCACACTGCTGCCCTTAAGAGACAACACATTTTAGGTTATGTGAAGTCAGCTGAAGGCTTTCTAGTAGATGGGAATGAAGATGAAAATGTAAAGATTGATTGCACATATCAACCTAAGTATAAAACCTGAGCTCGTGTCTGTTCATGAGTGCGCAGCTCATTCTGCATAATGGCATAGTGTGACAACTACTACTAATCATAATAATAAAAACAAATACATTATTATTATCCATGTGTTTTAACTTTCACACACCCTTTAGCTTCCCTACTGTAAAATGATGGTCTATATTCACAAAGTGTTTAGCACAAATTCACTTTTGCTGACACTTTTTCTAAAAAGAACAAAATGCAAACTAAAGTTAAAATGCAATAAGCTCCAGTACATGTGTTTTTATTTTTATGAATGTTCTGCATCAAGTCATTTTAAATGCATTACTGCTTATGCAGACTTTTATAGCCTTGAAAAAAATGATGTTTGGTGAATATAGGCCAGTGCTCATCTCATGAAGGAGGGGTGCATGCCTTAAGAGGGGTGAGGCGTGGCATGAGGGGGAGTGTTGTGCGATAGGGGCGTTGTGGGGGGTGTGGGTTTTTTTTGTTTTTTTTTAAGGCTGCTCTGGCTGTTGCCAGTCCAAGTGTTAAAGTATTTCACAGTTGCAGTTGTTTACCAATTTCTCATCTCAGTGCATTATTTATTTTTGGTTTACACGTATTGAATAGAAAAAGGGGAAGTAAAGTTGGTGCGTGACGGTAATGACACTTTATCTAAAGTCTCAGCAACTGTGCTTGTTTTAGCTACATCAGAAATAAACTTGAAGAAAATGTTCTGGCTTTTCTGCAATGGCGCATCTTCCAGCTAAATTGCAATTAGAAAAAAACTGTTCAGAGGATCTGTAAAGTGCAATTTAAAAATGAGTTGCAAAACACAGTGGAGAGAGAGGGGAAAGGAGAGGAGAGGGAGACAAATAATACTGCATAGAAGCTACTCCACCACTACATTGAACTGATTTACAGGATGTCTAACAATTTCTATATTTTAAGTCTGTCAAGAAGTTTTATTGCATTGCTAAACCTGTTTGTATGTCAGATGTGTTCATGATCTTTTCTAGATTAACTGTTATGGCTATTTTTCATGTACAGAATCCCAAAAAGTACTGTATGGGATATGCGTGTGTAACAACTCCCAGAACTCCATTCTCCCAGTAATGTAATAATACTCAATAATGTGATACCTCAACTGATAATGTAACAGAAATGTATGCCTGGTAATCATTTTTCACTGATACTGTAATGACTTGGCTTTCATGATAATGTAATACCCTTGTAACTTATAATGTAATAAATAACTTAGTATAATTCATAGCTAATACATGCCAGTTATTTAATTATCGGCAGAGTATTACATTATCATGTAGGCAGAGTTATTACATAATCCGTGAAATTATTACATACAGTAATTTAAATATTATGGAAGAATTTTGAAAAAGTCCCGGAATTTTCTTTTGTTCCAAAGGTGTATTAACCAACTCAGATAGGGGAGGGATTGAAAGTATAGAGGTCTTTCAAAAGGACACTGATTAAATGAATTACCTGCAGGGCTGCTGGATGTATAATCCCCTGTTTGTCCATTGCCTGTGTTCACCTTCACAGTAGTGGTGGAAGGGGTGGTACTTGAGTGTGTGGCATGAGTTGTTGTGGTGGTTCTTTTTGGAACCGAGCAAAGGAAAATAAGTGAAAAAGATTACACTGTTTCTACTGCTTAGCATGCATCTTATTTAAAATAAATTAAACATATTATACCATTAATGCAGAACTGCATAAAGTAGTCAGACCAGTATAGGGGAATATTTATCCAGAAAGTTGCTGTGTTTTTCAGTTTTGTTGATGCTGCTAC
Organism: Acipenser oxyrinchus oxyrinchus; assembly: GCA_030684275.1. Taxonomy (NCBI): domain Eukaryota; kingdom Metazoa; phylum Chordata; class Actinopteri; order Acipenseriformes; family Acipenseridae; genus Acipenser; species Acipenser oxyrinchus. Next base: position 10,616,246 of record CM060280.1, on the reverse strand, counting down.
TCAACTCCAGGCCTAGTGGGCAGCATGGTCTGTTTTTCATTACAACTTGAGGTCTTACTTGCTTTAATTGATCTCGTTATTTGGCCATTTTAATATTTAAGATTTTAAGAGACATTTTTCAGGATATTTTGCATATTGATGACTTTACAGAAACTTGATTGAAGGTACAGTATCTGTAACACATTATTAGGCCTGAGCAAAAGTTTTACATTGTTCTAGTTTATCAAATAATGATGCCAGTTTACTAAGAGACAGATTGGTTGTTATAAACACCAGAAGACATGAGGACCTATGAGGACTGGAGTTGAAGAGCCTGGCTGTAAACTCTTTCACACTAAAGTGTCAGAGCTTAATAGTCTGTGCAGGAAACCCACTGACAATAATCAGAAGAACATAAGAAAGTTTACAAACGAGAGGAGGCCATTCAGCCCATCTTGCTCGTTTGGTTGTTAGTAGCTTATTGATCCCAGAATCTCATCAAGCAGCTTCTTGAAGGATCCCAGGGTGTCCGCTTCAGCAACATTACTGGAGAGCTGGTACCAGACCCTCACAATTCTCTGTGTAAAAAAGTGCCTCCTATTTTCTGTTCTGAATGCCCCTTTATCTAATCTCCATTTGTGACCCCTGGTCCTTGTTTCTTTTTTGAGGTGGAAAAGGTCCCCTGGGTCGACATTGTCAATACCTTTTAGAATTTTAAATGCTTGAATCAGATCACAGCATAGTCTTCTTTGTTTAAGACTGAACAGTTTAAAGTCTGCATAATACATGCTTTTTAAGCCTGGGATAATTCTGGTTGCTCTTCTTTGCACTCTTTCTAGAGCAACAATATCCTTTTTGTAACAAGGTGACCAGAACTGAACACAATATTCTAGGTGAGGTCTTACTAATGCATTGTAAAGTTTTAACATTACTTCCCTTGATTTAAATTCAACATTTCTCACAATATATCTGTGCATCTTCTTGGCCTTTTTTATAGCTTCCCCACATTTTCTAGATGAAGACAACATAAACTCCTTGGTCTTTTTCATAGATTCCTTCTTCAATTTTAGTATCTCCCATATACTGACACAGACCACACTGTACGATTTAGATGACTGGATGTGAGGAGTCTTGTGTTAACAATGGGAGAACTGGGCTGACTGGGGAGGTAACTGCTGCCTATTTCAATTGTATTATTACTGTGTTATTACATTATAGACAGCAGTGGTGCTCTGTCTCCCTCTTGTGGTCAGTATGAATGATGGCAGTGTGTGCAACTTGAAAGGGCACTGATGCCTGTTTCCAGGCTATACAAACACAGAGAGGGATTCAATCAAACACTAAGTTCACAGTTTAATAGAAGAGTGGATTAGTTCTATTTGTATATGTGTTCTAAGCGCTGCACTTCTGTTTCAATAAGTGTCACAGACAGTTCTATGAGATCTGAGCTGTGAACACAGGTGGGACTTGATAGGGTTGGGTGACTCACAGTACAGTTAGATTATCCTTCCTGTAGTTTTATGTTTAGCCTCTCAGTGCTTTCCTGCTCTCTAGGAGGGGCATTAGAAATCTGCCTGTTCAGAATGAACTGGCCCATAAGTGTTGAGACATGTGTGCCAGGGAGCTGCTGCACACATAAGGAATGAAGGAGACCAGGTGGGTAACAAGGATGAGACAGGAGGCAAGACAATGAAGAATAAACTGCCTTCAATAACGCTGATGTGCTGCTCCTTAATAAAAAATAAGAATTCACTCAGAAATGTATTAATTCCTAATTTATTTATTTTTATTTAAATTTCGATACATTATTTTTCATTATAAGTTATAATCTGAGGTATATCAATCTAGTATTAACATTTTTTCAGTAATTAAGAATACAGTGTAAAATTCCATTTCAAAAAAAGACATGGTTTGTTCATTGTAATTAACAGTAATTTGTGTCTTGATTTTCATCTTAACAGTATGTTAAAGTTCGATGTTATTAATTTATTTGTTAATATTAGTTTTTAAAATACATTAAAACACATCAGATTGACACAATGAAAAATATCCAGCTGGACTCCACAGAGACAGAAAGTGTAACTACACATCACTGCAATACTGGGCTTTGCTGTTTGCTGGACTTCTTTTTTAATATGCTGTCCAGTGGATCATAAATAAATCAATCTCAATATGCATACAGTTCAATTGTTTTAAAAAATAAACATCATTCTGTTCGTATATAGAATGTGTTGCTGATGAAGTGGAATCATTAAAAGAGTAAAATGAAAAAAAGTAAATAATACAATTTGAAGTTAAATATGCAATTTATTTTTATGTATATACATTTACTGAAAGAGAAATAAAATGTTTCTTTTTCAGCTTGTATTTAAGTATCAGAAAATGTTCCGCTGCAGTCCTGCTGAGGGAGGTTTTTGTACGGGTGTGTAGCACTGTGTGAACACATGTCTACTGCTGGGGTAGTGGAAACTCTGACAGTAGTAATCTCCTGCATCTTCAGCCTGGACTCCACTGATGGTCAGAGTGAAGTCAGTCCCAGTCCCAGATCCACTGCCACTGAAGGTTACTTGCAGCATAGATCAGGAGTTTGGGAGCTTCTCCAGGTTTCTGTTGGTACCAGGCTAGGAAGTTATTATTGTACACTGCGCTGCTGACTTTACAGCTCAGAGCGACTGTGTCTCCTGGGAGAACAGATTTCACTGCTGGAGTCTGAGTCACAGTATACTGTCCACTGGATTCTGAAAATAATAAATAATAACATAGAAGATTTTAATAAATGAACCAATTAAATTGACAACATAATTAATTTCACCCCTTTTTTCATATTTTTTCAGAATGTCCTGTTTTACTTGTAATAATTATATATTAAGAGTTGTAACACATTTTTGTAAATGCATTTTTCTATATGATTCTTACCCTGAGTGCAGATGACAAGTGCCCAGATGAAGATGCTGATAAAAGTCATTGTTGTTGTGGATTCTGTTGCCATGAAGGGCAGCTCTCAATCATGAAGTGTTAAACTCACAGGGCTATAAACACTCCCAGAGCACTGAAGCATGTGCTGCCAATGCAAAGTGTCTTTTCTATGCAAATTGTCTTCCTTGGCACAGCAGCCACTTCTAGCCAAGCAGTGCTCTTAAGTTTAAACTCATTTTCAGCTGATGCAGTTTCTTTGCCTTTCAGAAAAACAGAAAAAATAAGTCTTCTCTATCAAGCACAAAAAAACAAACAAATAGCTTATAATTTTCTTTGTGTTGAGTTTGTACAAACACAGCTATTTCTCTCTCTTCGACCTTCTCTCAAACAATTCATCTTAGTCACAGCTGTGATTATGTAGCTTTGTTACACAGTATAAATAATTATTAATTGTAAAATATTAAAAATCAGAGCTGCAGGTTAACAGATCCATCATAAACTTTGTGAAATCAAATCCATTCAAGAAGCAAACATTTTGATTTTGCACATTGCTAATGTTGAGGGAAAAGTTTCCAGTTTTTTCCTGTGGACCCCCTGGACTGTCTCTGAGGACCCCAGGTTAAGAACCACTGCTCTGGATTAAAGAGCATCATTTTATTACTCTCTCTCTCCCTCTTGTGGTCACAGAGTGTAGTGCAGTCTGTGCTGCTTGTGTTTTCTCATTTTAAGGTTGTGGAGAGATATTCTCATGCCACAAGAGACAGGCTCTGCTGACTCAACTTACTGTGAATAATTTCAAAGAGTAAAGATCAGAAAAATTCCCCTAAAAGATGTATTGGCATCTTCATGAATTCAGCGTTTTAATTGGCTGAGAGTCTCTAATTGATTTATATTGTCCTTTGAGCCACTTTGTGTGACTCAATGACCTAATAAAAGTTTAGTCACCCCAGCAAGTTAAACCAGTTGCTTCCAGATTGTTTTAATACATGCACTCCTTTTCCAGTCGGCTCCATAGCGTGGAACACTCCCTGTTTTTCACAGAACAGGACATGTATAGAAGCCTCTAACCTGTTCTTAAGAGCGTCATTATGCACATGTGCTTGCAGTTTAAACAATGGCTCACAGGAAACCTGTCCCTGGATGATGAACGGATGTGGTTTCAGCACCGGTTACATAGGATAGCTGCAGTAGCGGTGCTGCTGGCATCTGTGTCCGTGTGGCAGGAATTAACAAGCCCGGACTCCCTATGTCCGTTATATGTCCCTATGTCCGTTATTTTAAGTGAAACGCATAAGAAACACCAACCTTCCTATAATATTTTCTTTGACATACGTTACTTGCTTAAACGATTTCCACTGTCTTATTTAGAAAAAATGTACTGTTTAGTACTGATCTGTACCTTCTAATTTGTTTAAATAATGCTGAGGACAACGAACATATCCACGTGATGTAAACAAGCCAAGTGCGGGGTTGCAGTCACGTGACCCCAGCAGGCTACATGCTGTCGGTATTTTGCAACCACAGAATATTCTTATACCTTCAGTCACAGGAATTAGAAAGATATCATTTATGATGTGCCACATACTGTGCGCCACCCGTGAGCGAGCACACTTTGACGTGATTTGACCAAGATTATGTTTTTCCTTTTAAGAAAACATACTTACGGCTACATGTTATTTAGAAAAAATACATTTTCAATATGTAGCAGGTGGACTGCAACCGGTAGGATTGTAGGACCCAGGGGAATCCTGTCTGTAAACACATTGACTTCCCTATTCTTAATTTCTGTTTCTCGTTATCATTGACTAATTGTTTTATTGGCAATTTGGTCGAGTTATATAAACCTACCGTTTTGTCGCACTATATTCAAACACTACCTTAATACACCAATCTAACTGATATTACTCTACTTGTTGTTTGAATTGCATGATATCTGAGCTTTTTTATTCATCTCTTTCCTTTTGTATTTTAATAAACAGCTTTGGCATCTTTGAACTGCATATATGTCTGTCTTTCATTTAATTGAAGGGAATCTATGCGGGGGTTAAGATTTACTGGTTTAAATAGTCAATTTCCCTTGTATAATTATAGCATCTAGTAAGGGTGGCGTAGTCAACAATATTATCACTTATGATCCATGTCCTCAGAGCGCTACAAATAGTTTGTTACAAAATGCAGTAAAATGAATTATTATATACAGTATTCTCATGTTCATATATAAATGTGTAACGTTTTTAAATATTCACAATTAAAACAATGTAGATGACATATTTGGTGTAAGAAGAGTATCATAACTTTGTACAGGGATAAAAAAAAAAACTTTTGATCTACGAAGCGTCAGTAACTAGAATCTGTATTTCCTGTCAAATCAGCTTCAGCGAGTGACAGCTAAACGGTTAAGCTAAACCAAGGAGACTTCTGTTCAGTTTTCAAGCTGCCTGAAATGACAGGTAGATGGATGCTGTTTGCAATTATTGTACTTTTAAATATGTTATTGTCATGAACGAGCAAGTTGTTAGGATGGTGGGGGTGGAGCAAGTGTTATTATTATTGTGTGCACTAAATATTTTTTTTTAATATATTCACGGTTATTATTAATGTGTTTAATTTTTATTATTATGATGTGTTTGATTTTTATTGTTAGAATTTTTGTGTGTGAAGTTTCTTTTGTTTATCACTGCGTGGTTTGTTTTTGTTGTATTCACTAATTGTTAATTAGTATGTTTGAACACCACACCTGAGACCAGTTTGGGATCCCTGATTCCCGACTCCCACAGTAATCATCTCCGGTGTTTTCACCTGCCCTAATCTATCCCTCACAGACAATAAAAAGAGTGCTTCGACTCACAAACAGGAGAGAGAGGAATAATGAATGCACCGTGACAAGGGAAGCGGAATAAAGGCCCACAAGATCGACCCGACATCAATGGATTAAGTAAGGGAGCAGGTGGACAAGAGTGTGGGAATAGAGCTGTAGAAAGAAAAGAACAACGTTTCGTGGATGAAAGAGTATGAAGATTGAGAGAGACGCGACTCCGGCAGCACACAGGGAAGTACAATACTAAAAACAAAAAAAGCCGTATTGGTGCTCATGTTTGGCTGCTTAAAGACACTGACGGATGTTATTTTTGAGATTTCAATCCTGTGACTGTTATACTCCCTCCCGTGATATACCGGGTGGAATTGCTTGGAATGAGCCGAGACTGTGTTTTCTTTATTTCTTTTTTTGATAGATCAATTGAGTGAAATTTGACTATGCAGTAAATCTGTGTAGGGACTAGAGTCTGTGTTTATACGCGTTGTGCTGAAGATTGATTTTCCTGGGGCTAGAGTGTGCGCCGGGATCTGCGTTGTTGCCAGTTGGAACTGTTATTGCTGCACGGGAGAATCTGTGAGCGTTCCTGGAGGCTAGAGGGAGCTGTGCTGGACACGGGCTATTCTTTCTAGAGCCCTCTGTAGGCACGGGTGTAACAAGTTGGATCTTTTCTCAGCTATCAACGGAACCGGGACAGAAATTCGTGAGATTGATTTTTTTTTTTCTTCTTTTTTTTGTTTTGTTTTCTCTTGCATACCCAGATTTCTAGCTGGTCGCGTTAGACAAGTAGTTGCACTATGATTTAGTGGATTTTATTCAATTGTTCTGCCAAATATTGATCTTTATCTTTTTAGTTGCTATATCCTCGTATTGAATGTTGTGTTTTAAACTGTGTACTAAGTATGCTATCCCGTGTTAACCAGATGAGCAAGAATAAGGAATAATACTGTATTGTAACTGAAGTTTTTATATTTTAAAGAATTTTTTTTCTGTATTAAATAAAGCTTATTTATAATTGTATCTTGTGTGGAGTGTGTTGTGTGGTCCTGGGATAAAAAAAAGAAACTGCAAAGAAGGATTTGGACAAAAGTTTATTAAATATTAGATTTAATCACAAAAGTATATTCATATTTCGGGACCTGGTGCCCGTATATTTCACCAGGTGGCGTAGTTTGGCTACCTTTAGTAATTTAAAATAATTACTTATCTTTGACTTAATTGTCCTTCGTGACATTATAAATGATGATTCTGTGATTTCATATTAGTTCAGTAAAATAATACATGTAGCATAATGCATTCTGTTAACGGTAAAGGCATATTTTATGTAAGGACTGGGACTCACCAACCTGCTTAATTGTGTTAAACTATTACAGTATACTGCAGTTTTGATAGACCAAGGCTGACTGAGAAATATGTCCGGGTTCGATCTGTGGAAAAGGTGGCAACCCTACCGAGTACTACTTCCTAAACATGAACATGTTACAATATAATAAGTGAACAGATCAAGCTTATTATGACAGTTTGCACAATTAGATGAAAGCTTTCAATACAATCAGGATAATACATAATCATTTACAAAATCTTCATCTCGTTGCTTGTTATATAAACTGCAACTTTACTGCTATACTACTGACAAACTTGCATGCTACTTCATGGTGTGAAAGCTACAGCACCTGCACTGCAAGCTGCATGAGAAGCATGTCTTGGGTTCGATTCCCACAAACTTTTATTTGTGTATAACAAACACATTTTTAATGTGAGAAGAATGTAGTTATGAATGACATACTTTTGCACACAACTTTAACATGCATATATTTACAGACAACAGAAACTCTGAGCAGCTGATTCAAATTCAGCGCCGTTCTGAGACAAGGGAAAGGGGCGGAGCTACCAGCACAACAAAGTGAGGCAGTTCTTCTAGCGACAGTGTGGGAGCGACATCGTATGAGAAGTGCATTGTTTAAAAAGTGCAGAGCAGGAAGAAGCAGGGGCATGCTATCGACCGCCAAATTCATGCGCCAAGCAAAATAATGTTATGCAACGACATTAGAAATGCGTGCAGCAAAGGAGAAGCCATATTACTGGTGGATTTCAACTTTTTTTTGCCCCCCCCCCCCATATAAAATGGGAAAACCTGGTGAGGAGCACAACAGATGAAACTGAAATGGTGGAAATGACTGCTTCCTGATGCAATTTGTCAAGGCACCGACTAGAGGGGAGGCATGCCTTGATTTAGTCTTTTCAAATAATGGGCAGAATAACTAAAACAGAGTTATAACTAAAACACTTTTTAAAACCCAAAAAGTAATCACTAAAGCTAAGGTTTACAATTTTAGAAAAGCAAACTATGACGATAGGAAACAGAGACTAACAGAAGTAGACTGGAGTAAAATGGAGAAAATATCCACAGAAAAAGGATGGCTGTTTTTTTTTTTTTTTTTTTTTTAAATGTAGTACTAGAAGTGCAAAACAATTACATCACAAAGGTAGACAAATCTAAAACAAAATGGTTTAACAGATAAATTTAAAAAAATATTCTGTGGAAAAAGGCACTTTACAGAGCATTTAAAAGGGACCAAAAACCAAGTACACAGAAAGAGTACTTGGAACTGCAAACACAAGTCAAAAAAGAAGTTAGAAAGGCCAAGAGAAAGATAGAAATCAATATTGCTAAGGGGGCTAAAACCAATTCCAAAATGTTTTTCCAATATTATAACAGCAAGAGAACATTCAAAGAGGAGGCTAAATGTTATAAAGAGCTACAAATGGCAAAATCATAGATGAAGAAAAAAAAAATAGCAAATATATTAAATGATTACTTTTCACAAGTTTTTACAAAGGAGGATACGGACAACATGCCACAACATGTCAACCTGTTCCTATCCAGTTTTAAATAACTTTAGCATAACAGAGGCAGAAGTGTTAAAGGGACTAGGAGCTCTTAAAATAAACAAATCCCCTGGGCTGGATGCGATCCTCCCAATAGTACTCTGTAACAGGGCGAGGAGCCCTGCACATGAAAAGGGGGCAGGGAAAAGCCCTGCGATAATGTACCCCTCTGCCCCTGTGCAATTTATTATTTTGTATTTGTTTAGTTGTATTATTGTTTGTTTATAAATGTGACGGCGAAGAGCTGTATATTTTGTTTCACAGCGTGGATGGGAAGCCCCAACCACATTAAAAATCTTGTGCAGAAGGTGACCATCTCCCAAGTTAATTAATTGTTGCTAATCAGGAGATGGTCACCTTATAAAAGCCTGCAGTTCTCCCTGCTCGGGGTGGGTGTACAGAGGAGAGTACGGGAGAGCGACAGCATCAGTGAAAGCAATCTGCTCAGCCTGACCTGTGTTTTTTGTGTTTGTGATTTGTTTTTGTTTATCTTTTTATTTTCGCTCTGTGAGCAAGTGTTTTTCTTTAAATATTTTATTTTTGTTTGTTAAAAATAAACAGTGGAGCAGCACCTTTGCACCACAGTATTGAGTTTGTTTTCTTCCTGCATTTTGGCCTGACGTCACCACTTGGCCATCCTGCCACATACTCAGAGAAATCAAAAGTTATTTACAAACTGCTAACCAAGATCATGCAACAGTCTCTTGACACTGGGGTTGTACCAACAGCCTGGAGAATTGCAAACGTAATACCGATCCACAAAAAGTCAGACAAAACCGAACCAGGTAACTACAGACCAATAAGCCTGACTTCTACATGAAAAGTTTTCTTTAAGACAATGAAAACAAACAGTCTATACAGTAAAGAAAACAAAATATGATGTAACACTCAAAATGAGACCCGATGTTAAAAATACCTTTACCTGAATTGAATAGATACATGTAGTACAATACAAATACAATGTTGCCTGTAAATGCATACGTAACCCACACAGATGCCCAGTCCATTAAATAACAGACTCTGAGTGGCAGAGGCTAGCCTACTTCGGTTCATATAGCCAATATAAAAGCAGTATACTTGACAGACAGGGGTGATTGACAGAACTGCAAACACAAGTCAAAAAGGAAGTTAGAAAGGCCAAGAGAGAGATAGAAATCAATATTGCTAAGGGGGCTAAAACCAATTCCAAAATGTTTTGTCCAATATTATAACAGCAAGACAACATTCAAAGAGGAGGTTATATGCCTAAGAGACACAAATGGCAAAATCATAGATGAAGAAAAAAAAATAGCAAATATATTAAATGATTACTTTTCACAAGTTTTTACAAAGGAGGGCACGGACAACATGCCCCACATGTTGACCTGTTCCTACCCAATTTTAAATAACTTTAGCATAACAGAGGCAGAAGTGTTAAAGGGACTAGGAGCTCTTAAAATAAACAAATCCCCTGGGCTGGATAAGATCCTCCCAATAGTACTCAAAGAAATGAAAGAAGTTATTTACAAACCGCTAACCAAGATCATGCAACAGTCTCTTGACACAGGGGTTGTACCGACAGACTGGAAAATTGCAAACGTAATACTGATTCACAAAAAGGGAGACAAAACCGAACCAGATAACTACAGACCAATAAGCCTAACTTGTATGTAAACTTATGGAAACTATAATAAGATCTAAAATGGAAAATTACCTATATGGTAACAATATCCTGGGAGACAATCCGCATGGTTTTAGGAAAGGGAGATCGTGTCTAACTAACCTGCTTGACTTTTTTGAGGATGCAACATTGAAAATGGATAATTGCAAAGCATATGACACGGTTTATTTAGATTTCCAGAAAGCTTTTGACAAAATCCTGCATAAGATTCATTCTCAAACTGAACGTACAGATTAGAGAAGAAACCTCAAAATGGAGTGAGGTAACCAGTGGTGTACCACAGGGATCAGTATTGGGTCCTCTGCTATTCCTAATCTGCATTAATGACTTAGATTCTGGTATAGTAAGCAAGATGACACAATTTGCAGACGACACAAATAGGAGGAGTGGCAAACACTGTTGCAGCAACAAAGGTCATTCAAAATGATCTAGACCGCATTCAGCACTGGGCAGACACATGGCAAATGACATTTAATAGAGAAAAGTGTAAAGTATTGCATGCAGGCAATAAAAATGTGTCATATAAATATCATATGGGAAATACTGAAATTGAAGGGGGGAACTATGAAAAAGACCTAGGAGTTTATGTTGACTCAGAATTGTCTTCATCTAGACAATGTGGGGAAGCTATGAAAAAGGCCAACAAGCTGCTCGGATATATAGTTCAAAGTGCTGAATTTAAATCAAGGGAAGTAATGTTAAAACTTTACAATGCATTAGTAAGACCCAATCTAGAATATTGTGTTCAGTTCTGGTCACCTCGTTACAAAAAGGATATTGCTGCTCTAGAAAGAGTGACAAAGAAGAGCAACCAGAATTATCCTGGGTTTAAAAGGCATGTCATATGCAGACAGGCTAAAAGAATGGAATCTGTTCAGTCTTGAACAAAAAAAACTACCCGTGATCTGATTTCAAGTATTCAAAATTCTAAAAGATATTGACAATGTCGACCGAGGGGACTTTATCGACCTGAAAAAAGAAACAAGGACCAGCATTCAGAACAGAAAATAGGAGGCACTTTTTTACACAGAGAATTGTGAGGGTCTGGAAACCAACTCCCCAGTAATGTTGTTGAAGCTGACACCCTGGGATCCTTCAAGAAGCTGCTTGATGAGATTCTGGGATCAATAAGCTACTAACAACCAAACGAGCAAGATGGGCTGAATGGCCTCCTCTCGTTTGTAAACTTTCTTATGTTCTAACATCTATAAAACTCAACTCTCCTCTTCTGGTCAATATTAGCATCAGGTATGACCTCTCTGAGCATTAACACAATCCTGGCAGCGTTGACACATAGACCTGATGAGCCTCTGGATAGACTGCTGTGGGATGTTCCGTCGCTCTTCCTGTGCAGCTGCAGCTGCTGAAGGCTGAAGGTTGGCTGGTCGTGGATGCCCCACGGGTTGGCTTGAACAATGCAACAGTCAGCAGAACGGTCCTGGGCCGGTGTGGTGACCCTCTGCCTTCCAGGACGTGGCCTGTCCCTCACAGAGCCGGTTTCCTGGTTTCTCCGGACTAGTCTGCTGATTGGTGAAGCAGAACATCTTATTCTCCAGGAAACTTCTCTCACAGACAGGCCGCCTTCAATCATGCTGATAGCAACCAGGCGATCTTCATTACTCAAGCGGGGCATGGTCGTATCTTTCACTGTTCTTGTGTTAATTAAAATCATGTCTTTTCAAATGGCTATTTATACAGATTCTTAATCAACTCATTTTGGCAATTTTAACTCAACTCAAATAACAAACACTGAGCACCTGGCATTATTATGAAATCACATGACTTGAGCTCAGTATTTTGTTGTATATATAACACAGCTTGGAATAATAACATCTTCTGATTGGTTAAACAGCATCACATGACAATGCGTACATATAGCATATACCACGGCTTGCATACTAATGAGCCGCTTCACACTGAATAAATCACTACGCACCACTGCATTCTAAATTCCATGACAAACTTCCATTTTATTTGTTATTCGTTACAAAACCACAGCCAAAAATTATTCCACCAAACATTCCACCTATTTCCCTTAATATATTTGGGGATGAAACTCCAGATAACTGGTACAACACCAACTTTCTGAGTGAAGACAGAAAAAAAAATACAAATAAAGTAAGTGCACCAGCAACTGTCAAGAGTAACACATAACAGTAGATGAGGAACAGCTAAAGGAAATAGAAGAAAACAAAGATTGAAAAAACACAAAAAATACAACATGGGCTGTTAATGTACTTTAAGACTGGTTTAAAATAAAAATATGGACATACATTTTAAGGAAACAAGTCAAAAAAACATCTCAATAACATTAAGGAAATTCAGCTGGGGACCAGTATTCAGTCTCCAGTTTTATAACGCTGAGCTGGACTAAATAGATGTTTTAACAGTAGAAGTTTTAACATCTCTGCTGACAGCAAGTTTAAAACTAACAAAAACATACCCATCAGTCATGAAAACTTAAAGCAGGTAAAGACAAGGCCAGACACCACCCCCCGAATTACCAGCCTGGACTTTAAGCATCTGTGGGAAAGTGAGGCACTGTCCCGACACCACGGTCGGACTGGTGCGTAAAGTCTGGTTTGATCTTTATCTTAATCTGGCACGACTTGGATGTGAGGGTGTCCGACAACTAACAAAAACATCTTTTGAGATCCGAAAGGATGTAAACAGACTTGAATATGTGTGCCTCGCATATAACAAGGACCAAAAACTTACCTGAAGATAGATTCAGCATCCATGGCAGCTGCTCCCCTTACTTCCTCGGTGTCATTTGAAACTGCCCATCATCAGTGTGTGCTCAGTCTCTAGTTTCTAGTGAGATGCCACTTTCGATGCAGAAAGTCACAATAAACGGACATGTGCAATTTATTTTTAATAAGCAAACAATAAATTACATTAAGTTAAATGTGGGACTATATTACACTGCAGATGTATACACATTAAAAGTTTCTGGTTTTGTCTTAATTTAAAATGTGTTTTAATTACTTTTAATCACCCAAATGACAGGTAGTTGTGTTGTAAGCTGTATAAAGCACTGAGCGGTTCCGATGATATATACCCCCCCCCCCACGGGGAGGTTAAAGGCTTAACAACTAAACAATAAGTGCAGGGATAGGATTACACACCTGTGTGAACTTTATGGTGTCTTTTAAGATTTCCTAACTGGCTGAATGTCTTCCCACAAACAGCACAGTGATAAGGTTTCTCTCCTGTGTGAATGCGCTTGTGTTTATTAAGGTCTCCTAACTGACTAAATCTCTTCCCACAAACAGCACAGTGATAAGGTTTCTCTCCTGTGTGAATGCGCTTGTGTTTATTAAGGTCCCCTAACTGACTAAATCTCTTCCCACAAACATCACAGTGATAAGGTTTCTCTCCTGTGTGAATGCGCTGGTGGATTTTAAGGTTTCCTAAGTGATTGAATCTCTTCCCACACTGAGTGCAGTGATAAAGATTCTCTCCTGTGTGAATGTGCTGGTGTGAATGAAGATTTCCTAACTGTGTGAAACTCTTATCACTATACTGTATGTGGAAAGGTTTCTCTCCTGTGTGAATGCGCTGGTGACTTTTAAGCAGTGATATATGATTGAAACTCTTCCCACAATCAGCCCAGGAAAACGTAGTCCCTCCTGTGGGATTTCCCTTGTGAGTTTCAGGTGTGTCTAATTGACAGGAACTCTTCCCACCTTTAATAGAATGAGGCAAGGTCTTCAAGTTGCCCTGGGTTTCAGAATTGTTAAAACATACAGAATGTGCAGTCTCTGTACTCTCCACAGTAAGTGGGTGTCTGTCTTGTAAAGAAGGGTTTGTAACTGAGTGAGTTCTCAATGTCTCCACATATTCTTCTTGGGGTGTCGTTTCTCTGTGCTTCTTGCACCGTGGTTTACCTCTAGAAGAGTTTTTGGACTGGGGTGATAACTGGGGTGATAGAGTGGAGTCGTGTTCTCCTTCATCTACTTTAGAAGCTAAAGAAAGAAAGAGAAGAGAGACAAAGGTTATTGTACAGCATTTTTCCACATGCACTGTTCTGAAGCGAAAGAGCAGTTCAGTGATTGGTTGCTTGAGATGAGGCGAATTCATTTACCAGTTGGTGTCCCACAAGTTTCAGTCACAGCAAGAATGATGTCAACATGTCAGCCAAGTGGAAGATGAAAAACAACATGTTTTTTTTTTTGTTTTTTTTTAGTGTTTAAACTGCAATATTTTAAAATCGAGCCAACAGCATGTTATGAAAAATCCTATTTAGTACCTGCATTTTGATAGTACTGCTACTTATCTAATATTTTAAATTTGTTTTTTGATAATTAATATTTGCTGTGCTTCTAAAAACTTAAATTCCATTTGCAATCCCACACACTGCACCTTGCCTTTTTATTCTGCCTGTATTGAAGACACACGACATGCAGAACTATGTACCGCTGATCTCACAGCATTCTAAAGAGGCGTGGCAGTGGCTACACATCTAGCAGGTGCCTCAGGAGCAAGCACAGTGATGTCCTTGTTGACATAGTGGTTGGGCAGCTCCCCTTGGTTAAAATATGAATCTCAAGCACACTGCTGGTGTTCAGTACCAGTTTCTGCAGGATGAATAGGCAGTTCAATGCTGCTTGTTTTGTAGGATTACCTCTAAAACCCAGTTCACATTCAGATGGAGAGTCATCACACAGGTTGGATCCCAGCTTGTTGTTCTCCTCAAGTGTACAGACATGATTTTCATGAGGAAGTTCCTCTGCGATGGGGACACATTCCTGCTCTATGAATTCCTCTTTAATAGGAACACATTCCTGTTGAGGGACCTCTTCATCTTTAACAAATGCCAGCTCAGTAACCTTCATTACACTTGCACAGCACTCCTGCTCAAAGGACTCCTCTTGTGTGTAAACTGCTTCTATCTTTGGCCCCTCCTGTGCTTCAGATTCAGGGATAGCGTGGCTCTCTATGGGATCTGTGGGAAACAAAACTGTATACAATTAGATCTCTTACTTACTAGCTAGGTTTGTTAGCTGCTTTGATCAGGGATTTAAAGTTACTGTTCTTCAGTTATTTCGTACAGGGGTGAGCTGGTATAATAGTTTGGTGGTTTAGGTACATGATGGCATTGATACCATTCCTGTTATTCTACATTGCAATTATCGGTTAACGCTGTGTTTGTGATCCTATGAACAAAGTGAAGGAAAAGGCATTTTCATAAGAAAATCTTTTTATTCTACGTCCTGTACAAAACAAGACTCAGTGCTGCTGGGCTTTCTCACCTCCTGTAGCCTCACACTGGAGCATTGCATCCACTTCTACCTCCCTGTCAATCACCATCATGACCGCCGTTCTGCCTTTGCATTGTTCTAATGCAAACCTCCATTTCTCTACTGCAAACATGCTTAGAAACCAAGCCAGGAGACTTGCAGTCTTAGCAAAGTGTCTGAGGAATGTCTTTTTGTTACCTGATCCTGTATTGTGAGAACGGTTTTGAAGGAAACGGTCAACGCAGAATACAAGTTTCAATGTGTCAAATACAATGAGCAGACAAGTGACTGCAGCAGGATAGCCTGCTTATTCTCAAAGCAGTTTCATTTAAACATGTGATTTACACAACTCAAACTTTTTAAAGTGCAGCAATATGTTTTCTGTACAAACTCCACCTGTGTAATAATCATTAGCAACAACACTGGAAGCTTACTTGTGCAATGTCACGTGACCTGTAGATATAAATCCAATAACATCCCTTGCAGTATTAAAATACATTTGTAATGGTGTGGCTCTCCCTATTGTATGCATCCCGGCCAACTCATCTCTGCTCTTAAATAATAACCTGTACTAGTAAATGTTTGTGTTTTAAGCAACATGAGCGATCGTTTCCTAATTCCGAAGAGGCTGTGTGGTCCAGTGGTTAAAGAAATGGGCTTGTAACCAGGAGGTCCCCGGTTCAAATCCCACCTCAGCCACTGACTCATTGTGTGACCCTGAGCAAGTCACTAAACCTCCTTGTGCTCCGTTTTTCGGGTGAGACGTAGTTGTAAGTTACTCTGCAGGTGATACATAGTTCACACACCCTAGTCTCTGTAAGTCGCCTTGGATAAAGGCGTCTGCTAAATAAACAAATAATAATAATGATTCTGTTTACCGCTGAACAAAGTACTTTATTTATTTTATGGTTATAATTTTTCTAACAAAACAAACAGCATCACGTTGTTTTGAGCAAATGATAGATCTTAATAATAGACTAATACACACTGTTATAGTATAACATATACTGCACCACTATCCATTCTTAGTATAACATATATTGTACAACTAGAGTGTTCTTTTAAAGTTTTTAAATTCTTAATGTCTTTTTTTTTTTTTAAATGTAATGGCCTTTTTCAGCTTTTTGGTTAGTAAAATACAAAATGCCAAAGTTTAAATCATCGTGAAAGGAAGAGTTTTTATTTATTTATTTATTTTTGTGTGATTTACAGTAATCCAGGTATTTAGTTTTATTTTGTAAGCCTTCATTTTCTAACGGGCATGATTAACTGTATACTGTGATACTAAGATTACCACACTGTGTGCAAATTGTACACTGGCCCATCCCTAATTTAATTATGGATAACACACGGTGTCACTTCACGGTTACCCTTTTTACCTCAATAGTGTTTCACTCAATTCCATTTGTTTGTTTGATTTCATGGCTGGTTCACATATATCTTAATTCAGACCTATTTGTGTGTATGTGTTACACCGGCATTTTAAAAGCATTTTCTTTTAGAACTGACCCCTGTTTATACTTTCAATTACAAAATAAAATGTCCATGTCTACAAGGGTACATCATTTTCAGGGGATGTATCTAAAGTTCAAATTGAAGTATATTTTAAAATATCTTAACAAAACCTGCGCTCCCGTCAGAGAATTGGGGTAACATCCATTCGTGGTGTTTTGTCTACTGCTTATATAAATGTTATTCTTTTATCTAGAGACTCAATAAAATGATACAATTCAGTTGACACCTCACTGTGCTGTATTTACTTCCTCCAACTTCAACCCTTAATTGAACTTGTGGAACCACTCGGGTCCAAAATCTTACAGCGGATTGGTGCCGGCAGGGTGCTGCTGCCGCCCCTTTATTCACACAGTGAGGTGTGGAAAGATCGTGTAAATGTGTGTGTGTGGAACAAGAAGGAAACAGGACTAAAGCAAAAGAACGAGCAGCGAATGAGCCGCGACTGTACCAAAGACAAAACTCAACAGCACTGGAGCTGAATACAATGAAACCATTGATCTAAAAATAGATTCGCAGTCAAACAGTTCAATCAAATTGTCTTAAGAGAAATTCTAACCAAGATCTTTCCAATGATGGTAGTTTAAGGTGTTGGATTGACCAAGCAATACCACACAATAAAATCAATCTTACCTTGAAATATTAAATGCCGTTTAATGTCTGCATCTGCAGCGTTTATACCCCCTCGCACAGCTTTCAGCTCGCTCTCTGATATTTCCAATCTCAGCTTCAGACTTTCATTCTCTTTCTCCTTTCCAGCCATTTCCACTCTGAATTCAGTGAATTTGCTACGGACAACTTTAGTAATCGCACACAAGATGGTGTCTACAGCCGCTTTCACTGCGGGCTCGATGGTAGAGGCGAGCTCGTCTTGAAACAACGACACGGAGACACTGACGTCCATCTTCACTGGTTTGAGTTTCACACTGGTCTAGCCGAATCCTCTTCATTCAGAAACGCCGCCTGCGGTTTGTATTGAGTAATATTTATTTTTTACTGTAGCCTTCCCATTCAAATATATTCATGACTTCTTCTGGTGTGATAAAGAAAGAACACAAACAACAGGCTTTGCAAGGAGTAACTTTCCTTTCGTGTTTCAGAATCGCGCAGAGCTCTGCTGGAGCTTCAACGCGTTTGTTTCTCAGTAAATCATCTCATTGAAAAGCTCGACTTGTCTGTAGCTGCGACTGACGCGCTCCGCTCTGTGTGTGAAATTCAACACAGAAAAGGGATTCTTTCCTTTTCAGGGAACTCCGTGCAGGTCATAAACAAACACAAAACTCACTAATTATTAGAAAACATTTCATCCCAGCCTAAATACTTTAAACAGCAGGAGACAGCGTGGTGTAAAATCATCACTGACTGCAGCCACCTCTCTACACATAAACAAAACAAACCTCTCTATTTCCTGCACTGAAATGAAAGCGTCACTAGCAGAAGGCGTGGCTGGTTGGACCCATCGCGTATTATTGGCTGTAGAAACACTCTATCCCCAGCATGTGATCCTGATTGGCTGGCCTCCCTGTGGAAGGGCGGGGTGGAGGAGGTTATGAAACTGGATGCCAGAGTTCGCCATGTTGGCTCTTTCAGCGCTGTGTTCTATGCGATGCTGACACTGCGCGAGATCCAAAATGGCGCCAGTTTCGACCTTCTCTGCGTTCTCATGCGCGTGCTCAATTCCAAAGCCGCCGCCGCTGCTGCGCGCGTGGGGTTTGACAGCTGCTGAGGATTTTACATCAGAAAGCAGTGGACAGCGCAGCGAGTTAACATTGCCAACAACATGCTTTTGACAGCACCTCTTAACTTGTGTACTGGTTTAGTATGAGAGTTGAATGTAACAAAAAGTAAATAATACAGCGAAACTCGGTTAACGCAGGCAGGCGCATCACACAGGGCGAGGCAATTTACACACAGGCGCGGACCCGGGACCTCTTGCACTAAAGCATAGTGCCGATACCGCTGTACAAAACAGCTGGCTCCTTTGCAAGGAGCGGGGACTGCGGGCTCTCGGTCAGCGGCTGCGAGGGCTCTCTCACGCGGCGGCTCTCTCTCAGGCGGCGGCTGCTCTCTCAGGCGGCGGCTCTCTCAGGCGGCGGCTCTCTCAGGTGGCGGCTCTC
The DNA here is from genome assembly GCA_030684275.1 of Acipenser oxyrinchus oxyrinchus. NCBI lineage: Eukaryota > Metazoa > Chordata > Actinopteri > Acipenseriformes > Acipenseridae > Acipenser > Acipenser oxyrinchus. The sequence continues at coordinate 10,597,115 of CM060280.1, read as the reverse complement.
TCTCAGGCGGCTGCTCTCTCAGGTGGCGGCTCTCTCTCAGGCGGCGGCTCTCTCTCAGGCGGCGGCTCTCTCTCAGGCGGCTGCTCTCTCTCAGGCGGCGGCTCTCTCAGGCGGCGGCTCTCTCAGGCGGCGGCTCTCTCAGGCGGCTGCTCTCTCAGGTGGCGGCTCTCTCTCAGGTGGCGGCTCTCTCTCAGGCGGCGGCTCTCTCTCAGGCGGCTGCTCTCTCAGGTGGCGGCTCTCTCTCAGGCGGCGGCTCTCTCTCAGGTGGCGGCTCTCTCAGGTGGCGGCTCTCTCTCAGGCGGCGGCTCTCTCTCAGGTGGCGGCTCTCTCTTAGGTGGCGGCTCTCTCTCAGGCGGTGGCTCTCTCTCAGGCGGCGGCGGCGGCTGCTCTCTCCCACAGCGATCTTACATTTTTTTTCTTTCTCCAGTAGAGCAGGGTGATCGCAATTCTCTTTTTTTTGTTTTCTGTTAATTACTTTAGGTATTGTGTTGTCAGATGCACAGTACCACTGATTGTTGCCGCTTTTACAGTTTCCCCACCAAAAGTTTGATATGATGGGATGGCAGTAGTTGCATTTTTTAATCGTGTGTATACGATAATGCTCAATAATATAAATGTATAATGATGCCTGTGACTCACACTCTCTTTGCCTATACCCAGCAAACCAGACAAAACTCACAAAGAAAGAAAATATCTCAATTTTTAAAAGCAATATGTTTTTATTTTATTTTAAACAACACAACTGCCTGATATTTTGGGTAATTGTGGGGGATTATGATGTTATGTGGGGGTTATAACAGAGGTCTGTGGCAACTGCAGAGCGATGCGCAAGGAGGCGGGGCGTGCGCCACGTTCGTGTGAACAGGTCTGCGGCGACTGCAGAGCGATGCACAAGGAGGCGGGACGCGCGCCATGTTCGGTGTGAACAGAGGTCTGTGGCAACTGCAGAGCGATGCGCAAGGAGGCGGGACGCGCGCCACGTTCGGTGTGAACAGAGGTCTGTGGCAACTGCAGAGCGATGCGCAAGGAGGCGGGACGTGCGCCACGTTCGGTGTGAACAGAGGTCTACGGGGACTGCAGAGCGATGCGCAAGGAGGTGGGACGCGTGCCATGTTCGGTGTGAACAGAGGTCTGTGGCAACTGCAGAGCGATGCGCAAGGAGGCGGGACGTGCGCCACGTTCGGTGTGAACAGAGGTCTACGGGGACTACAGAGCGATGCGCAAGGAGGTGGGACGCGCGCCACATTCGGTGTGAAGACCCCTTGACAGATAGAGCGCGAGAGAGAGACTAATATAGAAAAATTGAAAAACTTAGCGGTGTAACTAAATGAAAAAAACAAAAGGAAAAGCAAGCTAGTGAAAAATGCCGGCTGGAAAACATTCTGAGACTCAAATTTTGGTTTAAATCCTATAAAAATTAAGTAAAGACAACAACAAATGAACCTAAACAACTGGTCAACGAGAGTTTTGGCAGCGCTACTGTTCCAAATAACAGGCCTGAAGAATTAGAAAGTTGTATAGAACAAGGAGTCGGACCCAGTCTGCCCAAATCGCCAATCAACGATCAAGGTAATTTCAATCTGCCTTTCGCTTTAACCCGCAGACTTGTGGAATAACATTCTGGAGAGATTCGACAAAACTAGTAAATCCGTTCAAGCACAAAACATCGAACTGTCAGTGGTAGTTAAATTACTTGAATCTCTGAAAACATTTCTGGATGAGAATCGTGATAATTTTGATGATTTTGAAAACCGCGCAATGGAAACTGCAGTGCTGAAGAAATATCGAGAGGAAGAGCGACGGCAGAGACGACCACCGGTGCTCTGCAGGATCACGACTGCCCGGTGGAACTAAAGATTTACTACAGGGCAGAGACAGATTTCATGTCCATGTGTTCCTAAAGATTCTGGATACTCTTTCAGATTGCTTGCACCGATCAAAGCGTATGTTACTGTGCATAACTTGTTTGGCTTCTTACCAACTTTCACAACATGTCAGAATATGACATCAAAAACAAAGCTGCTACACTCATGCAAACCTATCCTTCAGATCTGGATGAATATTTCCCATCAGAAATGCTCCAGTTTACTAAATTTGTTCTGGCAAGGACAAGAGAACAGTGTTTGACCACCTTCAACTTATCCTGAATTCTCAAGTGATTTCCACATTTCGAATGTCACCCCTGCTCTGCATTTACCTATCCTTAATGTGCACTAACTGTTCTGGAGAACGATCATTCTCAAGCATGGGATTCATTAAGAAGGAACTGAGAGCCACCATGAACCAGGATCACCTAAACAGCCTTGCCATCACGTCCATGGAATGTGATATACTCAGAAAACTGCATTTTACTGACATTATTAGAGACTTTGCACAGATGAAATCGAGAAGATTAATTTAAGATAAGTCTGATTTAATTACTCTGTAAGGTTTACTTAGAACAGAGGTGATTAGGAACATTAAAGTAACATGCTGTTTAGTTTTCAGATAGATTGTGGTGTAGAGCACTTACTAACATTTTAATATTCCTAACATTGTCTTTTAAAGGTTCTTTTCATATTAATCCAGTTATTAAAGTTGTGTATTTAAGTCACTAGATGGCGGTGTGGAAAACCAAGTATTTATAGCTAATTCTTTTGTGAATGTATTGCACGTTTGGTATTCACGTTAAAACAATGGAGTGGTTATTTGAATCTGGTGTCAGTCTGGTGGTAACCCTAACCCAATACCTAACCATTAACAATCACCTGAGCCCTCAGGGTTATCCTGACCCTAACCCAATACCTAACCATTAACAATCACCTGAGCCCCTCAGGGTTATCCTGACCCTAACCCAATACCTAACCATTAACAATCACCTGAGGCCCTCAGGGTTATCCTGACCCTAACCCAATACCTAACCATTAACAATCACCTGAGCCCCTCAGGGTTATCCTGACCCTAACCCAATACCTAACCATTAACAATCACCTGAGCCCCTCAGGGTTATCCTGACCCTAACCCAATACCTAACCATTAACAATCACCTGAGCCCCTCAGGGTTATCCTGACCCTAACCCAATACCTAACCATTAACAATCACCTGAGGCCCTCAGGGTTATCCTGACCCTAACCCAATACCGAACCATTAACAATCACCTGAGGCCCTCAGGGTTATCCTGACCCTAACCCAATACCTAACCATTAACAATCACCTGAGGCCCTCAGGGTTATCCTGACCCTAACCCAATACCTAACCATTAACAATCACCTGAGCCCCTCAGGGTTATCCTGACCCTAACCCAATACCTAACCATTAACAATCATCTGAGGCCCTCAGGGCTATCCTGACCCTAACCCAATACCGAACCATTAACAATCACCTGAGGCCCTCAGGGTTATCCTGACCCTAACCCAATACCTAACCATTAACAATCATCTGAGGCCCTCAGGGCTATCCTGACCCTAACCCAATACCTAACCATTAACAATCATCTGAGGCCCTCAGGGTTATCCTGACCCTAACCCAATACCTAACCATTAACAATCATCTGAGGCCCTCAGGGCTATCCTGACCCTAACCCAATACCTAACCATTAACAATCATCTGAGGCCCTCAGGGCTATCCTGACCCTAACCCAATACCTAACCATTAACAATCACCTGAGGCCCTCAGGGTTATCCTGACCCTAACCCAATACCTAACCATTAACAATCACCTGAGGCCCTCAGGGTTATCCTGACCCTAACCCAATACCTAACCATTAACAATCACCTGAGGCCCTCAGGGTTATCCTGACCCTAACCCAATACCTAACCATTAACAATCACCTGAGGCCCTCAGGGTTATCCTGACCCTAACCCAATACCTAACCATTAACAATCACCTGAGGCCCTCAGGGTTATCCTGACCCTAACCCAATACCTAACCATTAACAATCACCTGAGGCCCTCAGGGTTATCCTGACCCTAACCCAATACCTAACCATTAACAATCACCTGAGGCCCTCAGGGTTATCCTGACCCTAACCCAATACCTAACCATTAACAATCACCTGAGCCCCTCAGTGTTATCCTGACCCTAACCCAATACCGAACCATTAACAATCACCTGAGGCCCTCAGGGTTATCCTGACCCTAACCCAATACCTAACCATTAACAATCACCTGAGCCCCTCAGGGTTATCCTGACCGTAACCCAATACCTAACCATTAACAATCACCTGAGGCCCTCAGGGCTATCCTGACCCTAACCCAATACCTAACCATTAACAATCATCTGAGGCCCTCAGGGTTATCCTGACCCTAACCCAATACCTAACCATTAACAATCACCTGAGCCCCTCAGGGTTATCCTGACCGTAACCCAATACCTAACCATTAACAATCACCTGAGGCCCTCAGGGCTATCCTGACCCTAACCCAATACCGAACCATTAACAATCACCTGAGGCCCTCAGGGTTATCCTGACCCTAACCCAATACCTAACCATTAACAATCACCTGAGGCCCTCAGGGTTATCCTGACCCTAACCCAATACCTAACCATTAACAATCACCTGAGGCCCTCAGGGTTATCCTGACCCTAACCCAATACCTAACCATTAACAATCACCTGAGGCCCTCAGGGTTATCCTGACCGTAACCCAATACCTAACCATTAACAATCACCTGAGGCCCTCAGGGTTATCCTGACCGTAACCCAATACCTAACCATTAACAATCACCTGAGGCCCTCAGGGTTATCCTGACCCTAACCCAATACCTAACCATTAACAATCACCTGAGGCCCTCAGGGCTATCCTGACCCTAACCCAATACCTAACCATTAACAATCACCTGAGGCCCTCAGGGTTATCCTGACCCTAACCCAATACCTAACCATTAACAATCACCTGAGCCCCTCAGGGTTATCCTGACCCTAACCCAATACCTAACCATTAACAATCACCTGAGCCCCTCAGGGTTATCCTGACCGTAACCCAATACCTAAACATTAACAATCACCTGAGCCCCTCGGGACACTTTCTAGTGGATATTCCTGTGTCCCGCCAGCTGCAGCGGCTTTGGAAATGAGCACGCGCATGAGAAAGCAGAGACAGTCGAAACTGGCGCCGTTTCGGATCTCGCGCAGTGTCAGCATCGCATAGAACACAGCGCTGAAAGAGCCAACATGGCGGACACTGGCATCCAGTTTCATATCCTCCTCGACACCGCCCTTCCACAGGGAGGCCAGCCAATCAGACTCACATGCTGGGGATAGAGTGTTTCTACAGCCAATAATACGCGATGGGTCCAACCAGCCACGCCTTCTACTAGTGACGTATTTCAATACAGGAAATAGAGAGGTTTGTTTTGTTTGTGTGTGGAGAGGTGGCTGCAGTCAGTGATGATTTTACACCACGCTGTCTCCTGCTGTTTAAAGTATTTAGATTGGATTGAAATTTTTTCTAATAATTTATGATTTGTGTGTTTGTTTATTACCTGCACGGAGTTCCGGGAAGAGGATTCCGCTACTAGACCAGTCTGAAACTAAAACCAGTGAAGATGGACGTCAGTGTCTCCATGTCGTTGTTTCAAGACGAGCTCGCCTCTACCATCGAGCCCGCAGTGAAAGCAGCTCTACACACCGTCTTGTGCGCGATTACTGAAGCTGTCCGCAGCAAATTCACTGAATTCAGAGTGGAAATGGCTGGAAAGGAGAAAGAGAATGAAAGTCTGAAGCTGAGATTGGAAATATCAGAGAGCGAGCTGAAAGCTGTGCGAGGGGGTATAAACGCTGCAGATGCAGACATTAAACAGCATTTAATATTTCAAGGTAACTAAGATTGATTTTATTGTGTTGTGCTTGGTTAATCCAACACCTTAAACCACCTTCTATTGGAAAGATCTTGGTTAAAACGTGTGTGAAGAGAAATTCTAAAGTGTTTGATTATTATAAGCGCTGTTACTAAAACAGTTCTGTCCTAATATTGGTTATAAGGAGTCTAATCAAGGCATTGTATTATTTTATAGACCATAAGCACGAAGTGAATCTAACCAGGTCTAATTCAAATTTAAATTTAAACTAATAAAGTACTAGATTGGTAAATCTTAGCCAGTCTAATTTAAGAGGCTTCAATGGTATCCTTCTGGTAAAGTGATGTCTTGTATAGAGTCCCACTGAGACAGTCACAGACCATATTGCAGAGGGTTAGAATAATGATTTGTGATCTAATATCAACATACAGGCAGCAGCACATCGGGTTTCAGTGTTTGATTGACCTGTTTGACTGCGAGTCTATTTTTAGATCAATGGTTTCATTGTATTCAGCTCCAGTGCTGTTGAGTTTGTCTTTGGTACAGTCGCGGCTCATTCGCTGCTCGTTCTTTTGCTTTAGTCCTGTTTACTTCTTGTTCCACACACACACATTTACACGATCTTTCCACACCTCACTGTGTGAATAAAGGGGCGGCACCAATATATATTATACTATAACAGTGTGTATTATTAAGAATGGATAGTGGTGCAGTATATGTTATACTATAACAGTGTGTATTATTAAGAATGGATAGTGGTGCAGTATATGTTATACTATAACAGTGTGTATTATTAAGAATGGATAGTGGTGCAGTATATGTTATACTATAACAGTGTGTATTATTAAGAATGGATAGTGGTGCAGTATATATTATACTATAACAGTGTGTATTATTAAGAGTGGATAGTGGTGCAGTATATGTTATACTATAACAGTGTGTATTATTAAGAATGGATAGTGGTGCAGTATATGTTATACTATAACAGTGTGTATTATTAAGAGTGGATAGTGGTGCAGTATATGTTATACTATAACAGTGTGTATTATTAAGAATGGATAGTGGTGCAGTATATATTATACTATAACAGTGTGTATTATTAAGAATGGATAGTGGTGCAGTATATGTTATACTATAACAGTGTGTATTATTAAGAATGGATAGTGGTGCAGTATATGTTATACTATAACAGTGTGTATTATTAAGAATGGATAGTGGTGCAGTATATGTTATACTATAACAGTGTGTATTATTAAGAATGGATAGTGGTGCAGTATATGTTATACTATAACAGTGTGTATTATTAAGAGTGGATAGTGGTGCAGTATATGTTATACTATAACAGTGTGTATTATTAAGAGTAGATAGTGGTGCAGTATATATTATACTATAACAGTGTGTATTATTAAGAGTGGATAGTGGTGCAGTATATGTTATACTATAACAGTGTGTATTAGTCTATTATTAAGATCTATCATTTGCTCTAAACAGCGTGATGCTGCAGTTTGTTTTGTTAGAAAAATTATAACCATAAAATAAATAAAGTACTTTGTTCAGCTCATGGTAAACAGAATTAGGAAATTATCGCTCATATTGCTTATAAACATTTACTAATGCAGGTTATTTAAGAGCAGAGATGAGTTGGCCGGGATACATACAAATTGGATTTATATCTACAGGTCACGTGACATTGCACAAGTAAGCTTCCAATGTTGTTCCTAATGATTATTACACAGGTGGAGTTTGTACAGAAAACATACTGCTGCACTTTAAAAAGTTTGAGTTCTGTAAATCACGTGTTTAAATGAAACTGCTTTGAGTATAAGCAGGCTATCCTGCTGCAGTCGCTTGTCTGCTCATTGTATTTGACACACTGAAACGTTAGGTTACTTACCGTAGCCCTGGTTCCTTGAAAGAGAAGACGACCACCAACCAATACTTTTGGGATATGCCTGCCTTAGGTAGTTATTCGCTGAGCATTTTATGTGAGAGCTGCCGATAGGCCCCTCCGTGGAGTGCCGTCCTCGGTCCCGCATGCCGAGGGAACAAGTCGCTCCGGGAAGCAAGTGATGCAACCTATCAAGGTTTGGTGGTCGTCTTCGCTTTCAGGGAACCGGGGTTACGGTAACGTAACGTAACGTTCCCTTTCAATTCGAAGACGACCACCAACCGATACTTTTGGGAAAGTATACCAGAGCTGTCACGAGGGATCGTGAGCGGACAGCATACGAGGGATGCCTCGCTACTGCCAACTAGTGTTGGTGGTGTGCGCGTACAACCTCAAGGACTCTTGTGCCTAATGAAGGCATAGAGCAGGGGTGGGCAAACTTTTAGGACTGAGGGCCGCATCAGGGTATGGAAATTGTATGGCAGGCCATATAAATGTATATTTAACAAACAAACAAATCATGTTCAAACAGGCACAAAACAATTTTGTGGTAAAATCAACAAACACCACATTGCGTTAACCCTTTGTAGTCCATTTATTAAGCGCGTGTCAGGCACGTCAGGTCCAACTCACACGCGCAGTTAATTTTAGACGCGCTGTTTAAAAGTATTTTTTTTCACAGTCAAACGGGTTTAAAAGGACCTGCATATCAACAAAGCACTCACTAGGCATCTCCAGCCCCGCCCCACCCTTTCGTTCGCTATCGCTTTCACATATGTTAAGAAATAAATAATAATAATAATAATAGTCGACCTACCGATCAATCATCTCCTGATCACTCGTTTTATCACCAAAAGCCTCAATAATGCAATCCAAGTCATTATTTTATTACTATAACATCTGAAAAAAGCTCTGCAAATGTCCGTGATATTCTCTGAGCACTGATGCAGTAGCAGCCAGCTTCTTTCTTTATGGCCGCCGTTATCTGATGCCAGGGGCAAGTATGACTATTCATGAGATACGCCCTTTTTCGGCTTGTCTCGGCTCATGTCGCTCCCACTTGGCCAAAAAGCGGAGAAAAAGCGACTAGAAACCCATTTTTTGCGTCTTTTTGATAATGTCGGACAGGGTCCGACACTGGACCGGATAGGAATAATTGCAATGTCGGACCAGGTCCGACATAGGACCGCTAAGGGTTAAAATAACTCTGTTGAACAATGCACTGTGTTAGAAAATTGCATCATTGAGTTGTCTGTTGATTTTACCACACAATTATGTCTGAACACAAATTATGTTCATAGCTCATAATTCTCACTGCACTACATACGTTTGGTAGTTTTCTCGTTTATTGCTAAAGTGAGCTTTTTTGAACCATCAATATTTCTTTATTAAACTGTGGCAGTGACCAAAACATATTCAAACTATTTTAGCTTAAAAGTAAACCACAAAGCACTGTTGTTGTTAATTGATTTAACTTTGAAGAACAGATATTGATATAAAGGTAGATGGGGGAAACATGCAACCTTACTTGTTATTATAAATATATCATCATAAAGGAAACAAAACATACCCCCTTTTTTACGCTCTCTTTGTTGTTAATGTGAACAATGCAGTTGGTCGCCCTTCTTTACGATAGCATCAGTCCGTTGCTATCCTTGTTGTTGCTGGTCAGTTAAATGGGATCTGTAGTGAAATTTGTTGAAATTCAGTAGTGAAAATGTTTGTTCGCACACATACAGTACTGTGCAAAAGTTTTAGGCAGGTGTGAAAAAATGCTGTAAAGTAAGAATGCTTTCAAAAATAGACATGTTAATAGATTATATATATCAATTAACTAAATGCAAAGTGAGTGAACAGAAGAAAAATCTAAATCAAATCCATATTTGGTGTGACAACTCTTTGCCTTCAAAACAGCATCAATTCTTCTAGGTACACTTGCACAAAGTCAGGGATTTTGTAGGCATATAGTCAGGTGTATGATTAAACAATTATACCAAACAGGTGCTAATGATCATCAATTCAATATGTAGGTTGAAACACAATCATTAACTGAAACAGAAACAGCTGTGTAGGAGGAATAAAACTGGGTGAGGAACAGCCAAACTCAGCTAACAAGGTGAGGTTGCTGAAGACAGTTTACTGTCAAAAGTCATACACCATGGCAAGACTGAGCACAGCAACAAGACACAAGGTAGTTATACTGCATCAGCAAGGTCTCTCCCAGGCAGAAATTTCAAGGCAGACAGGGGTTTCCAGATGTGCTGTCCAAGCTGTTTTGAAGAAGCACAAAGAAACGGGCAACGTTGATGCCCGTAGACGCAGTGGTCGGCCAAGGAAACTTACTGCAGCAGATGAAAGACACATCATGCTTACTTCCCTTCGCAATCGGAAGATGTCCAGCAGTGCCATCAGCTCAGAACTGGCAGAAAACAGTGGGACCCTGGTACACCCATCTACTGTTCGGAGAAGTCTGGTCAGAAGTGGCCCTTATGGAAGACTTGCGGCCAAAAAGCCATACCTCCGACGTGGAAACAAGGCCAAGCGACTCAACTATGCACGAAAACACAGGAACTGGGGTGCAGAAAAATGACAGCAGGTGCTCTGGACTGATGAGTCAAAATTTGAAATATTTGGCTGTAGCAGAAGGCAGTTTGTTCGCCAAGGGCTGGAGAGCGTACACGAATGAGTGTCTGCAGGCAACAGTGAAGCATGGTGGAGGTTCCTTGCAAGTTTGGGGCTGCATTTCTGCAAATGGAGTTGGGGATTTGGTCACAATTAATGGTCTCCTCAATGCTGAGAAGTACAGGCAGATACTTATCCATCATGCAATACCATCAGGGAGGCATCTGATTGGCCCCAAATTTATTCTGCAGCATGACAACGACCCCAAACATACAGCGAAAGTCATTAAGAACTATCTTCAGCGTAAAGAAGAACAAGGAGTCCTGGAAGTGATGGTATGGCCCCACATAGCCCTGATCTCAACATCATCGAGTCTGTCTGGGATTACATGAGAGAGAGAAGCAGCTGAGGCTGCCTAAATCCACAGAAGAACTGTGGTTAGTTCTCCAAGATGTTTGGGCCAACCTACCTGCCGAGTTCCTTCAAAAACTGTGTGCAAGTGTACCTAGAAGAATTGATGCTTGATGCTGTTTTGAAGGCAAAGGGTGGTCACACCAAATATGGATTTGATTTAGATTTTTCTTCTATTCACTCACTTTGCATTTAGTTAATTGATAAATATAATCTATTAACATGTCTATTTTTGAAAGCATTCTTACTTTACAGCATTTTTTCACACCTGCCTAAAACTTTTGCACAGTACTGTAGGTGGAGGCGAACAACACAAGAATTGTCTGGGCTATGTTGCAGATATTTGGGAACTTTGTTTCATTCAAAGAGGCATAAAACTTGTCCAGTGTTTGTGAATGGTGTTTTTCCTTCACAGTGGAGGCGCACTGGAGTTCAGTGAGCTCCAGTTGTAATTCTTCTGGGGCTTTCTCGTAGTCAAATGAAAGTGGGCACGACACCAGCTCCAGTGTCTTCTCGATCTTCTCAAAGTCAGAGAATCGACGAGAACATTCTCCCCGCAATGTTGCTGTACTTGTCTGCCTGCTCTGACGACACTTCCAAACGTTTAAGTTTGCTCTTCACTTATTTTGAAAACAGAATGAGCTTGACTTTAAAAGCTTTCACATTGGAATACAATTCGTGAACAAACACATCCTTGCCTTGCAGCTTCACATTAAGTTCATTTAAATGTGCCGGGAAATATACACCCCAAAAGTGAGGGCGCACACCCAATTCCTTAATTCAGGCAAATTGTGTTCTTTCCCCTGCATTTCCAAGAAAATGCTAATTTCATCTCTAAGCTCCCACACTCACTGCAACGCCTTTCCTAAACTGAGCCAGCGGACATTCGTATGATAAAGTAAGTCCTGGTGTTCAGCATCAGTGTCCTCAAGATGGGAAATGAATTGCCGATTATTAAGCCCCCTTGCTCTAATGTAGTTCACTATTTTCACTGCTGTGTGAACAACATGATCTATGTCCAGAACATTTGTGCCTCCTGATGTATGATACAGTGCAGAAAAATGATTTCTTTCTCACAGTCTACATCTTTTACTTTGTTCTCAATTCTTTTTAAAGTCTTACGAGTTTACTCCAGGGGAGCTTCAGACATTCAAGGCAACCAGACACCCTTTCATACAAATCCAATCCCTTTGTTGTGCCTTTCATCGATTCCATAGATAAAAATTCCACTGTGATTTCAAATTTGTTGTTAATTCTTTTCACAAAAATCAAGAGCTGCGCTGTGTCCTTTATGTCAGAACTATCATCGAGAGCTAACGAAAACAGCGTGAAGCACTGTGCTTCCTGTTCAACTCGGAGGCCAAGTCTTCATCAATTACTTCGATACAGCGAGCAACAGTTCTTTGTGACAATCTAATCTCAAACGTATTTTTGTATTCAGGACACAGCATGCCAGCAATATCGACCATGCATCCTTTCAAAAACTCCCCTTCAGCAAACGGCTTATTTTGTTTAGCTATCTTGAATGCCAAATCATAACTTGCCTTCGTAGCGGCTTCCTGAACTGCAGCTTGTCGCACAAAAATGTTTTGCTGGGTTTTTTTAATTAGTAGGGAGATTCTGAGCTTTTCATGACTTTTCTTCTGTTGTTAAGTTGCTGCCGTAATTAGGATGTTTTGTTGTAAAATGGCGATTCTAATTGTACTCCTTGAACACAGCGATGCTCTCGTGACAAATCAGGCATACAGCCTTTGAGTCGACATTTGTGAAAGAATTTCTCAATCCACTCTTTTTAGAAACCTTGACACTCACTGTCCACTTTTTTTGTAAATGCTCATTTTTATTCACAAAGCATAAACACAAAAACCTAGCTGCTGCAATAAGCGCTGTTAATAAAACAGTTCTGTCCTAATATTGGTTATAAGGAGTCTAATCGCTTGCACGCATTCTAGCAAAGACGAATAAACGTCATACACATACTGCGCCCCACGTGAGACGTTGCAAAGCGCTTTGTTTTAGCAATGCACTCTGTGTCTGTGTGGGTCGTAAATTAGCCTAGGAAATTAGTTATTTCTAACCCAAATCAGTCAATAACATGGATCGATTTAATGGATTTTTACTATTTATAGTAATCTAATACTTTAATTGTTAAAACACAAGGAAGCTCGCGGGCCAGATGAAAAGCTGTCACGGGCTGGATTTGGCCAGCAAGCTGTAGTTTGTCCCCCTGGCATAGAGGGATCTACCAGACTAAGTTGGTAGAAGCTGGTGAATGTATGCGGCGTAGCCCAGCTAGCCGCAGTACAAATGTCAATGAGGCACCTCGAACGAGAGCCCATGACACAGCCACACCTCTGGCAAAGAGTCCATGACACAGCCACACCTCTGGCAAAGAGTCCATGACACAGCCACACCTCTGGCAAAGAGTCCATGACACAGCCACACCTCTGGCAAAGAGCCCATGACACAGCCACACCTCTGGCAAAGAGCCCATGACACAGCCACACCTCTGGCAAAGAGCCCATGACACAGCCACACCTCTGGCAAAGAGCCCATGACACAGCCACACCTCTGGCAGAGTGCGCGGCCACCCACCCAGCTGGGGGTAGGCCAGCATTATCGTACGCAGTCGATACTGTGTCCACAATCCAGTGGGCCAGTTGGTGCTTCGAGAGGGCTTGACACAGGGTCCTTTCACCATAGCAAACGAAGAGCTGGTCAGACTGACGCAACTCTCTCGTCCTATCCACATAACTTCTCAATGCCCTCACTGGGTAGAGGGAATTCAGTTTCCTTATCCTCCTCCGAATCAAAGAGAGGGGGATGGAAAGTCTCTATTTCCACTGGTTCAGGTGGAAAGCCATAATCACCTTAGGTAGGAATGCAGGGTTTGTGCACAACGATACGATCTGTGCTCAGGCAGAGCCTGTAGCTCACTGACCCGCTTAGCAGAGGTGATGGCCAATAATAAGGCTGGCTTCATAGAGAGATATTCAGCTCTATGGAATGTGTAGGCTCAAATGGGGCCTTAGTGAGAGCCTCCAATACCACGTCCAGACTCCACTCAGGGAGGACGTCCTTTCTAGGGGGACGCAGCAGCCGAGCACCCTTTAGAATGTGGGCGCCTGGGGATACTGAGTCTATGGGGACGTGGCATGCAGCTGTAGCTGCCAGGTACACTTTCAGCGTAGAGTGGGACCTTCCCATCTCTAGCAAATCTTGCAGAAACTGTAAAATAATTGCTATGGGGCAGTAGATAGGGTCATGAAGGAAAAGTCTTGCCTTTTCCTTCACTTTGTTCATAGGAGACAAACACAGCATTAACCGATAATTTCAATGTAGAATAACAGGAATGGTATCAATACCATAATGTACCTAATACACCAAACTATTATACCGACTCACCCCTATACGAAATAACTGAGGAACAGCAACTTCAGATGCATGCTGCACATTATTGAACAGAGCAGTTTGGAGGGTTTATTTTGATACAATCCCTGATCAAAGCAACCAACACAGACTGTTGATAGGAGCTGAAATAAATATTTGATAATTGCAAAGATATGAACCATGGAATTGTGGGTAGGGTACTAGGTTTAGATGTTATTTATTTGATCAAATTTCAAAAATTGTATTTCAGCTTTAATTAAAGGCATTGATCACCCCTCTACCACAAGTACTTTAGAAGGAATGTTGGATCCAGCCTCATTCCCAGCTCACGATGCTGTAGTATCTGGAAAAGATCCCATAGGCTAACAGTCATGATTTGTATCTATTGGCAAAGTGCTGGCTTTTTAGAGGAGTACGAGTTCTAATTGTATACAATTTTGTTTCCCACAGATCCCAAAGAGAGCCACGCTAACCCTGAATCTGAAGCACAGGAGGGGCCAAAGATAGAAGCAGTTTACACACAAGAGGAGTCCTTTGAGCAGGAGTGCTGTGCAAGTCTAATGCAGGTTACAGAGCTGACATGTGTTAAAGATGAAGAGGTCCCTCAACAGGAATGTGTTCCTATTAAAGAGGAATTCATAGAGCAGGAATGTGTCCCCATTGCAGAGGAACTTCCTCATGAAAATCATGTCTGTACACTTGAGGAGAATAAGCTGGGATCCAACCTGTGTGATGACTCTCCATCTGAATGTGAACTGGGATTTAGAGGTAATCCTACAAAACAAGCAGCACTGAGCTGCCTATTCATCTTGCAGAAACTGGTACTGAACACCAGCAGTGTGCTGAAAATTCATATTTTAAGGAGGGAGCTGCCCAACCACTATGTGAACAAGAACATCACTGTGCTTGCTCCTGAGGCACCTGCTAGATGTGCAGCCGCTGCCACGCCTCTTTAGAATGCTGTGAGATCTGCGGTGTCCAATCACGCTCCTGGAGGCCACTCCACTCCACATTGAACAGGTTCAGTTATATAAAGTGCTGCTCCTGTGTCTGGATGGAGGTTTAATTGGTTCAATTAAACAACTTAGAACAGGGTTGGAACAATGAGCAGGAGTGGAAGGGCCAGCTTTGGACACCCCTGTGTTAGATCTTTGCCTTTCCCCATTCCTGGTAGACTGTTTGCATTTGTGCTGCTCCCACAGCTTTATGTCCCATGACTGGATGATGCCAGTCGAGTTGAGTTGCAGAAGAAATGTTTCAGTTGAGAATTTATGTGGAGAATGTATGCAACAGGATCGCCAAAATGAGAGTGAACCCATACTGTACGATAATGAAAACCAACAGTCTTATTTTATTTCTTACACTTTATTCAAATACAATATCATGTTTAAAAGCTCATCTCATGTCAACTATCCCGAGGTCTGTAATGTTTGCTCGCAACGCCACATTTCACTTTTGTGCGTCTCACAGTAAGCATTGCTGTGTTATTATTGTCACAGTACAGTAAGTACGTGTGTGGAGGTGTTCAAAATGCAGGTAGTAAATAGTCAGGATTTTTCATGATGCTCTGTTGGCTCGATTTAAAATATTCCAATTTAAACAGAAAAAAAGCATGTTGTTTTTCATTTTGTACTTGGCTGACATGTTCACATCATTCTTGCTGTGACTGAAACTTGCGGGACGCTAACTGGTAAATGAATCCGCCTCATCTCAAGCAACCAATCACTGAACTGCTCATTCGCTTGTGTTCAGAACAGTGCATGTGGAAGAATGCTGTACAATAACCTTTGTCTCTCTTCTCTTTCTTTCTTTAGCTTCTAAAGTAGATGAAGGAGAACACGACTCCACTCTATCACCCCAGTTCAAAAACTCTTCTAGTGGCAAACCACAGTGCAAGAAGCACAGAGAAACGACACCCCAAGAAGAATATGTGAAGACATTGAGAACTCAATCAGTTAAAATCCCTTCTTTACAAGACAGACGCCCACTTACTGTGGAGAGTACAGAGACGGCACATTCTGTATGTTTTAACAATATTGAATCCCAGGGCAACTTGAAGACCTTGCCTCATTCTATTAAAGGTGGGAAGAGTTCCTGTCAATTAGACGCTCCTGAAACTCACAAGGGAAATCCCACAGGAGGGACTACGTTTTCCTGGGCTGATTGTGGGAAGAGTTTCAATCATATATCACTGCTTAAAAGACACCAGCGCATTCACACAGGAGAGAAACCTTCTCACATACAGTATAGTGATAAGAGTTTCACACAGTTAGGAAAGCTTCATTCACACCAGCACATTCACATAGGAGAGAAACCTTATCACTGTTCTGTTTGCGGGAAGAGATTCAGTCACTCAGGAAACCTTAGAAGGCACCAACGCATTCACACAGGAGAGAAACCTTATCACTGTGATGTTTGTGGGAAGAGATTCAGTGACTTAGGAAACCTTAAAAAACACAAGCGCATTCACACAGGAGAGAAACCTTATCACTGTGTTGTTTGTGGGAAGAGATTCAGCCAGTTAGGAGCCCTTAAGAAACACAAGCGCATTCACACAGGAGAGAAACCTTATCCCTGTGATGTTTGTGGGAAGAGATTCAGCCAGTTAGGACACCTTAAAAGACACCATAAAATTCACAGGGGTGGGAGTGTTTTGTCTATAGACGATTTTCCATCTTGAAAGTATTTTGGGAGCTGATTTCATCAGCAAAAACGAAATGTTGTTTTTAGCTTCTTGCAGTTTACCGTGAAAAATATGAATTTTATTTTCCTTACAGCATTTTAAACTGTAAAGTCATACTTTTATTAGATCCGTGCATTTGGTTACTATGGCAACAGGGTCAAACAAATACCGACTTCATGATTGTGTTCAAGTTATACTTATACTACCCTGTAAATTGACCTAGCGAGTCAGTGGCATATATGATGTTACAATTTACTAATAATTTGAAGGTATCTGTGGTTTTCAAACTTCATAGTTATTTCTACGTGGTATTAGATATGTAAAGAAAAATACAAAAACTGTCATTTAAGGTTTGCCTCCCGTGTATACGATTTATTGATTTCAAGGCAGCAAAATATGGAAATTGCATGTTCCTTTTCCAATAGTATGTCAACATAATTTTAAAAGGTTTACAAAACTTGAAAATGTCGCTGAATTTGTCACTCAAGGTTGTTTTAAAAAAATCTGTTTGTCTGCTTGTTACGTTTTTTTGCAGCCAACACATTTCCAAAACATTGATACATTTTTAAAGATTGTTTCAATAGCGACTCGATATTTGAATGCCGTTTGAGCTTTGACGTAGTGCAAATACTTCCAAGGTTAGCTCAAAGATATTGTATTTAATAGAATAGAAATAAATAAAATATCTTTGGTTAGCTGTACCTGAGAAAATGCAGTGAAAACGAGTGGCCATATTGAGCTGGAAACGAGGTATTCTCTGCCCAGAAATAAGCATTTAGTTGTGGTTTGATGGCAGCAGGAGCATAGCCTGTGCTTTTTTTTTGTATTTGCTTGACAGACGCCCTTATGCACGACGACTTAGAGGTAACAAGTTATTACAATTTGCACTTTGCACTTTGTGAGTTGTATGTGCATATTTGCTTTCTCTTTGAGGTGTATAGGCTACGTGCAACTACTGTTAAAATATAAACTGCTAAAGATGTTTGCCCTGCTTCACTCGGCACCATACATTTTCAGTCTTGCTCTGCTCCTACCCCTGAATTCATACAGGTGTGTACTCCTATCCCAGCACTTAGTGTGAAGAAGTTAAGTCAGTTGCAGACTCTTACAGGACTCGAGAACATTCTCAGAATTGCAGACACTTGGGGACACCTAAACAACAGAAGTGCATTTGACTAAATACAGAAATATTTACTGAAAACAAAAGAATAAACTTGCTTGATAAATAGGGTCTCCCCTAATCGCAATTTGTTCAGATCAAAGACTCATGGACCAAAAATATGAATTACTACATCTTGTTTCAACCATTCATCATCTTGTTGAGAATTTGAATTTTATTACATCACATTAGTATTATATTAAATAGATTGTTATTATGAGTGCAAGTTTCTCTTTTTTCTCCTGCATTGCTCAGCCTCTTGCAGTGTGTTGTGTGAAATCTTCCCTGATACCATGGTGAATCTGCGGTACCTCAAGACGCAGCACAGTATACCACAGTTATCATGCAGTATCTTACAGAACCTGGTACTGAACACCAGCAGTGTGCTTGAGATTCATATTTTAACCAAGGGGAGCTGCCCAATCACTGTGTCAACAAGGACATCACTGTGCTTGCTCCTGGAGGCCATTCCACTCCACATTGAACAGGTTCAGTTATATAAAGTACTGCTCCTGTGCCTGGATGGAGGTTTAATTGGTTCAATTAAACAACTTAGAACAGGGTTGGAACAAAGATCAGGAGTGGAAGGGTTAACTTTGGACACCCCTGTGTTAGATCTTTGCCTTTCCTCATTCCTGGTAGACTGTTTGCAGTTGTGCTGCTCCCACAGCTTTACAGAGCTGCAGGGATCACATGTCCCATCACTGGGTGATGCCGAATCGAGTCGGGTTGCTCAGCGTCACCAGAAGAAACCTTTCAGTAGAGAATTTATGAGGAGAATGTATGCAGCAATGAGAGTGAACCCATAGTGTATGATAATGAAAACCAACAGTCTTATTTTATTTCTTACACTTTATTCAAATGCAATATCATTTTTAAAAGCTCATCTCATGGCAACTATCCCGAGGACTGTAATGTTTGCTCGCAACGCCACATTTCACTTTTGTGTGTCTCACAGTAAGCATTGCTGTGTTATTATTGTCACAGTACAGTAAGTACGTGTGTGGAGGTGTTCTGTACAGCAGACCAGCAATCAGTTTTGGCTGGGAGGGGATTCTGGGAATTGTAGTTTTACTGGATCTTTGCTCTATAGATATTTTACACAACAAAATATGATTAATAAAAAATTTGTTGTGGAAAAACAAAACCCCTCCAACCCTACATAGTTCTACATAAGGTGCAGTGCGTGGGATTGCAAATGGAATTTCTGCTTTTAGAAGCACAGCAAATATTAATTATCAAAAAGGAAATTTAAATATTAGATAAATAGCAGTACTGTCAAAATGCAGGTATAAATAGTCAGGATTTTTCATGACTCACTGTTGGCTCGATTTAAAATACAGTGAAACTCTGATACAACGTACTGCCTTGGGACTGTAAACAAAGTATGTTATAACTGAGGTATGTAATAACCAGATACATGCACATACCTGCCAAATCAGCACAAAAATCAAAACCTAGTACAGTACTAATTGATATAATGTGCATGTATCTAGTATAAAGGTTTATTACGGAAGCAACAATATAAAACAATGTAACTAATACTGTACTATACAGTATGTGACATTATGTATTTTAATTATTTAATACAGTAATTCTATGTTGCCTTGGATAGAGATGGTCAGCTAAATGAATTATAAAAAAAATAACAGAAAACATGTAATGTACTGAATAATACTGTACTTTAATTAGTAAAATAAACTAATACAACAAATAATACAGTATAGTAATAACAAATTATAGAAATAATAAACTGATAATAATAATAACAAATATACAAGTCAATAAACATTACCATACAAACTGTCAGTTCAGGTACAGCACAGTAATCACTGCCTGTAAGCTATTTTAAGAAGTCTTTGGCCCTGGCTACATTAGCATTTTCGAACCGAGTTAAGGGTTAAAAACCTGTTTAACAGTGCTTAAATCGATTTGCATCCACACTAAACACGGTTCATAACAGAGTTCAACAACCGGGTCTCGAACTCGGTTGTCGGCATAACTGGGTTAGATAGACTGGTTTAACTGTAATCTGGACGTGAACCGTGTTCGAGTCTGGTTACAGAGTATCCTCCGATATCCCACAGTGCTTTGCGGTAGTACGATACCATAATCCCCCTGTTTATATGAGACGAGATTAAAGAAAAGACAAGCCCGTATTAAAATACAGGAGGAGTTATTCTTGTCATATTCCATTGGTCCAGTCAGATATGCTAATGAACTGCAGTACACAAAACCTAAAATGTGTCCAAAACACTTTTTAAATGATCTTAGATCACATCACATATTCGCAAGTTAAAGGTCTTTATTTCGACTTTTAATTAAATTAATGAACGTCTTATCCGCCCCAGATTTTACCTTTGTGTAAATGCCCATCTAATTTATTTACTATGGCATGGGCATTTTTTTCCCATATATAAATTATTCCCCTTTTGATTACTTAAGCACTTTCTCATAGCTCCTCCGTTCTGCTCCAGTGTTCACTGAAAATAAACAACAACATTTACGAGGACGCTCTAACACTGATGGGCTAGGGTTCAGGTAAATCGGTTTTGAACTCGGTTGTTGATTATTTTGCTCCAATGTGGACAGCCTTAGATGACTGGCTTAGCGACTGCTGCTTTTTAAACTTGAGCTCTTGACACCAAAATTCTGACTGCTTTTGTCCCTTTGAGATTTCTCCAATAATGTACAGATTGTCCTTAAGTGAAATTGACGATCGTTTGGCGCTGGCCATGATAATACTTCATAAATTACAGAGAGTAAGGTCAAGTTCAAACAGCAAGAAGTAGGCCTACAGCACAGACCACTGCGTGCCATCACGGTGCGTGCGTAATAACAGGAAGCATGCACTATCAGAGGACGTACTAAAAGGAAAACTTAAACAGGATTTAATACTCGGTTCCATGATACTGGTTCTTTATATCAGTGTGTGTGTGTTATATCTCAGTTATGTTGTAAATGGGTTTGACTGTATTCCAATTTAAACATTAAAAAAAGCATGTTGTTTTTCATTTTCCACTTGGCTGACATGTTGACATCATTCTTGCTGTGACTGAAACTTGCGGGACACTAACTGGTAAATGAATCCACCTCATCTCAAGCAACCAATCACTGAACTGCTCATTCGCTTGTGTTCAGAACAGAGACAGAAGACAAGTAACAAGCATTTATGTTTTTTCAAGAACATCTCATGAAAATAGTTGGGAATTTTATGAAAATAACCATGGATTTTCCTGGCTCCCGGCTTTTATCTACATTCCTGAATATGGTGATAGTACAAGGAGGCTGACATGAATAGCTGTGATATTAAATAGATTTGGCTGTATTCTCCCAATATGAGGTCATCAACGTTCACTCTAGTTGTCATGTTTATGACATGAAGCCCTGCAGAACAGTGCATGTGGAAGAATGCTGTACAATAACCTTTGCCTCTCTTCTCTTTCTTTCTTTAGCTTCTAAAGTAGATGAAGGAGAACACGACTCCACTCTATCACCCCAGTTATCACCCCAGTCCAAAAACTCTTCTAGAGGTAAACCACGGTGCAAGAAGCACAGAGAAACGACACCCCAAGAAGAATATGTGGAGACATTGAGAACTCACTCAGTTACAAACCCTTCTTTACAAGACAGACACCCACTTACTGTGGAGAGTACAGAGACTGCACATTCTGTATGTTTTAACAATTCTGAAACCCAGGGCAACTTGAAGACCTTGCCTCATTCTATTAAAGGTGGGAAGAGTTCCTGTCAATTAGACGCTCCTGAAACTCACAAGGGAAATCCCACAGGAGGGACTACGTTTTCCTGGGCTGATTGTGGGAAGAGTTTCAATCATATATCACTGCTTAAAAGACACCAGTGCATTCACACAGGAGAGAAACCTTCCCACATACAGACCAATGATAAGAGTTTCACACAGTTAGGAAATCTTCATTCACACCAGCACATTCACATAGGAGAGAAACCTTATCACTGCACTGAGTGTGGGAAGAGATTCAGTCACTCAGGAAACCTTAAAATCCACCAGCGCATTCACACAGGAGAAAAACCTTATCACTGTTCTCTTTGTGGAAAGAGATTCAGTCAGGTAGGAGACCTTAAAAAGCACAAGCGCATTCACACAGGAGAGAAACCGTATCACTGTTCTGTTTGTGGGAAGAGATTCAGCCAGTTAGGAAACCTTAAAAGACATCATAACATTCACACAGGTGTGTAATCCTATCCCTGCACTTAGTGTGAAGAAGTGAAGTCAGTTGCAGGCTCTTACAGGACTTGAGAACATTCTCAGAATTGCAGACACTTGGGGACACCTAAACAACAGGAGTGCATTTGACTAAATACAGAAATATTAACTGAAAACAAAAGTAGCTTGATAAATCTGGTCACCCCTAATCACAATTTGTTCAGATCAAAAAACTCACCAAAATCTGTATTCATCATCTTGTTGAGCATTCTGATTGTGTTACATCACATTAGTAATATATTAAATAGATTGTTATTATTAGTGCAAGTTTCTCTTTTTTCTCCTGCATTGCTCAGCCTCTTGCAGTGTGTTGTGTGGAATCTTCCCTGATACCATGGTGAATCTGCAGTACCTCAAGACGCAGCACAGTATACCACAGTTATCATGCAGGCAGCCTGAAGTGTAAAACCAATACTGCTTCCAGCAGGGTGCACCAGAGAGCCTTTTGATTTAATAAATACGTGCTCCAATGCTTCAACCTCAGTACTCGTGTGTGTGTGTCAACTTCCTGGTCTGGGGACGTGTGACAGAAATAGAATGATTCTTGGTGGTAAATCTCCCTCCCGACCTGTGAGGGCGCTAAGTAAAGGGAACAGAGTACCCTGGACTCCATGGCCTGACAATTCCTTCTCTGGGTTAAAAGGAAGTCGTCATCTAGAAAGGGGGTGGAACGCCGGTGCACTAACTCATCGACCTGGAAGGGAAACGATATGGCAGCTGCGGATTGGAGGGGCGGTTGCAATCGTTTACCAAGGGGTCATGAGAGACGGTACAAATAGGGGACGGAGCGACATGATCTGTTCCTTCGTTAATGGTTAAGGAACGACCCGGAAGTGCCAGTATTGTGTTTATCATACCGTGAGTGTTTTGTTCGTTTGTCTCTAATTGTTACTTGTTGTTATTATTAGTAGACAGCTAACACGTTCCGGAGCTGTCGCCAGAGGCCAGCACTAACCTAGACATCACTGCACCTGTATCACGATAGCTTGTATTTGCACCACAAGCACTACAGCACTCACCCAGGACTGGTGACCGTGTTTGTATATTGTAGATGTATTAACTGTGTGTTTATTATTTGGGACTGCAAACCTGTTTTATAGAACAGTGCAATACAAATTGCTGTGTATTGCCTGGGATTATTGTTTTGGTCACCAGACCTGGATTAAAAATTAAATCTCTTTTCTGATTGGATTATCAGTGTCTGTCTCTTCATTGCGCACTGCATTACTCCTACACCTGTACCCTGTGAACCACTTTGCCACACGTGATGTCAGACCAACAGAATTATGGATCACACTGAACTGGTAGAGCTGCTGGAGGCGCTGGACAGTAGACGAGAGGCTGAGGAGAGAAGCAGAGAGGAGTGGTACACAGCGCTCATTGAGAGGGTAGGTCTGGCAATAACGCCACGCCCTTCAACAGCACCTGTGATGATGGCACCGAAGGCACGGGCGTTGAAGATGACGACGGAGGATGACCTGGAATCGTACCTGGTCACTTTCGATCGGCTGGCTACCACCGCGTCATGGCTGCAGGAGTTCTGGGCGAGCCAGCTAGGACCTTGCTTGATCGGGGAGGCTCAGGCAGCATACCAGGCAATGACCGATGCTGAAGCCGTCGATTACGACCTTGTTGAAGCTGGCAATCCTCTGACGCCTCAATATTACATTGGAGACTCACTGGGTATGGTTCAGGGAGTACCAAAGGTCCGTGGAAACACACACCAAGGTGGTCGGAAAGGTTGGTTAACCACATGGTACACTGGCTGACCCCCACCAAGAAGACCAATCAGCAAATGCGGGAGATGATAGTGGTGGAGCAGTTTTGCCATGTGGTCAGCACCAAAACCCAAGCATGGATATGGGGCCACAACCCCGACACCCTGGAAGAAGCTGTGAAACTGGTAGAGGACTTTGAAGACTCCCTGATCTCCACCCAGACAGGCCTACTCACGGCTCCCGCCCACCGGAGCAGCCGAGCAACACCTCCTCTCTCTCTCCCACCACCACCACCAGTTCCAACACTGGCACCGGGATCGAGACCTCCAAGACTGCTGACCCCAATGGGCCACGTTGCCTCCCCTTCATAGATACCAAGGTTGGCCCCCAGCTGGAGTAGAGGTGTTGCCTCTGCCCGTTGCCATATCAGCAATGGGACAGATACTTAACCCATGTTCCCTCTGTCACCCTTACTTGTTTCAGGTGCAACCAACCGGGACACCTGGCCAGGTCATGCCCTGCTGCAATATGGCGGTGAGTAATTGGGCACCAGAAATAGGTAAGCAAGGGAAAAATGGTCGGGAAGGGCCTTGTACTGTTTATGAGTGTCGTGGTGGCCACGAGGTCAGGTGGCCATCTCCTGTATCCATGGAGACACGGTGGCATACCCCACACTAAAAGTGTACTATCGGTAGGACCAATAAAACGTCACCTGGTAGTAGGGGTTGTGGAAAAGCTACCACACCTGGTTATTCTGGGCCGAGACTGGCCAAAATTGAAAGAATTAATGAAATGAATGGCATTCTCAGCCACTCACGTAAACATGGCAGAAAAAGGAAAAAGGGAACTGATTGGTGATATTTTCCCTTTTCAATGTTTTCTCCTGTCTTCCATCCTAGAAAAACAAATAAATCTCCCTCCCGTCCTCTGAGGGCGCTAAGTAAAGGGAATAGAGTACCATGGACTGGATGGCCTGACAATTCATTCCCAGGGTTAAAAGGAAGTTGGTCATCTAGAAAGGGGATGGATCCATATTCTAATAGAGCTCCTTCAGGTTCAAATGCTTAAATAAGTCTAACATTTGCACTCGATTGTAATATTTATACTATAGGCTACATTTATGTCTCATGTTCATGATATTGTATAAGCGGCTTGCTGTATGGAGTATTATATATGTTTCACAAATAGATGATAACTACCATGTGTTTGCAGTTAGAAAGTTTTGCATACAAAAACAAAGCTGGTCTCATTACTGGATTGCTGTAGTGTATGATAAAGTCATGTGCATAGGGACAGATTTTTTCATAAAGACTGTAATAGCCAGTTGACACATTTCAGTAGCTGAGCTCACATTTTTATGTCCCTGACCCTGGGTGAAAAACAGAAAAAAATGTGTTGGGATGCAGTGTTGTACTTAGATCTCTTAGAACAGTCCTGCTTCACCTGCGTTATACCAGGCTGGTTGCTTTTGTTTGCGTGGTCTCCACTTCATGGATTGCTGTACAACATATTTCCTTCCACATGTGTAGGACTTCCAAAATTGATACTGTAGCAAAAACTTTGTTAAAATAACGTTAAGGTTGCAGTTCAAATTCACAAAAGTCGGGAAATGGGACGTTAAGGCACGTGACATCAGTAATGACATCGGCAATGACCAATCACATGACAAATGCTCTACCAAGACTGCCCAGAAGGACATTACCTGGGTGTGTTTGTTGGTCTGCAGAATATTGTGCCATCAGCTGTTCTTAGGAAATGACAATAACAAGACAAAACAGCAAAGTTTGGTCCTCATTCTCCATGGCACTGTGCTAGAAAAAAAAATGTATCCTTTTACTGAGTGAGATACATATTGAAATGCATTTTGGAAACCAATGGTCTTGGATAAATGTGGCAATGCCATATTGCAGTTCAGTATTTGCATAGTTTAGTTTTGCATTGGAAGTAACAGCAGTAAGGACGCAACACCTATATCACTTCTATAGACAATAGTGCAAAGAGTGACCTGAGTGACAGTGAGCACAATGAAAGTGTACTTGTTCTGTCTATGATTGTGTCTACATTGACAGAGTGATTTTCATATGAAGCATGATAGCTACAGTCCAGCACAGACAAATTGTTTCCTAGTGTAATGTTCTTCTGGACAAAGCATTTGTCCTGTGATTAGATATGCTAACATCCATGTCATTGCTGATGTCATTACTGATGTCATGTATGACATCATATCTGATGTGACGCATGGCATAATAGGGGCGAGTTAAGGCTGCGTGCCTCAACGTCCCTGTAACAGGGCGAGGAGCCCTGTACATGTGTTTGTTTATTTATAGAACGGGGTACCCCTCCGCCCCTGTGCAGTTTATTATTTTGTATTTGTTTTGTTGTAGATGTTATTATTAGTATTATGATTATTGTTATTATTATCGTTATTGTTATGGTTTATGTATTTATAAATATGTTTTGTTATTATTTTGTATTGTTTAGCAGTGTGGATGGGAAGCCCCATCCACATTAAAAACCTTGTGCAGAAGGTGACCATCTCCCAGGTTAATTAATTGTTTAATTGTTGCTAAATCGAGAGATGGTCACCTGTATATAAGCCTGCAGTTCTCCCAGCTGTAGGTGGGTGTTCGAGAGGAGGAACGGGAGTGAGAGAGAGGAGTTTAAAAATAAAATTAAAAATCTATACAGGATCAGTGAAGGCGAGCCCAGCCTGACCTGTGTTTTGTGTTCGAGATTTTGTTTTTGTTCCTCTTTTTATTTTGCTGTGTTTATTTCATTTGTTTTGGTTATTTAAATAAACAGAGCATGGCACATCTTTTTGCCCTGCAGTACCTGCCTGTGTGTTTTCCTTCCTGCTTCTGGCCTGACGTCACCACTACAGCCGTCCTGTCACAGTCCCATTTCCCGACTTTTGTGATTTTGAACTGCAACCTTAACGTGATCGGCTGTACCGATCGGGAGTCCATACTAAGCACGACATCGACATGGCATTTCCGCTGGAGCTCGGGAGTGCTCGGTCGCCTAACGAGGGGTGAAAATCTGAGCCTTCACTCCAAATGAGCTACCTGCACAAACTGTGCATGCGCACGCGTGCGAAAATCCATTTTTTGACATCATGTAACACCTCCAGAATTTGAGCTACCATAACAAGGTACAATCATTAACTTGTGTTTAAGATATGTGTTTATGCAAATTTAAAAAAACAGTTTCCATAACAAACTACAATCATTTGATCGTCGTTGTGTATATTATATTATTCCGGTAAGGATAGTACTGAAAAAACATAAATGTGAACTTAAACCGAGTGTCTTAGATCAGAGGTTCTCACTTTTTTTTGTTAACGAACCCCTTTTCAAACCTTGTAATAATCACGGGCCCCCAACTGAGAAACTAACTGATGAAAGTAGCTATTATAAGCCTTTCAAATCTGGGTAATTTTTTAAATCGGGAAGATTTATTTAATGAAAAAAAAATTATAAATATAAACAAGAAATTATAAATCGGTTTTTAAAAATGGGGTTTTATGCAGAAAAAAAAAATTGTAATGATCCATGCCCTTGAAAATGAAGCAGAAGATGGAGACGTTGCCAGGTACAATTCATAATCAATTTATTAATTGAAATCACACGGTCCCTGTTTGGGCCAAGACCATGGCACAAAAACAATAAAAATAATCAATCTCTTTATTCACTGCTCTCCACTTTCCTGTTCTCTGGCTCTCACTCTCTCTCGGGCTCCCATTCTACTCCACTCCCAGGCTTCGGTCACACACATTCTCTCAGGCCATTGCTCTCACTGTAATTGATCCAGTTCAGTGCATTCATCTGTTCACCACTTGAACCTTAAACTCTCTCCACTCACTCTCCCGCGCAGGTGGTACTTATCCCCCCCCCGCTGCTCCCGCCCACTCTATCCAGACTGATCAACCGGATGCATCCCTGCTCCTCTCCCATTCTGGGTAGTGTGGTGGCACCCTCACAATACAGTTAACACGTACACAGGACAAGACAGACGAGACCAACAAACTGGACAACAAGTCACACAGCCCCCCCCCCCCCTTAGACCCTCTGTTTGGGTGTTTTTGTTATTTCTGTATACCCCAAAGTGTCTGATAATAAAAACACCCAAACAGACACAGTTACAATGGCAAGCAAAAATCTACAAACAGAAAGAAAAACATACCGTTCCACTGCCATATCAAAGTTGTGTCATTAACAGTTTAAATTCTAATTTTCCTCAGCAACACAGTGTGACTGTTGTAGGCACAATTGCCTGGAACTAATAACTATCTTTGATAGAAGGACATATCTGAACTAATCTTTTGGATTAATTCTTGAACAAGCAGGATGCAGCACAGCATGTGGACTTTTGGTTGGAGAAATTCCTGAAACATCCTACACAAAGGAGGAAGGGGGTTAATGAGCCGAGAATCGGGGGACTACAAGATAATAATTAGATTGGGGCCCGAGATAAGGATTTATTGAGGAAGCAAAAGTTGAAGACGACCGAAGGAAGTCATAAATTAGATAATGAAGTCATCACATGCAGGGTGAGTCAATCATAGTACAAAAACAACAGAAGACAGTTGTAGGGGAAGTTTATAGGTTTTTGTGCGAAAATCCTATAAGAACTGACAACTTGCAGCAAGAACTTTGAATTGGTTCTTAATTAGTCTGACTTGGTTTCTGAGTCTCACATGGCTCATAAGAGAAGATAGCATTAAGCTTATACCTCTTGACTGCAAGAAGATTCTGTACCCTGCAATAAACGAACGTCAGAGAAAGCTCTGTGTTCAGGACTCCTGCTAACAGGAAAAGAGACGTCTGCGAGTCAGTTTATCTACGCGTCGAAACGAACCATTCCCGGCTCGGATACAAGCTTCTGTTCCCAGTCGTAACCACAGCATAACGAGACTGTGTCTGCCTGCGAGGCGAAGCATTCAAAGAAGAAACCACACAGCATAACGAGACTGTGTCCGCCTTTGGGGCGAAGTATTCAAAGAAGAAAACATACAGGACGTGTGTGAAACCCTCACTTGGGTTTTGAAGATAAAGGAGCCCAACTTGGGTTTGAAGAATTATGGAAATGAAGCAAGAATATAACTACAAAGGAAGATTTGTTCAGCAGACTTTTGGGGTCTTCTTCAAAGAACCTTTGAGTATAATTTCCTTACCTTTCCCTTGTGGAACTAGAGTAATTAATGATAATTACAACACATAGAAATTGATAAAATACTTATCTTACATTGCGCTTTTAACGAGTGTATGAAAAACCTCAGAGTTTGAACCTTGTTAAAAAGTAACTAAGCTGATTAACTCATATTGTCATACGAAGTGTTGCAAAAGTATACTTGTGTAATTGTTAGTAAACAATTGTAGTCCAGCCGTAGCTGTGATATGCTATTAGAAGAATTGTAATTGTGAAATTGGTTTTGCATTGCAATAATAAGTGCTTGTGTTTAACACGTTATTTTGCCTGTGAACAGTAAGCACAGGGCCACTGTCTGTGTAAGTTGAGCTGAGGGAACTGTCTGCAGAGTGACGTCATCACCTGGTGGCAGATCCGCGCAGCCAGTACTGAGATTGAGACAGAGTTGATGTAGTGTGTTAGAATGAGATGTGAACCTATACTGAATGTTAGGAGAGCAATAGGATTCTACTTGTACTGTAGTTCAATTGCATTATTGAAAAACGATATCTAAAGAAGCATATACAGTACTGTGCAAAAGTTTTAGGCAGGTGTGAAAAAATGCTGTAAAGTAAGAATGCTTTCAAAAATAGACATGTTAATAGATTATATTTATCAATTAACTAAATGCAAAGTGAGTGAACAGAAGAAAAATCTAAATCAAATCCATATTTGGTGTGACCACCCTTTGCCTTCAAAACAGCATCAATTCTTCTTGGTACACTTGCACAAAGTCAGGGATTTTGTAGGCATATAGTCAGGTGTATGATTAAACAATTATACCAAACAGGTGCTAATGATCATCAATTCAATATGTAGGTTGAAACACAATCATTAACTGAAACAGAAACAGCTGTGTAGGAGGAATAAAACTGGGTGAGGAACAGCCAAACTCAGCTAACAAGGTGAGGTTGCCATGGTGTATGGCAAGTGCTCAGTCTTGCCATACACCATGGCAAGACTGAGCACAGCAACAAGACACAAGGTAGTTATACTGCATCAGCAAGGTCTCTCCCAGGCAGAAATTTCAAGGCAGACGGGGGTTTCCAGATGTGCTGTCCAAGCTCTTTTGAAGAAGCACAAAGAAACGGGCAACGTTGAGGACCGTAGACGCAGTGGTCGGCCAAGGAAACTTACTGCAGCAGATGAAAGACACATCATGCTTACTTCCCTTCGCAATCGGAAGATGTCCAGCAGTGCCATCAGCTCAGAATTGGCAGAAAACAGTGGGACCCTGGTACACCCATCTACTGTCCGGAGAAGTCTGGTCAGAAGTGGCCTTCATGGAAGACTTGCAGCCAAAAAGCCATACCTCCGACGTGGAAACAAGGCCAAGCGACTCAACTATGCACGAAAACACAGGAACTGGGGTGCAGAAAAATGGCAGCAGGTGCTCTGGAGTCAAAATGATGAGTCAAAATTTGAAATATTTGGCTGTAGCAGAAGGCAGTTTGTTCGCCGAAGGGCTGGAGAGCGGTACACAAATGAGTGTCTGCAGGCAACAGTGAAGCATGGTGGAGGTTCCTTGCAAGTTTGGGGCTGCATTTCTGCAAATGGAGTTGGGGATTTGGTCAGAATTAATGGTCTCCTCAATGCTGAGAAGTACAGGCAGATACTTATCCATCATGCAATACCATCAGGGAGGCATCTGATTGGCCCCAAATTTATTCTGCAGCATGACAACGACCCCAAACATACAGCGAAAGTCATTAAGAACTATCTTCAGCGTAAAGAAGAACAAGGAGTCCTGGAAGTGATGGTATGGCCCCCACAGAGCCCTGATCTCAACATCATCGAGTCTGTCTGGGATTACATGAAGAGAGAGAAGCAACTGAGGCTGCCTAAATCCACAGAAGAACTGTGGTTAGTTCTCCAAGATGTTTGGGCCAACCTACCTGCCGAGTTCCTTCAAAAACTGTGTGCAAGTGTACCTAGAAGAATTGATGCTGTTTTGAAGGCAAAGGGTGGTCACACCAAATATGGATTTGATGTAGATTTTTCTTCTGTTCACTCACTTTGCATTTTGTTAATTGATAAATATAAACTATTAACATGTCTATTTTTGAAAGCATTCTTACTTTACAGCATTTTTTCACACCTGCCTAAAACTTTTGCACAGTACTGTACATTCAAAGAATAGGTGTTGACTTATGCTGCATTGATATGTATGTGAACTGTTATCTCATGATGATTTTCTAAGTCTTTCCTTTCTGTACCATTATTATTATTATTATTATTATTATTATTGTTATTATTATTATTATTATTATCTAATAAACCACTACAATATTTTAACCTACCTTGTTGTGGTTGAGGGTGTTTTATGTGTCCATTGTAATTCCTCGATCTTATACACGTCATTAAATAAAATAATATTGATGAGGTCTTAATTAACGTGAATGAATATTCAGATTATTTAACAGAGAACTAATAGATTGTCTGTGGGTAGTCAGTGATCTAATATGGTAATGGTCATATAGTATTCATTCAAGTTGATTAACGCACGTTAATTTGAACTGTATTAATTCTACAAGTTAATTAAGTGTTCAATTATTTAGCAGATGCCTTTATCCAAGGCGACTTACAGAGGCTAAGGTGTGTGAACTATGCATCAGCTGCAGAATCACTTACAATTACATCTCACCCGAAAGACGGAGCACAAGGAGGTTAAGTGACTTACTCAGGGTCACACAATGAATCAGTGGCTGAGGAGGGATTTGAACCGGGGACCTCCTGGTTACAAGCCCTTTTCTTTAACCACTGGACCACACAGCCTCCTTAATTAATTATTAAATAAAAACTAACGTAATTAGCCCCACATATTTGGTATACTGTATACAGTATACTATAGACCCACTAGACAATTCTGTAGAAATGTGAAAAATGCTATTTTGCTAAAAACAATTGTCATATTTTATAGTTACATAACTCAGCTAGTATATAAGCCATTTAGCTAAAACTTGGTACATGGAAACTACAACACAAATACTCTGGACGCAATTACTGTGCCCATCACGTTCCTGCAGACTGAAGAGGGTGCCACTGAAACTGCCCCAGGAGCCAATCAGGGCAAATTTTATTATCTTTCAGGGGTGGCGCCTCAGCCAATAATTAGGAGTGTGTGAGTACAGAATATGAATAAATTAAATACCTGATGTGCTGTGGTGCAAGAAATGGTGCTTATTGATGCCCTGGAGGCTCATGTTGGTGCACAAAAATGAAATATTTTTATTTAACAATTAGGGCAAAGCAACAAAACATAACAAACAAAATAGAATGATAAACAAAGTGAACATACATATTTACATTGAACCTGAAAGGAAATCATCATCAGACTGATAAGTCATCATCAGACCCAAAATCATTTCTTAAGAGTCTCAGTTCATGCAGTCCTTACATTTACACATGTCTGTACAAGACAAGCCCCAAGACCGACACAAGCACCTTCCTGTCTCACATTTCAACTGTTTACATCCGCAACTGATGAGCTGTATCACACTCTCCAGGGCAGGGTCCACCATTACCCAAACCACCCACAGGTCATTGTTGTCCATTTTCTAATCATGGCCAACAGGTGACGACGGTTCGTTTTTTTGATGTTGAGCCCGCAGACAGATTGCTGCTTGGTAAGAGGCACGTTTTGTGTGTTGTAGTGCGTCCCTTGTAGGAGGGATACTCTGCTCAGATGGTGATGATGACGCAAGGCAGAACACCCTGTAACATCTTGTGATGAAGGCTGATCATACAGATGACACACACATTTTTCAAGATTTTTCATAGTTTTTCTGAGGACTGGGATGCCTTGGGCCCTTGAGGGGATTCGCACATACTCCTTGTAGCATGTTGCATGGTAACGCACTTCTAGTGCAACACAGACCTCCTCCCCAAGATGCAACAAGATGCTCTCATCGTTTCAGTTCAGCAGCCTGCACTAACTTCCCTGCAACAAAAGCAAAAAAATAATGCCAGTGTTAAAGAAGCAGGGAGCCAGTGCATTTCATTGGCTACTTTGATGGTTGCGCCTCACATGTCACAATGGAGTTTTTTTTTTACTTTCATTAACATTTGTTATCATTTATTACTGTTATTATTTAGGAGAAGTGGTGAAGATTTACAGTGATATAAAAAGCTAAAATATATAGAATAATGTAATTTTGTGTTCCACTACATTTTTGTCAGTGTTTTTTGTTCCAATAATTTTTAATATATTTGGCAAATTCTTTAACAATTATTGGTATTATGAACAAATGCAATACATGAATTTCCAAGGGAAATAGAAAATTGTTTTAAAAAACGATATAGCCTATTAATAAATAATATTCAAAATGTATTTTATTTTCTCAATTTCATAAAAAGACAATTACAGTGTCATGTCATTAGTAATATTACAACGATATCAGCACACGTTTACACTTCAATTTTCATATTTACAGTGCCTAGTGTCTACACCCCCTTTCAAAATTGTCACCTTTTGTTGCCTTATAGCCTGGAATTAAAATGCACGGGCAACAGTGTGGAGAGACACACCGAATGCGTGTTGTTCATTTCAGCAGTGTGGAGTAGTGGTTAGGGCTCTGGACTCTTGACCGGAGGGTTGTGGGTTCAATCCCAGGTGGGGGGACACTGCTGCTGTACCCTTGAGCAAGGTACTTTACCTAGATTGCTCCAGTAAAAACCCAACTGTATAAATGGGTAATTGTATGTAAAAATAATGTGATACCTTGTAACAATTATAAGTTCCCGTGGATAAGGGTGTCTGCTAAGAAATTAAAAAAAAATTAATAGTTTTTTTTTCATATATCTACTTATGTATGCAATTTCAAATTTTTCTTATTCTTACTGTGAGTGGCTGCAAAAACAACAGGGCTAGCCAGAGATTTGACACTTGTTGAGTTGCTTTTTCTTGTGTACAGTTTCCTAGTAGCTGAAGATATTGTAATCTGGGAGATGTGGTTGTTAGTGGACGTTTTAGGGGAGGCGGGAGCAGACAAGCTCTGCAGCAACATTGCTGTGTGTATTTTTATACATTACATTTAAATTGAGTGTGTATTTCGAATTTGTTAATGTGTAAAAAACAGCAGGTACAAAGCTTATCTGGACCACTGCCCAAGTCTATGAGCTACACAGTGATGATTCACCATCACACTGAGAAAAAGAAATAGAAACAGAGTTTCTTTCACCTAAAGTAGCACCAGATATCCTGTTTCACAATTAAATCATGTATGCTATACAATAACACATTGCACATGCATGTAGTTAATTGAAGTGCAACATGGCATAGTGTGGAATTATTGTATCAGCTACAATTACTTCAACACGGCCTCTATTCATTGTATGTAAATGAATGCTTGGAATAGACTCAGATGAGGCAGACCCATCAAACAGGAATATATCCCCTTTAATACGATGCCTAGATTGTCCTTGTCTGACTCTGGAAACACGGTTATCAGTCAAAGTGCACTTGGTGTATTTTTATGTTAGTTTGGAACCGCAGTCTGCTGTCTGTGTATTTCAAAAACAAGTCTTTCATGTGCATTATGTGACAGTTTGGGACACTTCAGGCTTTTCAACTCACACCCCCCTGCAGAAAACAAACCATAGGAACATAATTCACATATATGATTTAACATCACACAAATCAAAAGAGACTACTAAATTATATCGCAGAAGTCTACCGGAAGCCATAATACTAGTACAGTCTTTCATCTTAGATTTCAAAATGTCACAATTTTCAATTGTTGTCAGTTTTTCGTTAACTATATGGAAAACTACAAAGCGGTATGTAATTTAATATGTTAACAAAATATTCAGCAGGTTTCCTTTGACTTTATGAAGCAAAATGCATTCATTCCATAAGATGATGCAAAACTCCGGCCAGAGCAAGAGTCTATTTCCAATAGACATAGCTGTGCTTTTTAATAAGTAAACTGAAAATGTCTAAATTGCAACACAATGCAAAGAGATTATAAGTCTTCATACATTCATAGAAATAAAATCAGTACAAACAATAAAACAAGAGTTCTGCGCATAAGGCTTCTCATCTTGTTATTGTATCTAAAACAAAACCCCTGAGTTGTGGGTCTGGCTTGTTCTCAGCTGCGTCCCGAGTGGGTTCAAAGCCCAGCTCAGAACACTGGAAATGCAGCTGAACTCACACACTGAGAACAAGCAGGCAGCAGAGAAGACTGAGCCCACACTCCAGAGCTTACATCATGATACACTAGCAAAGGAATTCCATGACACAGAGGGAATCCCATTTCTCATTTCATGAAGCCAATATTATAAAACCTTCAGCAGCATCTCCCCCTTTGGCAAGCTTGTATTTTTCAATGTCTCCCTTTGATTTGTTTGGTTCCACCGCAAGTCTCTCAGGAATCATTGACAGTTTAAAAAAAAAAAAAAAAAAAAAAAAAAACTTTTAAATATAGATAATGGGAAAAAAGATAAGGTGCCCTGTATATACAGAGATACTGTAAAACACACAGGAACTCAAACTCAATTTCAATAAAACCCTTTCTAAATAGCAACAATTGCTTTAGGATGTACTGTATTGTCACTCTAATGACATTATACCAATACAAAATGCAAGCAAAACAAGCCATATTTTGCGCAAAAGGAATAAACAGCTAATAGTGATTCCACAAAAGCACCAGCTCTGTTACTGTCAAACAGTCTGAGGCAACTTCATTCTGCAGATTGTTTAATTATTCATAGACTGTATAAAGTATGAATGTAGTAATAATGGTAATGTTGCAGCATGTATGTTTTGCAGGTTAACAAATGCAAAATTAGTGAAAATTGTTTGCTTACAACCCTTTCATGTTTTGCAGTATATTTATAGAGCTCTACTATTGTGAGGCTGTCTTAATCGCACATACAAAAATCTACCCATTAAAAAAAATGATAGGAATTTTATTTGTATTTCTATCCCATTGCACTTCAGGGCTCCAGTATAGCTTGGGCATTCTCAGTCTTTAAAACACTCAGCAAAGCAGATTCATTCATTCAAATTCAAAACAGCATTTTCTCCATATTTTCAAGGCCATTCTAGGTTATAGTTTCTTTATAACAACAATTCACTTCTGTATCGTACACTGTCCTCACTGACATTGGTACAATAATGCCATTTATAGCTCAAATTACATTTAAAAAATATCATATATATTATCGGTAGTTTGTTTAATATGTTGGGTTCATATCACACATATAAGTGTTCAGAGAAAAAACTTGGCATATATTTCCAGTGTGTCCCTTCTAAGTTGAATTACCCTGTAACTCTGTCCTAAATCCTCACAGCATGATGAGTGAGATTCATTTCCAATTCAGGGGCAGGAGTGGAGCTGAATCCCAGGGCTCTCCTGTTCATTGTGAAAGAATGGGTCTGTCTCCTTCAGTTTGACACGCTCCCCTTCTCAGTGTCTCTGGATTCAGGCTGCCTCTCACTCCTGGGGACCCCCTTCATTTACTGCAGGGTGAGACAGAGACAAGGAATCAGAGTTCTCCACACACTCCAACAAGCAGGGTGGAGAGGTGAGGGACTGGGAGGGAGGGAGGCTGGCTCCAGTGTGAATTCGCTGGTGTCTTTTTAGGTGTCCTGACGCCCTGAAGCTCTCCCCACATTCAGTACAGTGATACGGCTTCTCTCCAGTGTGAATTCGCTGGTGTCTATTGAGGTTTCCTGATACTCTAAAGCACGCTCCACACTCAGTACAGTGATACGGCTTCTCTCCAGTGTGAATTCTCTGGTGTGATTTTAGGTTTCCTGACTCACTGAAGCTCTTTCCACATTTAGTACAGCGATACGGCCTCTCTCCAGTGTGAATTCGCTGGTGTTTTTTTAGGTTTCCTGACTCACTGAAGCTCTCCCCACACTCAGTACAGTGATATGGCTTCTCTCCAAGGTGAATTCGCTGGTGTTTTTTTAGGTGTCTTAACTGACTGAAGCTCTCCTCACATTCAGTACAGTGATACGGCTTCTCTCCAGTGTGAATTAGCTGGTGTTTTTTTAGGTGTCTTAACTGACTGAAGCTCTCCTCACATTCAGTACAGTGATACGGCTTCTCTCCAGTGTGAATTCGCTGGTGTGTTTTTAGGTTTCCTGATTCACTGAAGCTCTCCCCACATTCATTACAGTGATACGGCTTCTCTCCAGTGTGAATTCGCTGGTGTCTATTGAGGTGTCCTGACAAACTGAAGCTCTCCCCACACTCAGTACAGTGATATGGCTTCTCTCCAGTGTGAACTCTCTGGTGTCTTTTTAGGTGTCCTAACTGACTGAAGTGCCCCCCACATTCAGTACAGTGATACGGCTTCTCTCCAGTGTGAATTCGCAGGTGTGTTTTTAGGTTTCCTAACTGACTGAAGCCCTTCCCACATTCGGTACATTGATGTGATATCTTTGGCTGGAATATGTTTTCTGAATCCTTAAACAACAAGTCAATAGACTCTTCTTTAATGTGGACAAGATTCAGTTCAGTCTCTTCTTTAATGTGGACAGGATTCAGTTCAGTCTCTTCTTTAATGTGGACAGGCTGCAGTTCTGTCTCTTCTTTAATGTGGACAGGATTCAGTTCAGTCTCTTCTTTAATGTGGACAGGCTGCAGTTCAGTCTCTTCTTTAATGTGGACAGGATTCAGTTCAGTCTCTTCTTGAATGTGGAAATGATCCAGTTCAGTCTCTTCTTTAATGTGGAAATTATCCAGTTCAGTCTCCTCTTCTTTAATGTGGACAGGCTCCAGTTCAGTCTCCTCTTCTTTAATGTGGACAGGCTCCAGTTCAGTCTCTTCTTTAATGTGGACAGGCTCCAGTTCAGTCATCTCCTGTTTAATGCAGACAGGTACCAATTCCAGAACCTCCTCCTGCTTAATGTAAACAGACTCCATTGTTGTTCCTTGGCTTTGACCAAGATAAGGCAGTCCTGAAAACAGAAAATAAAATAAAGTATTATGATCTGTTCTCTATTGGTGTGTTAAGACTTACAACTCAGACCTGAACTGGCTTAGGTTCAATCAGATTCAAAGATTCTTATCATTTGAGCCTCAGTTTACACTTGAGTACAGACTAGGCTGGCTTTGGCCCTGTATGCACATGCATAGCCCCTGAACTGTTAGTGAGTGCCTGATGACCCCTTGCCTGAAGACATTTCCCCTCCCAAAACACAGAAACGAAAGTGTTTAAAATCAACAAGCCTGTCATTTGTGTCACTTGTTTGTTTCTACTTCAAGGTGGCCGTTCCATGCCAATTAGGATTTCATTTTGCCATCGGAAATGGAGCGGAGCATTGAAAACATGCATAGTGGACATTTAAAGAAACAGGTGTTATTGTCTCCATTTACACATCAGACTGACAACTCTTCATATGTGGAAATGTAAACAATAACTTCCATTTATATTCTTACCCATGACCCATGTCTTATCTTTGTGTTTTTATAAATATTACTTTTATACTCAACTGTTTTTAGTTTTTAGTTAAAAATCTTTGTTTTAAAATCCCCCATCTCTGCTGTGTGCAGAGTGGGGGAGGGGCAGGCAGGGAGTACAGGCCATGTGTTCCTTTGTTTGAATCCTGCCCCACTGTTTGTTATTCTATTTTTAGTTTTAAACTTTGATTTATTTGATTTCCTTTGTTAAGAAAAAAAAATCTTTGTTTTTGTTTTATGTCGTGTGTTTGTGTTTGTATGCCCCTGCACTGGTGAATTTTGCAGTGTAGGTGTTTTTGTCTGTCGTTTTTGTTTTTTTGTTTTTCAAAAAATAAATAAATAAAAATGAGTGGGCAATCCGAACAAGCCCCGTGAAGGTGGGCGCAGGTGGCTGCGGACACTGCGGCCCCCTTCAAAAATATAACAAGGAGGCACAGGGTCAGGTGCCTCCTCAGAGACACCCTCTCGACTGAGGGATTTGTTAAGGCCATGGCCAAGGTGGTGGGGCCATCGGCCATCATGACGGCCTCCAAAATGTACGGGAAGGCCATGTTCTTCCTGAAATTGGAGGCCACCGCCAACACCGCAATTGAGAGGGGTCTCGCGGTGGCGGGGATATTTATCCCCATCAAACCGCTAGCGGGCCTGGGCACAAGGGTCGTTCTGTCAAACATTCCACCTTTTTTGAAGGACGACCTGCTCAGGCCCCACTTACAGGCCCTGGGGGAGGTAAAAACATCTATCCACCCCATCCCGCTGGGTTGCAAGGACCAGCCCCTCCGCCACGTACTATCTTTCCACCACCAGGCGGGTCAGAAAGTGGTGGAGGGCAGCTTTGTGGTTCCCTTCGAGGGGACCAATTACATAATTTTTTATTCCTCGGAGGAGGTGCAGTGCTACCACTGCAGGGAGCTGGGGCACCAGAAAATGAGGTGCCCCAAGCTCAAGCAGGGCGCTACAACATCTGCACAAGCACCGCGCCCCTCTGAGTCCACCTCCCCCCGGGGCCCTCTAAGGGGCCTGTAGACAGGGCTAAAGAAGTACCCGCCCCCCTCCCAACAACATCCAATGGGGGAGGAGGGAGAGGAAGCCCCTGAAGCAGCCAGACCCTCTGCGCTACCTGGGAGTGCGCAGGGGAAGAAAGCTGCTGATGGGGCTAAAGCAACACCTGCCCCTCTCCACAAAACAACCAAAGGGGAAAAGGGAGAGGGAGCCCCTGAAGAGGCTGGACCCTCTGCACCACCTGTGATTGCGCAGGGGGGTAAGGCCGCTGACAGGGCAAAGCCTCCCCTCAAGGAGAAGGTGGCGGCCAAGTCCTCTGGGGGAGTGATGCAGGGGGTAACAAAGCCCACCACCACACCATCTAGTGGTGGGTTAGAGAAGGAGACACCCTCGCTGGAGCCCTCTGCGAGGAAGCCGCCCAAAAACAAAACATCTCTCCCCCCGGGACTTGGAGCCTCCTGCTAACGGAGGAGAAACCGTTCCTGTTGTGCCCACCGAGACGCAGAAGGGGGTCTCCTCCGATGGCATAAGGGGGAAGAGGAAGGTACAGGCTGGGCTCTCCGATGGGGAGAAGGGAGACGACAGGCAGGCCGGCTTGCCGTCGACCACCAGCGTGAACGTGGAATCCATGCCGGTGACAAGAATGAGGGAGGGGGAAGAACCTGAACAGGCAGAAGGAGGTAGATCCCCTCCCTGCAAAGACTGAGGACAGCCTAAGACCGTGCTTCAGTCTGTCAAAGAGGGGCCGGAATCCTATGGTTCAGCAGCAACAGTCCCCCAAGGAGGTCATCCCACCGACCTCTCCTGCCGCGTCTCCCAGGGGTGGGACAGGGGAGGGGTTGGTGAAATTAAAAATCAAGCGCAACATGCTCATCCAACAACGTGAGTGTGTTGTGCTTCTCCATTGCGGGGAGGGCAAAGGAGACCTGGGGGAAAAGGAGGACGACGCAGAGTCCGTGTGTAGCATGGACTCTGAGAAATTGTCCTCTCCCACAGCAATTCCTGCTGCAGAGCTCCTGGACTTCTTGGAGGCCACGGTCCACAGCAGGAAGAAGGTAGAGCTGGCCCTGGATAAATGGAGGGACCTCTCCACGATCTGTGAGTTTTTTTCTCAGGGTCAGCCATTCCATGAAACTTCGGGCTCGACAGTGCAAATTCAGGCCCAAAAGTTTCACAACCAGTTGGTGAGCTTCGGGAGATCTCAGGGTCGCCTGTGAGCGTCGACAACTAATCCTGACAGAAGATGACATTTCACGGTACATTGAACACCAACGGGTGTAAGGACAGTTTCCACAGGGCCCAGGTAATCTCCTACCTGAAAAAGAGGTGTTACTCTGTGTGCTTCCTGCAAGAAAGGCACACCACTCCGGAGGCCAATGCCAAACTGGCTTTCAGCCACCTCACCGTTACATCTTGTGGGGTGGCGACACTTTTCTCCCAGTCATTTCAACTGGAAGTGACCAATGTGAACGATGTCGTGCACCAGCGATTCTGGGAAGGGGACGCCATCGTTCACCTGTTGAACGTGTACGCTCCATCCACGGTTCCGGAGAGAGTCCAGTTATCGCCAGGTGTCGCCCTACATGAGCACGATCAGCGCCTTAGAGTGCGTGGTCCTCGGGGTGGGGGAAGATTTCAACTGCACCCTTGAGGTAGCGGACAGGGTGGAGCAAGAACCCTACCCCCTCTCATCGGCAGCTCTTCTCTGGTCGACATCTGGCGATGGCAACATCTGGACGCCTCGGCCTTCACCTTCACCAGGGTGAGGACGGGGCGGGTATCTCAGTCCCGGATCGACAGGTTCTACAGTCTCACGGAACAACATCCATGGCATTTGCTCCTCCGACATAAGGCCGGCGCCATTCACGGACCACAACCTGGTGGCCGTGATGGTGGCCCTGGTGTCAGCTGGGCATGTCTCCACCTACTGGCACTTTAACAACGCCTTACTGGAGGCCAAGTGCTTTGATCGGTCTTTCCAGGACTTCTGGATGGCCTGGCGTGGCAAGCGATCTCGCTTCCCCACATGAAGTCAGGATTACAAAAGGGGCGCGTGCAGGCAGAGGGACTCGCAGATCGAGTGGCTGGAAAGGGAGCTGCTCGATCTGGAGAGCCACCTGGCTCGTGGGGAACAATTCGAGCAAAGCGCGTATGAGGAGAAGAAGAGCAGCTTGAGGGACCACAGCACACACTTCTACGTGTTGGAGAAAAAGGGAGACCGAAAGAACATCTCCTGCCTTTTGGCAGAGGATGGTTCCTTTCTGACAGATCTGGAGAGCGTGAACGAGAGGGCCAGAGCTTTCTACTCTGCTCTCTTCTCTCCGGATCCAGTTGACTCTGTGGGATGGGCTTCCCACGGTCGGCGAGGGTGCCAGGGATGAGTTTGAGGGCTAACTGACCCTGGCCGAGCTCTCTGATGCTCTTAGTCTGATGCCATACATCATCAACGGGCTGACTGTGGAGTTATACAACATGTTCTGGGACTTACTGGGGCCTTTTGAAGGTAAATTGGTCCCTGACTGTACCCCTCGCATTCAGGAAAGGAGTACGTCAAGGATGTCCTCTGTCCGGTCAACTGTACGCGTTGTGCATAAAGCCCTTACTCTGCCTCCTTCGCACAAGGCTCACGGGGTTGGTGCTCGGCACGCTGGACACGAGGGTAGTCCTCTCGGATTACGTGCTCCTAGTGGCCTCCGATCTGGTTGATCTGGAAAGGATGCGGAGCTGCCAGTGTTTACTCTGCTGCATCTTCTGCCAGGATCAACTGGAACAAACGCTCCGGGCTTTTAGTAGGTCCCTGGCAGGTGAACTCCCTTCCTGTCGTGCTCCAGCACTTCCAGTGGAGCATGGACAGTTTCAAGTACCTGAGCCCCGTGGAGACCTCGGTCGCTGCCAACTGGGTGGAGTTGGAGGACAAGATTGCTGCAAGGTCATGGACGGGTCTGCTGATATTGCTTTCCTTCAGGGGAAGGGCTCTGGTCAGAAACCAGCTGGTGGCGTCGATGCTCTGGCATCGACTCACTGTCCTGAGCCCGCCCCCTGAGTTTGTGGCCAGGGTCCAGAGGAAGCTGACAGTCTTCTTCTGGGCTGGAAAGCACTGGGTCTCCGTCGGGGTTCTGTGCCTCCCTCTGGCCGAGGGAAGACAAGGGTTGGTGAGCATTAGGAGTCAGGTGCACACCTTACGCCTACAGACTCTGCAGAGATACCTGTACGCTGACCCGGCCCCGCAGTGGTGTGCGCTGGCCTCCCTCTTGCACCAGTTGCATGGCCTGGGCTA
Organism: Acipenser oxyrinchus oxyrinchus; assembly: GCA_030684275.1. Lineage (NCBI taxonomy): Eukaryota > Metazoa > Chordata > Actinopteri > Acipenseriformes > Acipenseridae > Acipenser > Acipenser oxyrinchus. Next base: position 10,554,335 of record CM060280.1, on the reverse strand, counting down.
CGACCGACAGCTTTTCTGGATCGATCTCCGGGGAATCCATCTCCTCGAGATGCCGGTCTCCCAGGACCTGCTCAAGATCCGGAGCATGTTTAACATTGGCCGAGATGCTGTTCCAACCTAGGGGGAATAATTCATTCTGGAGCCCCTGCTGCACAACCCCCATCCAAGTGCGCAGGCGTTAGAATCCCTCGCGGTGCGGAGGCTGTTGATCTTGGCCAAAGTGACCAGAGACTGGGATCTCCTGTATCGAGAGCGCTCGGAGTCGCTAACTCCCGAGTCGCTGGTTGCCAGGGCAGCTTGGGGGACCGCCAGAATGGCCCGCCAAGCGACCCAGGAGTTCAAAGAAGTGCTCCACCCAGACTCTGTCAGGTATCTCGAGGTGGTCTTTAGGACCGGAGAGCCAACTTCCCTCCCTATCCCTGGCTCTCCGGTCCTGCTGATCGAATCAAAGATGTGGGATCCCCCCTCAGCCTCCCCTCGAGAGTAACCTGAGCAGGATCTTGCAGTTCTCCTCGACCCCCTTCCCCGCCGCATCGAGAACCCTGTACGCGGTGGTGATCCACACTCTCCATTTCCTCGCCCTCGTCTCCCACCGAGACACCACTTGGCGGGAGCCCCTCCAACCCCCAGAGGGAGGTCCTTTATTCCCCGTTGGTCCCTAGAGGAGCTGGGGCCTTATGATGGAGGGTGCTGCATGGAGCATGCACGTCGGGAGAGATCCTGCGTCACTTCACCGACTCGGACGCCACATGCCCTTTCTGCAGTCAGTCTCACATTTAGTTTTTGTGCACCAGGCTGCAGCAATTTTTCCTTCTGCTGAAGAATCTTCTGCTGCAGTTCTGGCTGCATTTTTCCCCCAAACCTGTTAATTTTTGGGCGCTCTGTTCATGGCTCCACCAAGAAGAGAGACCTCCTAATGAATCTGCTCCTGGTTCTTGCTAAACTGGCAATTTACAACACCAGAAGTGCAAGATCACCAGAGAGGGTCTCTTTGAATGTGGGGCCATGTTCAGGGCCCTGGTCCGGTCCCGGGTTAAGTTAGAGCACACCAACGCGGAGTTCGCTGGTGACATGACGGCCTTTGTCGACCAGTGTGCTCTAGGTGGCTTGCTCTGTACCAACCCCCACTTTTGTTTTGAACTTTTAATTTACAGACCTTTTAACCGTTTTTTTCTTTTAAATTAGTTAATGGCCAGTCTTTGTTAGCACCAAACAAAAGGGGGTGCTAAAGCAAATTTTTTCACTGTCTGCCTTTGGGCAGCTGGGGTAGTCCCCCTACTGGACATTTAATGGCTATTACTACTACTACCACCACCACCACCACCACCACCACCACCAATAATAATAATAATAATAATAATAATAATAATAATAATGAGGCTAAAAGTTCAGTTAGTTGTGCATAACATGCATTTATACAAACATAAATAGGCTATACAAGGGGTTTAAATTTGCTGCGTCTTTTGCATTCTTTCTTGTCTCTGTGTGTGTGTGGTTTGGTACGGCTTTGCTGAGGAATAACGTGAGATTCCACCAGATAAACGGGATCTTGACTGCTGAAATCTCGTGAGTCACAAGCACGATTCCTGCTCCTATGGGTTTTACAGCTATTTTTATGGTGAGAAAGCGATTGACCCTGCCCTTAAAGTCACGCTGACCAAAGGACGTTCTTTTGCGGTTTCATGATGTATTCATGTGCCAACGTCACACTGTAGAGTCAATTTTCACGTGCATGTAAACCCAGGCAGTCAGTAGCGTAAAGGTACTTTACCTAGATTGCTCCAGTAAAAACTCAACTGTATAAATGGGTAATTTTATGTAAAAATAATGTGATATCTTGTAACTGGATAAGGGCGTCTGCTAAGAAATAAATAATAATAACAATAATAAGAACATAAGAAAGTTTACAAATGAGAGGAGGCCTGTGGAAGGGTGTGGGTATTCACTGACACGGGAGACAGAAATTGTAGTTGAAACACCACACAGGTGCTCGGTTTTATTTTTACTCCTGTGAGTTGCACTGATTTGCTTGAGCCCATAGGAGGGCGTCGTTGTCCGTGGTCTGGCTACCAACTATGGTATCCAGAACCTACGGGAATACCACGGCAGGGTACTCAATACAGTTTAGGGGCACTCGCAGGTGCTCAAAAATAATGAAAAACGAAAAAGGCAAAAAGAAACAGGGAAAATAAAACACAGTAATGAAAACTACAAAATAAATGTGCTGCACTTCGCAGCGTGATTTTCTCCAGTCGCCGCTACTCGTACGACCCGGGTCTCCGTCCTACTCTAAGCTATTCCTCAGCTCACTTCACAACAGTATCAGGGGCTGCCCAAGGATTCCCCACTTTCTCTCTCTCTTTCTTTAGATTATTTTCTTTAATTTTCTGTCCAGAAGTTTTTCTCCCGTCCTTCTATAGTCAAGCGAGACCGCTTGCTCGTTGTTCCGGTCTAAAGGGGCAGATCTGAGGAAACAGCAGAGTATTAATTTATAGGTTCAGCAATCCCACTAAAACCCGCCTCCCAGCCACTCAGAGAGGGGGAAAGCGCACACACCCTCTTCCCCCCCTCTCTGTGTCACCGCCATGACTGGCAGGCAGATCCCACGGGACTGCTTCCCCCCTTCCTGCAGCATCGTGCATGCGTCAGACGGCCAGTCCAGATCTCTCCCTGTTACAAGGCCATTCAGCCCATCTTGCTCGTTTGGTTGTTAGTACCTAATTGATCCCAGCATCTCATCAAGCAGCTTCTTGAAGGATCCCAGGGTGTCAGCTGTGAGGGTATGGAGTTTGTTCCATACCCTCACAATTCTCTGTGTAAAAAAGTGCCTTTTCTGTTCTGAATGCCCCTTTATTTAATCTCCATTTGTGACCCCTGGTCCTTGTTTCTTTTTTCGGGTCAAAAAAGTCCCCTGGGTCGACATTGTCTATACCTTTTAGGATTTTGAATGTTTGAATCAGATCGCCGCGTAGTCTTCTTTGTTCAAGACTGAATAGATTCAATTCTTTTAGCCTGTCTGCATACGACATGCCTTTTAAACCTGGGATAATTCTGGTTGCTCTTCTCTGCACTCTTTCTAGAGCAGCAATATCCTTTTTGTAACGAGGTGACCAGAACTGAACACAATATTCTAGGTGAGGTCTTACTAATGCATTGTAAAGTTTTAACATTACTTCCCTTGATTTAAATTCAACACTTCACACAATATATCCGAGCATCTTGTTGGCCTTTTTTGTAGCTTCCCCACATTGTCTAGATGAAGACATTTCTGAGTCAACATAAACTCCTAGGTCTTTTTCATAGTTCCCTTCTTCAATTTCAGTATCTCCCATATGATATTTATAATGCACATTTTTATTGCCTGCATGTGTAACCCCGTTACAATTCTTATGTACAGAAGGCAATGGGATTAAGAAATGAGTGTTAACAGGAAGTCCCGCCTTGATTGACTGTAGACACCCTGAGAAGGAGATGAGAGAGTCCATCTTGTGAAAGTCGCCTGGGGAACTCGAGATTCTTGATTGCTGGACTAACTAAAGTTATCTCACTCTGAAAAGTTTTGCACTCTTTATTTCAAGAAGTCTTTAGACCAGAGACCGATGACGATTTTCTTTTAAAGAGGGAAAAAACCCTGGTGAGTTTCTATATATGTATTATTCTGAAACGAGACTGTATAATTGTCTAACATGTGGTATTGTAAAAAGAAAAAATACTGAAGCAAAACTGGTATCAGTATTAAAGATAAGGAAAGTATATATATATATTTTATTTAAAAAAAAAAATATAAAGAGTATATTTAAACGGTTGATATTTGCAAGGGTATTGAATTCAATTGTGTTTATAAAAAAAAAACCTAAATGTTGTATTTTTTGTGTGATATATATATATATATATATCAACAAGGAAAGTGTTAATTTAAAAATTAAGCACAACTGAAATTGTGTTGCTGGATTGCAGTAGTAGTTTTTTTGTTTTAAAAGAAAGCTGCAGTTATTGCAGTAGTTATAGCGTCTTAACAAAAAAAAGGCAAATTGCTGAATGTACATAAATGCTGTAATTGGTTATTGTTCTGTGAATTTTGAACCCTGTTAGAATGATTCTCAATTTTCTGACTTGGGTCGGGGGGGTTTTTCTGGAGTTGAATTCTCCTCCAAAGGACTGGCGAGCCTACCTTATTGAAGATACACTGAAGATTTCTACCCTGAAATTTACTTTTTTTTCCTTTTCCTGGAATTTTTCTTTTGGATTTCAAAGGACTGTTTTCATTCTTCTCGAAGGAACATCGACTCACACTACATACACACCAACAAGGACATTGGTTTTAATTAGAACTTCTTATTTCAAACTAACTGTATTATTTTAGACAAGAGGTACTGAATATATGTTTATATGGTACACCTTTCTGTCTTAATAAATGTATGCCAGCTGTTAAAAAAAACACACTGAATATTCTTTTGTTAATTTCTGGTTATACTAACCGCTCATATGAACCTGGAATTAGAAGTAGCCAAAGGTGGGTTACATAAACTTGGCGAGCCAGCCAGGAGAGGGTTACTAGAATAATTTGAAGTGTGAATAATTGACAATTGTCAGAAAACATATATGCTCAGTGTGTTTTGCTTAAGCAGCCGACTGACCCTAATAATTGTGCTACTCATATTACATGTGTTACCCTTCTGAAGTGTTTCATTGTAAGGAAACTCACCAGAGGCGCAGTTAATTTTGCAATTAATAATATCTAGCTATTAATTAAGAAAATGAATACCATAGATAAAGAGAATACCAAAATCCCTAATTCTGTTATAGTTAGTGGACTGACTAGCACTGATTTGGATGAAGAAATAGCTGATTTCCTAAAAGCTTATGGGTCAATTTCAAGAGTAATAAAAGTCACTGATCTTGATCCTGAGTTTAGTGGACAGGTCATTGTTGAATATGAGCATGAGCTTGCAATCCAAGCTCTTGACCTTGATCTACCATGCCACAGGACAAGTTCTATTGATCCATGCATCACTTACCACCTGAGGACCTTGACGAGTGTTTACACCAGTAAAATTGGTGACAATACAACACAATCTTACCTCCGTGAATTACAGGGAATAGCAAAATTGAGTGGTTTAAGTTTTGAAGATGTCCTACAAAAAGAACTAGCGAGGATGCAAGGTTCTATAGGAGCATCAACTGACAGCAGTGAAGAAGCTGCAGTGCATAGCCCATCACCAAAACCTGATGATCTGTTATTGACAGTGCCACCCAGTGTTAGCCCCCGTGCTGGGCTAACAGCAGTGCCCATCCTAAGGGACCCCCTTATTGATGTAACCCACACTCCATTAAAGCTTGGGGATGTCGCTAATAGACCCATTTCAATGAATTCTGATCAAATTAACCCTCCTGAAGTCCAAAGATTAGTAGCGGAGCATATTGTAAAGAGTGGGGAAGTTGCATCTCAATTCCCCGCACCTACTAAGCTTAGAACCTTCTCGGGTAAATGCCCTCGGCCGAACCATGAAGTTGATTATGACACATGGCGCAACAATGTTGCACTGCTATTGAAAGACCCTACTGTTTCAGATGTGCATCGAGCCAGAAGGATTCTAGAGAGTCTTCTACCTCCAGCAATTGTTAAGCCCTTAGGAGCAGAAGCAACTGCAAGAGCCTATTTAGATCTATTGGATTCTGCTTTTGGTACTGTTGAGGATGGAGATGAGCGCTTTGCTAAGTTTCTAAATACACACCAAACTAACTGTATTATTTTAGACAAGAGGTACTGAATATATGTTTATATGGTACACCTTTCTGTCTTAATAAATGTATGCCAGCTGTTAAAAAAAAAAACACACTGAATATTCTTTTGTTAATTTCTAGTTATACAAACCGCTCATACGAACCTAGAATTAGAAGTAGCCAAAGGTGGGTTACACATGCAATACTTTACACTTTTCTCTATTAAATGTCATTTACCATGTGTCTGCCCAGTTCTGAATGCTGTCTAAATCATTTTGAATGACCTTTGCTGCTGCAACAGTGTTTGCCACTCCTCCTATTTTTGTGTCATCTGCAAATTTAACAAGTTTGCTTACTATACCAGAATCTAAATCATTAATGTAGATTAGGAATAGCAGAGGACCGCATACTGATCCCTGTGGTACACCACTGGTTACCTCGCTCCATTTTGAGGTTTCTCCTCTAATCAGTACATTGTTTTCTACATGTTAACCACTCCCTAATCCATGTGCATGCATTTCCTTGAATCCCTACTGCGTTCAGTTTGAGAATTCATCTTTTATGCGGGACTTTGTCAAAAGCTTTCTGGAAATCTAAAATAAACCATGTCGTATGCTTTGCAATTATCCATTGTCAATGTTGCATCCTCAAAAAAGTCAAGCAGGTTAGTTAGACACGATCTCCCTTTCCTAAAACCATGCTGACTGTCTCCCAGGATATTGTTACCATATAGGTAATTTTCCATTTTAGATCTTATTATAGTTTCCATAAGTTTACATATAATAGAAGTCAGGCTTATTGGTCTGTAGTTACCTGGTTCGGTTTTGTCTCCCTTTTCGTGGATCGGTATTATGTTTGCAATTTTCCAGTCTGTCGGTACAACCCCTGTGTAAAGAGACTGTTGCATGATCTTGGTTAGCGGTTTGTAAATAACTTATTTCATTTCTTTGAGTACTATTGGGAGGATCTCATCCAGCCCAGGGGATTTGTTTATTTTAAGAGCTCCTAGTCCCTTTAACACTTCTGCCCGTTATGCTAAAGTTATTTAAAACTGGATAGGAACAGGTCGACATGTGGGGCATGTTGTGCGTGTCCTCCTTTGAAAAAAAGTAATCATTTAATATATTTGCTATTTTTTTTTTCTTTGTCTAGGATTTTGCCATTTGTGTCTCTTAGACATTTAACCTCCTCTTTGGATGTTCTCTTGCTGTTATAATATTGGAAAAACATTTTGGAATTGGTTTTAGCCAACGTGGCAGGGCAGGGCCCTGCCTGTAAATAATAATATTATTGTTGTGTGGCGATTTGGTGGTGGTTGGCAGGGATGGGGTTAATTTCCTATCCCCTGCCAAAATACATGTGAGAATGTGGCTGGAGCTAATTGAGTAATTGATAATTAGGCTCCAGCCACATGGTATAAAAAAGGCGAAATTCCTTTGTTTGGTGGAGGTGTTTTGGGTGAGTGCTTGTTTGTGCTCTCGAAGGAAGGACAGCGCTTCACATGGCGAGGTAGAAAAGCGCACAAGCTGCGAAAAAATAGTGTGGCCGGGGGTCCCCTCTGACGTGGCGACCTGAGGTCGGGGGAGTGAATCACCCCCCCCCCCCAGAGGATCCCCGGCTCCCTGCAGAGACCCGGCAGGAAATGGCGGCTACAATCTGAATATTTGAGGAAAGCTGCAGCATTGGAAGCTCTGGAGGAGGACAGTTGTAGATTTAAGCTGCAAACTAAAGCAACTTTTGCGTGTTGCAACAGTGAGCAGATCTGAAGAGGGAGCCGAGATCTGCTGTAGTGAGGAGCGATTAGGAGTAGAGGGAGGGATCTGCTGAGCAGTGCAGAGCTAGAGGAAGTAAACGATGGGGTGCTGTCAGTAGCGTGCGGTGGCCCAGCTGTAGAAAGCAGAGATCTACTGAAGCAGTGATCTGTACTAGTGAATGGTGGATTGCCATCGGTAGTGTGCGGTGGCCCGCTGTAGAGAGCAGAGATCTGCTGAATATTGGTCTTTGAGTGTTAAAGGTGGTTTAGATGGAGCCGAAGATGGGGCTGGCTTTGGGCAGAGATGAAGAATGCTAAGATCTGAGGCCGCTGCATAACTTGAGGATGAAGAATGCGTTGCTCTGAGGCTGCTGTGAAACATATTGATTTGGTCAGAAGCAGTCTATGAATGTATCGTCCTTTGCAGTGAAAGTAGACCTGCTAAAATGTATAGAACTTGTGGTGTTATACTGCCATCTAGAGGTTATGATTAGAATAAAACCATTGACTTCAGAAAGTGATGCAGGGTAGAATATTTGATCATTGCGATTAAGAGCCCTTGCGATTGGAATGTTTATCCTAAATGCTCTGATGTTGTATCGTGATTATACAGAGGGAGGTAGAATGGGCTGTGAATGTGCAGAGTCCGCAGGTGTTGGCTAGTGAACCTCTGAAAATGCGGTTAAAGGCGACTGAATCACGGGAAGACTGATTGAAAACATGGCTATCTGCTGCTGAGATGGCAGCGGCTTTAGTGGAGAATGTTTTATAGTACTCATAGAATATAGTACCCCCCATATCTAACAGAGCTCGATAATGTAGAATAAATACCGTATTACTTCAATTTGGAGCTGCGGCGTTTATTTTAACATCTCTGTCACGGTACTTTGCGCTCTTTCTTGATATTGCAGCTGATAAGAAGCTCGGTTTAAATATTGCTTCGGCTCTTTTAAACAAACGGCCGGTAAGCATTGCGTTTATGAAGCTTGCTTAGTTTAATTCAAATGCATTTAAAAGCTACAACAACACGCTGCCAATATCTGCAACCGTGCGCTCCATCATATAAACACATTGCATAAAAAAAAGAGTAAAACACAAAGCTTTCTCAACTGGTGTATTGAAACGGTACTGCTGCACACAGCCCGTCTCTCAAAGGGGAACGCACCAAAAGGCTGATTGCTACAACGCTTTCTTTCTGTTTCCATCGCGGACGCTGCACTTGCTGCCATTACCATTACTCTCGTAGCCTAATTTTAACATTTATTTATTTATTTATTTAGCGAGGCGGTTAATTGATCAGGGTGGTTATGTGACGGTGGGATATGCAACGCTCCACTGTAATACGGTAGTGATCCGGCTCTTCACAGCGGTGTGGAACTTAGTGTCGCATGACTTCAGTGTAACACTGACATCTTTACCATCGATTATTTATTTGGTAAAAGACCTGAATGTTATTGTTTAAACTAGGTTTCGAGTTGGTGGAAACGGATATACTGTATTATTTGCTTTCGAATGTTTGGAGAGAGTGTGGTGCCTAATGGTAGAGGCTGAATGAGAACCAGATGCAATTACTGATGCTAAATTGTACTCAGACGATGCTTGATGATTCCTTGCAGTGTGAAACGGACTGGTGGGATACACAGCAAGATAGGGGAAAAACTGCCAATAAAACAATAGTGACACTGGATCCCACTAACGTATGATTTAATTGTGCCTGGAGCCAGATGGAGAGAGTCTCTTGCATGTGCGATGAAAGGAAGGATCCAGTCTTGATTGAACAATCCAGTTTTGAGCACAGCAGACTGATAGCAGTTACAGCACGTGGTACAAGACAACCTTGCGACTGAACGTCTGCAATGGGACTGGAGCTGCTGCTGCGATGAGCGTGCAGAATCTGGCGATTCATGAAACCCCCGAATCCTAGAAATGAGGAAGTCTGGGAAATATCTTGAAACGATCATCAGCCGAAATATACTTTGCTTTTTTTGTCGTCCATTTCTACTATGTTCTACTATTTTACTTCCAATGCGGAAAACTAGATTTTAGCAGCCTAAATCAAAACAATGCAGCACCAACTTTGTCCCACCCCCTACTGCACAGTACAGTGCACATAAAAGCAGTAAAGAATCACTAATAGGGTGATTAAAACTTTGTCATTTGAATAGTAAACAAGAACGTTAACCGCTTTGGAGAATTTTTTTGTGTAAATGTTATTTGTGGATGTTTTTTGTTTGTTTGTTTTTTGTTTAAGTGCAATGCACACAGGACGGCGAAGGAATAAAAAAGGGCTATCTGCAGAAGGAAGATATGTAGTTTGCGTCGCTTGCGTTGTGCAGTAGTTCAGGGGTATTTCAGGGGTTAAATTGCTTTAGGCCACTTATTTCAAAGTTGATCCTCACAGAGGCGGAAACCCTCTACGTCACCCACATGTATGTATGTATCCCGCCCAAAATGGATTTTGATGCACTACTACTATTTAAAGTTACCAGCTTGCAATAAGTGCAGTCGATCTGCGCTGTGTGCGGAAGTCAACTAATATTAATCTCTAGTAGTTGTTCTGCATTTGATTCTATATATTTGATCGCCCATATCAAATAACAATGTAAATTATAAAAGATTCACTGTGCATTTTACTATTGTATCGTCATGCTGCCTCACGGTAATTAAGCAACACTATCAATGGAGCAAAGGTTTAACACTTCATTACAGATTTATTTCTTTCAGTTTAGGGTCAATTTTACAAACTTGTCCTGTCTTAGTGTCTCTGGGATTATGGGGCCAGTTGGCTTTAGATTGACCTCCGTCCATCAGAGAGCTGCTTAATTACAGTTGAGCCTCTGGCCAAACACAGACGTTCATGAAAAATGGGACAACTAGCCAAAAGCAGGACAAAAATAAGATTTGACTAAACTTGTGGAGACACCAGAACATGCTACCTAAAAAGAGGGCTGTCCTGGGAAACTCGGGAGGGTTGGTAGCATTAATACCACTGCTACTACTAATAATAGTAATCATATTATAATAACAATAATACAGTGAAACTCTGATACAACGTACTGCCTTGGGACTGTAAAAACAGTGTTATAACCGAGGTATGTAATAACCAGATACATGCACATACCTGCCAAATCAAAACCTAGTACAGTACTAATTGATTAATGTACATACGATGTATATAATATAAAGGTTTATTACAGTAGAAACAATATAACATGTAGGCTAACTAGTACTGTACATTACTATACAGTATGTGACATTCTGTATTTTAATGAATACAGTAATTCTGTTGCCTTGGCGAGCTAAATGAATTAATAAAAGAACAAAAATTATAATGTAATGTACTGAATAATACTGTACTGTAATTAGTAAAATAATAAACAAAGTAATAAACACAGTACAGTAATAAATTATAGAAATAATAAAACTGATAATAAAAATAATATACAAATCAATAATCATTACCATACAAATGGTCAGTTCAGGTACAGCACAGTAATCATTGCCTGTACACTACTTTAAGAAGTCTTTAAGACGACTGCCTCAGCGACTGCTGCTTTTTAAACTTGAGCTCTTTGACAACATAATTCTGACTGCGTTCATCCCTTTGAGATTTCTCCAATAATGTAGTTTGTCCTTGAATGAAATTGACGATCGTTTGGCGCTGCATAAACAGTGCATAAGGAGGCTGTGTGGTTCAGTGGTTAAAGAAAAGGGCTTGCAACCAGGAGGTCCCCGGTTCAAATCCCACCTCAGCCACTGACTCATTGTGTGACCCTGAGCAAGTCACTTAACCTCCTTGTGCTCCGTCTTTCGGGTGAGACGTATTTGTAAGTGACTCTGCAGCTGATGCATAGTTCACACACCCTTGTATCTGTAAGTCGCCTTGGATAAAGGTGTCTGCTAAATAATAAACAGTGTTCTTCGTTTTCAGTTTTTATCTTTAAAAAAAAAAATCCAGGAATTTTTTATTTTACATATACTAAAATAGGGATGAAATCGGTGAAAAATATTTAACTGAAACATCAGTTAAAATCCAGGGGGTGGGGGGAATCTCAGTATCCACACTTTACATGTGGAATATGATGCGTAGCAGTTCAGGTTTCTCATTAGGCTTCATGTCCCTGGCATGTCTGATGAAACAGAATCTGTGCAAGTCATCGGGAGACTCGACAGTGTTTTATGATGGACAGACAGTACTGTCACACAAAGTCACCAATACATACCTCTCTGCAATGAACAGTGGCACTGTGCGGCTCTGACAAACTCATTAACACAGTCATTCTGCGCTCTCTTTTATTAAAGCACAGCACGGCTCTGACAAACTCATTAACACAGTCATTCGGCGCTCTCTTTTATTAAAGCGAGTGTAAAAATGGATTGCTTGTCTCTCAGTTCACTTCATTGTTTTAGTTGAATGTGTCGCTTATTTTTCAGTATGTTCTTTTATTGTCAGTGTGAACATGTACCTCAATGCAGCAGTATTTGCAGCGCTATGCATCCTCTGCCTCATCTGACCCACTATTTTTGCTTTTTGTATACTTCAAAACATTCGTTTTCTTTTGAAGTCATAAACTGATTTATGTTTTCTCCCCATTCCTCATCCACTAAAATTATTATATTTTCATGTAAGTATTTCAATTTAGTTTTTGATCAAGCTAGTAGTTACTAAGCCCAGCAATTGCCACAATAATCAGACTTTGATTGGCCAACATAAATCAGGTGATCAATGTGTTTGCGAAGTGGTAGAGAACCACGTTTGATGTTATTTGACCCTCTGACGTCTAAACGTCTGCTGTATCCTAGGATACAGTGGAGGGCTGCTTAATACAATGTCGGAGTCAAAATAAATATTGTGTATTTCCTAGAAAATAGTACCAGGAAAATTTTGAAGACGACAAAAAGAAATCCTGTAATTTTTCAGCAAAATTTGGTATAAACTAGAAACAAAAACACTAATCATAGATTACAGTAAATCGAGAGCAAGGTCAAGTTCAAACAGCAAGAAGTAGGCTTAAGAGTACGCAATCTGCACTGCGTGCCATCGCGGTGCGTGCGTAATAACAGGAAGCATGCACTATCAGAAGACGTACTAAAAGGAGAATTTAAACAGGATTTAATACGATTTTACTCAGTTCCATGATTCTGGTTCTTTATATCAGTGTGTACGTTATATCCCAGGTACATTGTAAATGGGTTTGACTAACTTTTGAATATTGTATTTTCTATTGTAATACTTATAAGTCGCCTTGGATAAAGGTGACAGCTAAATTAGTAAAAAAATAATAATTATAATAATCACAAACGTCTTCAGTTCATGAAAATTAGTAATGTTTTATAATTAAATGTAATCACATTGCCTTTACACATTTTTTTATATAAAAAGTTAATGAACCATGGCAAAATATCTCATTTGTAGGTTTAAAACCTAATTGTATAACAAAAACAGCAGATGGGTAAATCACTCTTATTTTTGTTTGCTTTCATGAACTACGAAGTGGCAAGACGGCTTGAAGGATGGAGGAGGTTTGTGTACCTACAGCTGATAGTACCTTTAGGGAATATAAACAAACTAAAAAGCCAACAAGGTCTGCTATCTGAAGGTGAAGAGTGCGCAGAATACCTAGTCTGAGGAAGAATGCAGTGAACAGCTACCAAGAAAGTAGATTTCAATGTGAAACTGAAGCTGAGGGAGGGACTGCGGCTTTATGTCTACATCGGCTCATCTGCAGAATGACAGCAGTTACTGTCTTGGTATGATGATGATTGAGTGGGAGGAATGTGGCTGCAAATCAATTTCCAATCAGTCAATCATCCAACCTAGTGTTTAAAACAGAGGTGAGCCTCAATAACAAAGGTCTGCAGGTAGGAACCAGGTACACACAGAAACACAGAAACACAGAAACACAGGCACAGTGTGTTTTGAGTTTGATTATGGTATTTCGCAACCCCAAACTTAAATACTGGGACTGAAAAAATGTATTGATCAAGAAAATAATTCTTAATCACATCTCAGCTCTAATACTGATTGTGGCTTTTAGAGAGAGCTGTTTCAAGTCCAGATCTCATAGAAATTCATTTTTTGGCTTTCGGGCTGTACTTTCACAATGGGCAAGAAATGATACCTCACTGGTCGAATTTAACGCTCTGAGAGGCATAAAAAGATCACTCCGGAAAACACTGACCATGCACCGAAGAGGCACGAAGTTGGCATAACGTCACTAGAGCAAAACATGCTGTGAAGAGATACCGGTATACAATGGCTTCAGAGTGTGAAAGTGATCCTTCTGATTTCTCCACACTGAACAATCTTTATGACAGCGAGAGTGAGAGGGTTCAAATGGAATACATGAACAATCTTTATGACAGCGAGAGTGAGAGGGTTCAAATGGAATACATGAACAATCTTTATGACAGCGAGAGCAAGGGTTCAAATGGAATACATTGTGGGGAAGAGGAAGTGGTGGCTGGAGGCCTGACTCCTTACCAATTTTAACCTCCAGCAATGGAAAATAGCGATCCTGGCATCAGGAATGCGAGGGAAATGCCCTGTGTCAGCGGGTTGGCAAAATTGATTGGTGCACCTCTCTGAGGGGTGGTCAAAGCGGAGACTGAAATGTATTCTGAGAGTAATTGAATTGACGACGACAAAAAATAAATAAATAAATAAACCTTGTCATGTTACTATTTTCATTAACAAAGCTGTCGGACATGAAATGATCACCGCAAATCATGGAATTGGACGTCTCATGAAAAGCTTTCCTTTTAATTTGGACAAACTTGACCAAAGTCGCCTTTTAGCAGGATCATTTGGAAACAAGTGCAGTATGTTCACTGAAAGTGGAATTATCACAAAACATTACAGCACACCTTTTAACCATCGCTAAAATAGGCCTATTTTTTTTCACTGTTTTAGTAACAATATAATAGTATTATAAATAAATATTAGGCCTAATAAAATAATGAATAACAATAAGTATATAATAAGTTGGCTAAATAATTTAATAATAAGTACAATATATACCTCTAGAAGGCTGTCAAACAAGCTTGGTACTGTGCAATACTGTGTGGACGTTTGTGCTTTGGTTTCCTCTAGTGACATCACAGGTGTCCAGATTCGGATTCAGACTTTTTTGGCGGAAGCACTCAAAACAGGCTTTACCATTGTAATGTTCTTACAGTTAAAGTGCAAAAGTATAAATTATATATTTTTAGAGCACTATTATAGTATAGTTTAATAAAATATAATCAGATAGTATTATGAAATAGGTGACATATGGGCTTTGAAGTAGTGAAAGCTTCCTGAGACTGATTGACAAATCCTCCGTTTTATGCATGAGAACCCGTAGTACTTTATAACACAGCAGTAACGTGCTGAGGACATTAAAGAGCAGGGGCTTATTGAGAAAAAAGGTCACACTTCAAGAATCACAATATTTATATGACTGAGAAACCGGGCCCTAACTGTAACAGGGTCAATAATGCCCCTTTTATCTTTCACATATTCATTTGTCACTCGTATGTTTTATTTTTATAATTTTACATTTAGATTTGATTAGTGCACGTTTTTCTATATTATTGATTTAACACACTGTAATTGATTTATCACTTTTTAGTAGCTTCTCCACCCCGTTCACGTTTTATGCCTTATTGGACAGACACTAATTGATAGTTTTACGCACCTGAATATAAACAGCACAAGTCTCTTGCAAACCTGATGGCCATCCTGGGGGTTTGTGTCTTTCATTGTGGTTTTGTCTGTGCAGGAGTGGGAACACATGTAGTGTTTGGAAGTGAAACGAGCCTGTACATGGTTCCTGACAATTCGGCTGGCGTACAGTGTGCCTGTTTAAACAATGAGTGTGAGTGAATTAAGAGTTTTAGCTTGTCAGTAGATGATTGGAGCCTATGGTATGGAAAGTAAAGAGATTTTTTGTCATACAGATATTTTCCCTCACTCTGAAGTTCCCTTCCCTGCACAAACACCATGTCAAATGTTTGTGGGTTTTTTTGGTGGGGGATTATTCTGTATTTTAAGTCTGGTTAATGAACAGTACCTTTCCTAAATGCACTCAGCACTTTTTAAAAGTTCAATATAGCAATTTGCACTGTGGCGTTGTGATAAATCTGAATTATGATGGAAAGTCTAATTGACCACTTGTATATTTCAACAATGTGTTGTTAACCGTGCTGTCGAATAAAAAAAAAACGTTCTTTCGACTCCGCGTTTTTTTCTTGGTGACATTGTTTCCCACGTTTTAATTCTGTATCCGAATAAAAAGAATATTCTGTGTTTATCGCACTGCGCTGGCGTAGTCACGCTACATATTAAATATAACCCTGTGTTTATCGCACTGCGCTGGCGTAGTCACGCTACATATTAAATATAACCCTGTGTTTATCGCACTGCGCTGGCGTAGTCACGCTACATATTAAATATAACCCTGTGTTTATCGCACTGCGCTGGCGTAGTCACGCTACATATTAAATATAACCCTGTGTTTATCGCACTGCGCTGGCGTAGTCACGCTACATATTAAATATAACCCTGTGTTTTGTGGCCCCTCTGACCGAGCGGGTGTTACAGAAGGACAGGAAGGCAGGGGTTTAAGCCACTTATTCAATTGGCGTTATTGGCCAACTTGCTATCTGTGCCATGTTTGCCCACTGTTTTTATATCAAAATCCATTTTGGGCCGAGTTAAATACATACAGGTTCCCCCTCTGTGAGAATCAACATTGAAATAAGTGGCCCAAAACGTTTTAACCCATGAAATAAACCAGTTACTTATTCAATTTGTGTTACATTTGCTGTATGCGAATAAGAAGCTGGAATGTGAATAAGAAGCTGGAGAATAAGAAGCCAACTTCAGCATCGTCACCCACCCTTGGTTTGTAAGAGAAGTGGATGCCTTACACCACATGTTTCAAATCTCATCTATCACGTTTTCAAATGGTAAAAGCTGATAGTGTTGTCTGTGTTGCGTGTTCAGAGTCGCTACAGCTTCAATGAACTGAAGAAAAAAAGTCCCATGTGTGGAAATCTGGTAACCCTACTGACACTCAGCACATTTCGATTGTATTAGAAAGCAGCGGTCATTGTGTTGTCATTAACCACGCCAATGCACGTACAGTACAGGACACCTGACAGCTTAGCAGATAGCCATCTCTGATTAACCCAACATGCATATAAATACGATCCGAACTCAGTCTGTTTCAAAGAGCACTCAGTGACGGCGTTGCCACCTGTATGGGTTTGACCAATGTGAATATGAGAATTGCAGTGAGTGATGAAGCCAACTTGCTTAATTTAAAACAGACCAGATGTTTCCATCAATGGATTTAGGAAAGCTGAAATTTATGATGCGATCAGAAACTCTGATGCTGTGTAAACTGCGCCTGCTACTGTGGTACCTGTAGGACTGTTCCTTTTTAGGTTAAGCAGTTTTGTGTTATTATTATTATTATTATTATTATTATTATTATTATTATTACTACTAAAGAGGTTAATTAAGTAGCAGCCAAAATTGTTTATGCCAGACTTGTTGGAAAATCTGTAACAATGGTGCAAATTTGCTTTGGATTGGTAATGTCAATGATACTGTGATCACTCCACTGTGTTATGTTAATGAACCACAGCTAAGTTTTAAAACGGAGTTAGCAAACGCCTATCATTAAAGTGTATTGCAGTTAGTAATCCTTTCCAATTACTGATATCTTCACATTGAAGGGCCACATAACAAGGATACATATTGTAACTCGCTTTTAGAAGGCCTTTGTTGTTCTCCAAGTTGCTGCAGTGACATTGTAGATGCTATAACGACTTACTGTTTTAGCAGACACATTAAATAAACATGTATTTTTTTGTTTGTTTTTTTTAATTAAAAGTAGAAATACAAAACTGACATTTTTGTGAACGTGCTACGTGATAAATGGCAATTCAAAAACCGTCAAAATCTACCAAGGTAGCACATTTAATACCAGCCAAAATGTCCTGTTATACGGTACCGTTGTTGCTTAAAGGAGTTCCACTCTCTTATTAGAAATGTACGCTTAGCACTGATCTGTACATTCTACTGTGCCCCCAGCATTTAAATACATAACCCTTAAAGCAAAATATGGGTTACTTACGATATATAATGGTAATGTATAAACATTGCATATTTAGCAATAGCCATTAATAATACTAAAAACCCGAACCAAATCTGAGTACATTTTGACTCATTTTGTCTCTTTTTACCAACACACAAACAATAGTGCCATAGTTGTTAACGTCTATTAATAACGCTTATTAGTATTTATTATGGGGGGTGCGAGATGTCCTGTACACAATGCCTGCCGTCACAAACCGGCTTTCAGTCTCAGAAATTATTTATATTAAAAAATAAAATAAAAAAGTAGCCAGGATCGTCGCTTCAGAAATGCATTGATTTACTACAGCGTTACTCATCACCACAGCTGCTTGTCTCGGGTAAGATTAGCCTCTAACCTACCATGATATCATATAGCTACTATTTTTTCTGGCTTGCAAGTTCGATTGCTAGAAATATCAAGAGCACAGCACTGTGTATACTGCATGAACATTGACTGCACCGAGATCTGATGGTATTATGTTACACTGTATTACAGTATACTGCCGTTTTGATAGAGCTAGGCTGTCAGGTTTACGCTAGCAGGTTTAATGATAATGAAAATGTCTGTGTCTGCTCGAGTCTTGCATCAAACTCGCTGTCCTCTACATAAATAAACACATCACACCCCCTGAACCACACACGGGGTTTTCAGCGGGTGTAGTGAATTCAGTTCCAGTAACTTACCGCTCTCTTTCTCTCTCTATCCCGCCTGTTTTCTCTTCTCTTTCTCTCTTTCTCCTATCCCTCCTGTTTTCTCTTCTCTTTTCTCCACGTAGCTCAGACAATGGCACCCCGGTTCCGATGGACGCAGACACACTGAACTGAGCAGAGCACAGAAAGGTACCACGACTTCTCCTGCCCGGACTTCAGGCCGCTTTCTCCCTTACAGGACAGCAGGAACCCGTATGTAGAGTACGGCGATCTCATTGGTCAGCCTGGAAAGCCTCTGCCCGGTTGCTGATTGGTTCACGCCGCCTCTTTCTTTGCAGCTCGATTGGTTGCTTTTTATCCCAGTCTGATAATTTGATTTATTTGGTGGTTTTCTGTTTCTTTAAACTGACTGCAGGATTGGGAACGGTAAGTGCCTAGATTTCGGCATCTCTTTTGAACATTATTTTACTTTCATAATAAGTCATGTCGTTGAGAAACGAAACAGCAATGCATTTGAGCATCAGCTGCTTTGTTAACGTACTTAGGTTTGTATGTATTTATTTATTTTTGTATTTATTTATTTTACTGAGAAATACAATCCTGTTATGCAAATACTGAAATACTGTTTTCAGACCTATCAGTCGATTATGCCGTATTTATTTTTCGCTCTTTTAAACATATGTGTAACGGATGTGCAATGGATGTATTGTTTATTTGTTTTTTGAATGTAATAAGATTGAGTTTTATTGTGTGATTTTTATCATTGTTACTGTTGCACTGTCCCTTTAAACCCCAGGGAGACTACTGGTCTCCATAGTAATTGCAGTGCTAATTCGTAATGGGGCCAGCTGTATAAAAACAGGTGGGGTTAATCAGCCAAGGAGCGACCGGATTTGAGAGATTTGTGAGCTGAGAGCACGGGTCGGGGAACTACTGTTTTGTAAGGATTGTAAATTTTCAAGTGTAATACTGAGGCGCTGTGAATTGGCCGAAGCGCTAGAAGTTAATGGTAAATTACTACTATTCATATTGAATATTTTGGTCCACTCTATATTGGAGTGGTTTCAGTGAAGTATCCCCCGTGCTCTTAGACGTCGGTCGCAATTGTATGGGGTTGATTACAAAAGAGAATGTGCATTGTCTGTATTCTGAGTTGGTCATTACGATCCTGTGAATTTTGATGTAATATTTGAGCGCTGTATACAAATTTCTTTTCTGTGTTAGTGGTTGTTTTAGAGCAGGGTCTTTGTCCTGATTATCCCAACTGTAATTGTGTATGTGTTTACAATATATAGTTATAAGAGGCCTGTTAACTTTTGATTGCACCCTTGCACTTTATCAACCCGTGGATTAACTAAATAGCGGCTATTGGAGTGCTTAAGTATTAGGCATTTTTTAGGTTGCATGAAGTTTTCTGTTCTTTTTCTATGAAAATCACGGATTAGTTTTCTTTTCTTTTTAAAGTGTGTTATTTAAGGTTTGATATTTTATCGTTTGGAATTGTGTTTGTGGAAACCACTATTTACTTTGAAGGGTGTTATTTAAAAGTGTTTAAAATATGACTTGTGGAATTGTGCTGTGAAAATCCTTTTTTTTTTTATTTAAGTGTTGGTGTGACGTTATCTAGTTCAAAGTATCGTAGTGCTTAGGGTCTGATGGGATCGCTCTTGGTTAAAAATCTGCTGCTATAGTTTAAAGGTTGCTGCTATCAAATCTGCTGCTATAGGTAAAAGCTGTGATATTTTGTTTAAATAAAATTCTTGTTGTTTTTATACCTTGTTGTCCTCACTTTACACACTGTGCTGTCTTGATTTTTAAAGAACCTGTTATTTATTTGGAGTTATTAGCTTCAAATTGGCGTAGTCATTAATTCTACTTTTAATTGGTCAGTTAAAATAGTCAATTTAATTATAGGGATAACCAAGGGGGTTATCCTTGGTTAACTATTAAACGGTGTTTTGGAGGAAGAGGGGTGCTACATATGCACGTGGTAAATTGTTTTGGCCATTTTATAAACAGTATTTTTATTAGAACGTTGTTTAATAAAGTTTTTTAAAAAGAATTCAAGAGATTCCGGTTAGCTGCATAGCCTGTTTGCATTACATTTGGATGTAATTTACTATATTATATAGGAACAGTTACGTGCATTTTCATGAGAGGTTTCAAAATGCAATGCACTTAACTAGCATATACACAAACAATTATCACGAGTATGTAGGGTTGCCAACCTGCCGGTATTTTACCGGACTGTCCGGTAATTTTATGTACTTTGACTCCCTGTCTGTTTTTTTTTTTTTCTGGAAGATGTCCGGTAATTCTAAACATTCTAATCTATTGGATATGTTCTTAAAAAATGTGTTACAATAAACAATTTAATATAGCATGTTGTGCTTGTATGAGTGGAATTCAAATACTATAACACAGTGGTGTGTAAATGCACCAGAAAGAATTGAGGTAACATCATAAGCCACCAAAACACTGTACCGTTATGTTTTTCTTGTGTGCTCACCGCTGTGTGTTATCTGGTATGAGCATGCGCACTGCTGTTCAGTTTGACAGCCCTTTGAATGAAGAAGCACAAAACTATTAAGTAGCATAGACAAATGAAGAAGTAGACAATAGGAGGGGGTGGGGCGTCCGGTATTTTCGTATCTCAAAGGTGGCAACCCTACGCGTATACAGTAGGTCTAAATTACGTACGTCCTTTACTGTAGTAATTTAATATTAACCGCCTTTGGTTTAAATAAAGAAATATATTTTACATTCAAGTAACAGAGGTGGCATGGAGCTTGTCCTTCCAGGAGTGGCACGGGGCTTGTCCTGAGAGGGAAGCGTGTCCTCTCCGGCGTAGCTCAGGGCTTGTCCTACCAGCAGTGGCACGGGACTTCTCCTGAGAGGAAAGCTTGTCCTCCCAGGAGTGGCACGGGACTTGTCCTGAGATTATAGGGTTGCCGACTGTCCAGTTTCAGACCGGACATATGGTTTTAAGGGAACTTGTACCGTGTACGGACAGAACCACTGACTGGCCAGCAAAAGTCTGTTTTTTGCGATTCTTAAGAACATAAAGTTTACAAACGAGAAGAGGCCATTTGGCCCATCTTGCTCGTTTGGTGGTTAGTAGTATATTAATCCCAGAATCTCATCAAGCAGCTTCTTGAAGGATCCCAGGGTGTCAGCTTCAACAACATTACTGGGGAGTTGGTTCCAGACCCTCACAATTCTCTGTGTAAAAAAAAGTGCCTCCTATTTTCTGTTCTGAATGCCCCTTTATCTAATCTCCATTTGTGACCCCTGGTCCTTGTTTCTTTTTTCAGGTTAAAGTCCCCTGGGTCGACATTGTCTATACCTTTTAGGATTCTGAATGTTTGAATCAGATCGCCGCGTAGTCTTCTTTGTTCAAGACTGAATACATTCAATTATCTTAGCCTGTCTGCATACGACATGCCTTTTAAACCCAGGATAATTCTGGTTGCTCCTTTTTGCACTTTTTCTAGAGCAGCAATATCCTTTTTGTAACGAGGTGACCAGAACTGAACACAATATTCTAGGTGAGGTCTTTCTAATGCATTGTAAAGTTTTAACATTACTTCCCTTGATTTAAATTCAACACTTCACACAATATATCCAAGCATCTTTTTTTATATATCTTCCCCACATTGTCTAGATGAAGACATTTCTGAGTCAACATAAACTCCTAGGTCTTTTCCATAGATTCCTTCTTCAATTTCAGTATCTCCCATATGATATTTATAACGCTTATTTTTATTGCCTGTGTGCAGTACCTTACACTTCTCTCTATTAAATGTCATTTGTCAGAACAGAAGAAATCCTCTGCATCACTCCCACCATTTCCAGAACTTGAAGTATGCTCTTTTATTTGAAGTTGTGTAGATGAATTCTTTAAGTTTGGAATCACCAAATATTTCTGATTTTCTCCCCAATTTGAAATGCCCAATTATTTATTTCAACCTGGCCCACCACTGACTCTGCAAAGATGAAGACAGACCCACGCATCCTTCGAAATGTGTGCCGTCAGCCGTCCGCTTCTTCTCACTCTGCATGCTCGCCACTTCAAAGCTACAGCGTCGGAGGACCACGCAGCTCTGGGCAACTTACAGGCAAGCCCGCAGGTGCCCAGCCAGTCTACAGCGGTCGTTGGTGCGGGGTGAGCCGAGGACACCCTGGCCAACCTAACCAGCGACCTCCAGGCTATAGGGCGCATCCTGAGTGTTTCTACTGGATGCCCCACTTGGGAGCCCCATGTAGATGAATTAAGGATATGTAAAGTATAAAAATACTTTGTTTTTTCCCTTACAGAGTTGCGTAAATACAGGTGAATTATATAAATTATGACAGGTTATTATCAGAAACATTGTATATACTTGTGGCAAATTGGTTAACAGTGTGCAGGTGTCAGAATGCAGCGGTGATCAGTGAACAGACAGACAACGATAATCCAGGTGCAATTTTATTTGAAAATCCAAAGATGACAAAATGGCAGTAAACAATAACAATGAGAACAGGCAGTACAGCAGCGTGTGTTATTTAAACTTTTTTCTATCGATCTGAAAAGAAAACTGCTGTTTTGGATGAAGTTGTAAAGAAAAAACAACCAGCTGCTCCTCAATCAAGGTGGAATTTTCGCAGTCAAGCAGTGAGGACAGTGTTTGAACAGTGTAATCCCCTGTCAGTGTTTTCAAACAATCAGTGATTCAGGAGACTTTGACAGCGTCACAGTTAGAGAAGCTAATGGTTTTTGCCATAGCCTCGTGGACAGAGAGTTCCTGTACTTGTTCCAAAAGAGAATGATGAAGGTGGATATTCTGTATGGGAAACTCCAGGCAAGGAATATTACACCTGTTGATGCAAATGAAGCTTTAACTCTGTTCATTCATTCGGGACATCCGAGCATCTGTTAGAGCCCTGGAATCCAGCCTCCCTGACAACCTGCCACCAATGCCAACAAGACCAAGGGGCCTGAATACCACAGAAGATTGACACAGCTGCCTTGCAAGCTTGTGACCTCATCATCTCGGAACGGTTTGCCTTCAGAAAGCACCTTGTCTCTGCAAAATTATTGCAGAGTGACCGTTTTGATGAATATCAGGCAGCTTTCCCGGACAGTGTTCTAGAGTCTTATATCCAATGCCTAGTAAGACTTCCTTATGCATTGACTTACAAACAGAAATAGATTTTAAAAATGCTCAAAATGCATTAAGTCTGCTTGAACTGATGGTATGTAACAACTTAGGTAGAACATTTCTAGAGATTATAAAACTACTGAAGATAGTTATTACCACTCTGACTACAGCAGAGGCAGAAAGGTGTTCCTCAGCATGAAGCGGATAAAAACCTTCCTGTGGAACAGTATGAAAACCGAATGATTAAATGCTTTAGCCATGTTAACAATTGAAAAAGACATGATGGTTGACATTCCTGACTTTAATAAAGTAATTGAGAAATGTGCCACGATAAGACATCGCAGAGCAAACTTTTTGTATCTCTTCCAACAAGAAACAAATCCACTGGACAGTGCTTCTACCACTGAGGCTGAACCACCCCACCGAACCCCCCTCCCCAGACCTCTCACCTCCCCGGACCCCACCCTCTCACCCGCATCTGAGGTGTGAACACCCACAAGCCACCAGCCACCACTGCTAACTAATAAACAATATGAAACTCTCAGTATTAAAACTATAAGTATTTAGTTTAGGCCTTTCATTTTCCCATTTACTTACATTACAGTTTAATGTACAGAACCAGTTTGAATGTTTGTTTTATATTCATGAAAACATAATAAATCTTACCAATACCTTAACCGGATTGCTCATAATATATTTACACATTATATATGCTAAGATGGGGCGGTTATCTTACCTGTAGCAATAAAAGAGCAGCACCTTTATTTTCGCTATTTAGCGCTGCGCACTACATTGCTGTGTGCAGTGTTTACACTGCAATACTAAGGAATTTCCTTCCAGTAATACTAGCGCTACTGCTGCCACCTATTGACCGAAACTTAACACTGCAGTTTAATGGGTTTAGCAGGCTAATAAGCAATAAGCAGTCAAATTACCATTAAAAATGAATCCTATATTTATTACTTTTACTTTTATTTTATGCCTTTGAACATCCAGGTCTGTGTTATAATAACTATGTAAATGTGTTTGCTAAATGATTAGGATTTAGGGGTGACAATATTTTTATATTTAAGCTCATTTTTATATGTAGTTATTGAATTAATAATCTATTTGTTCTTTTTAGATCAATAATATAATAACTGGCATGGTGTTTGCAGTGATGACAAAGTGCTACAAGAGTTACTTAATTCAGATTCCTGGGCAGGTATGTGACCAACCAACCCTAAGTAACCAACCCCAAGTACTGTATACACTTATACTCTCTCCCTCCTCCTCCGCTAAGAACCTCAGAGTCACCCTGGATCCCTGCCTCTCTTATTCCCAGCACATCTCCACTCTGGCACGCACTTGCCGATTCTTCCTGAGCAACATACGAAGAATCCGACCCTTCCTCGCTAACTACGCCACCCAGCTCCTGGCCCAGGCCCTGGTACTCTCCTGCCAAGACTACTGCAACTCTCTGCGTCCGCCACCTGTCTGCTCCAGCTCATCCAGGACTCTGCTGCTCACCTGGTGTTCTCGCTTCTCCCATGCAACTCCACTGCTCTGCTCACTTCACTGGCTCCCAATCACCGCTCACATCCAGTTCAAGACTCTTGTACTCGTCTACAGATGCCTTGCCCAGACTGCACCCAGCTACCTCCTGACCCTCATCTCTCCCTACACTCCCACTCAACCTCTCCACTCCTCCTGCACTAGAAGACTGGCTCTACCTCCTCTACGCTCCCCTGCTTCCAGAGCCCGCTCCTTCTCCACCCTCGCCCTGCAGTGGTGGAATGACCTTCCTACAAATGTCAGGACTGCCCAGTCCCTGACCACCTTCTGGCGCCTCCTCAAGACTCACCTCTTCAGACAGCACCTGTAGAACTCCTCTTTTCCCTCTGGACACTCCTTCCTTAAATGCGATTTGCTTGCTCTTATCTGACCCCTATTTTACTGCATTTAATCCTGTATTTTGAGTACTGTAATCTGTCAAGTGTTATTTAATCTGTAGTATTTTGTATTTAATTATATCCTGATGTAACTATCACTGACACTGTTATCTGCTCTGTTATTGAATCGTATTTTGTCATATACTTGTACTTGCTAGAACCAGTCATTGTATTTTTATCTTGTTCTTAATTGTATTATTACTTGTACTATGATTCTTGAAATGTATCTTTGTTTACGACTGTAAGTCACCCTGGATAAGGGCGTCTGCTAATAATAAATAATAGTCTAAATAACTAGCAGTGGTCCTGAGGAGTCTGGAGATGGGGTCTGTCTCTGTTATCCACAAGACCAGGTAGTGGTGAGGTGCTGAGGAGTCTGGAGACAGAGCTGAGGAGGGGTCTGTCTGTTACCCACAAGACCAGGCAGAATGACCAGGTATGAACTAACCAGGCATGAACTGACATTTTTGTACTGTATGGACATATTCTTAATTGTCTCATAGTCTTAATTATCCTGACAAAGTTTGAGGGATATAAGAGAGATATAATACCCTCATACCTAGAGCTACCAGACCAGTCAAATTGACACTACATGAAAACAATTGTATTTTGTTTCTACAGTACCGTATGCTGTTTTGTTATTAGTATTCATCAGCCACGTCTCTGATCTAATCACAGTCCAGAAGATCGCTGCCAGTCTGCAGCCCTTGCATGGCGTTTTGTAATCTTAGCTGGCTATTGCATATCAATCAGCCTTTTGTAACTCAGGTGTCTACAGTCTGTAATGTGAGGAGGTACTGTATCTCCTGTGATCTAGTTTCACATTTACTCAGGTTACTAAATATGTCAGAACTTAACCACTCTTACACAATTGCACTGTAAAAAAAGTGAAAATGAGTCGCCGAAGACTTATGACTGCTGATCAATGCTCAGAATTACTACAGAAGTGATCTAAAAGTGAATCTGGAGACGAACGAGTTGTTGCCACTTACAAAACTGAATGATGAAGAGCAGGAGAAACATCCAGCAGCAGTGAAAGTGAGGACAGTGCTAGTGAATTGCCAAATGCTGAAACAGATCACCCCAGCACTTCATTTGGAAACACCTGGACACAGAACCATATATGTATTGGACCTAGCAGCCATAAACTCTTTTATTCTTTACAATGAATGCACAGGCAAGAAATTATATATTGCAGCTAGCTGAACTTCTCCAGAAGCATTTTGAACAGATGACCCCGGTGCCAGCCGCAAGCCAGGTAAGACACTTGTGATAGTTGTGCCCAAAGCGTAAAAGCAGTGTTTGGAAAGCACACTGCAAACTGTATGTGGAGAAGCCACATCTGTGTGGACTGTGCAAACACTTGGGCTTCTTTGATAACATGTTGTGTTGTTTCGATTGCAAAGAGAAAACATTTATTTTCAAGTGTTTGTTTTTTATTTCCATTTCAGTTGTGTATTTGAGCTTTGTTATGTCTATGTCTATATGTATCTATGTCTATATAATCTGTATATTTTCAATCTTGCGTTACTTGTTGTGGCAGAGTGTATGGTAATGTGATAGGAGGGAGGTATGTGGGTCCAAGGATCACACGTAGTTTATATCCTGTGAAGGTTGACAAGATGATGATGATGGGTTAAGAATCCCTATAAAAAGCTTCATTGGTTTGTGTTTAATTGTATCAGTACGTTTACATGACAAAGCATTTTCCCGAAAACTGAATCAGAAAACTGATTTTCTTAAAACGTCACTTTTCTGTGTTTACATGATTAGCAATAGAAAGTCTAATTAGAATTCAACTGTATACATGGATTGAAGTTTTCGGAAAACGCAGGATATTTTCGCATGCAAAGTACTGTAGTACCCTAAGTACGATTTGAACAGACCAGATTTTTTCTGCTATAGAACGGAGACCAATCCATAACAAGTGCTACCAATTCGGAAATTTCTAGGTGCTGTTTTCCGCAAACTGACCTAAGGAATATTCCGATACATTAATATCGGCATTCTTATGCTCATGTAAACGCATGTTTCATGGAGCCAGGATTAGGATCACTTGGCTCAGTTTAATTACGTACACCTGGTTGTAATTAGCAGGCAGGAATATCAGCAGGTGAAAAGGGTTGTTCAGAATAATAACTGTATTAAAACTTGATGGTAAAGTGAAAACCATCTACCAGGGCTAACACCAACAACGCCAGCATGGGAAGAGTAGGTCTGTGTGGGTTATTTATCATTTAGCAGAAATGAACGTCAGAGGCTTTTATCAATTTTATTAGTATTAACACAGCAGGAATAACAGAGTATATGTATTTTTGTGGGACAGGCACTGATACACTACATTAAGATTTATTAACAGTCGTAACCCACATAACGTTTAGAGTATGACATGAAGCAGCACACATTTCACAAACTGCAACAGTACCATTCCCTGCCTTAAATAAACACAACTTTGAAAGCCAGAATAACAGATGCAAAAAGAATGGACATGTTTCCATGGGGACAGAATCCACTGGTACACGATGTTGTTATATTATGGGTGATTGAATAAAACCTAGCGAACTGTATAAAAGATTCTTCATGACAGGCAGATTGACTCGCGCAGCCCTTCAACAGGAACTTCACATATTTACCTGTGGCATCTGAAAGACAATAAATGTTTTACAAGTATGTTTTACACACAAAAAAAATATTATTACAATTTTGAGTGTCAACCATCGTTTTTTGCTCCAGTTTATTGACTGTTGTATCTTTCTATTGCACAGACTGGTAAGTGTTCGGGATACTGCACACCCTGTTAAATAAGTGCATTCAGTGTGTTCACTTTAAGAACTAACATTGACTAAACAAAGGGGGATTCTATTCCAACTACGTAATCTAGCCAATTAATTAACTGAAAGCTACAGCCTCTAGCCAATTGTAATGTAATATATCTGAAAAGGGCACTGTTTTATGGGGTTCAGAGAGCAGAGAAACAAGATGGAGGATTGAGGGAGCGCTGTTGAAGGTGTGAAGGAGGGGGCTACTTTATAAATTATGAGTTTGGGGGGGTTAAAAAATGCAAATATATTAAATATAGGCATAATACATTAAATACAAGGCTAGGATGGGCATTCTAAACATTGTGGATGCTAATAGCAGATACCAGGGTTAGAGAGCATGGAAAGCAAGAGAGAACAAGTGGGTCTTGAGAGTTGATTTGAAGCGAGCGATTGTGAGAGCTGCACGCACTAAAGCTGGGAGAGTTTTCCAGAGTCGGGGCCATGAAGCTAAAAGAGCGCTCTCTGAGTGTGAGACTCTGAGAGGCCCGTGAAGCTGTACCCTCAGACTCGAGTTAATGTCCTTGCCAGTGCCACCAGTGAGAGGTCCTGTGAGACTCCTCCAAAGAGGTAGTAGCATTTGAAGAGGGGAAATGTATTGAACATTCGAGACCTCAAGCCAGAAGTTGACAGTCTTCTGAAGCAGATGTGGAAGAATTGTCACTTCCTGTACAGGTGAACATACAAGGATTGGCTCTGTCGCAGATTAGGACCCTGAGAACTTTATTGGAGTCATTGAGATGTTTTTTTTAAAACTGACAATGATTATGGCTACACCACGACTTTGGCACAACGGATCCTGACGGAGAAGCAAGCCCAATAAAGCAAAGACACCGAAGAGTTCAACCACAAGTCTTCCAAGGATTTAAAAGACACGTCCAGGGTGTTTTATGTCAGGGGAGTCTTAAAGGAAGTTGTAGCCCATGGGCTACACCTGCTGTTATCATCAAGAAAGACGATGGAGTGCGCTTCTGTTGCGATTACAGAACATTGAACCAGTGATGTGTAAAGACGCTTACCCTTTGCCACATGTGTAAGAGACATTGGATGCCTTGGGTAACATACAGTTGTTTTTGACGTTTGACTTAACATCTGGTTATTACTTAACATCTGGCCTGAAGGTAAAACCATGCAAGTGATTCCTCTTAGAGACTGGGCCATGTGATCTCAGGAGATGGTATTACAGTCGATGGAGAGAAGACCTAAAAGACTGGCCTGTCCCAAGGGGTGCAAGTGAGACGAGAAGTGTTATGACTTCACCATAACAGAGGCAGAGGTGCTAAAGGGACTAGGAGCTCTTACAATACACAAATCTTTGGGTTGGGATGAAATCTTCCCGATAGTACTTAGAGATGAGGGATGTTATTTACAAACCTTTAACTAAAATCATACAGCATTCACTAAAGATGGGGGGCGTACCGGCAGACTGGAGAATTTTCCATGTAAACTTATGGAAACAATAGTAAGAACTAAACTGGATTTTCTATATGGCAACAGTATTCTAGCAGATAGTCAACATGGATTTAAGAAAAGCAGATCGTGTCTAACAAACCGGCTAGACTTTTTTGAGGATGCAACATTGGAAATGGATAATTGTAAAGCATATGACATGATTTACTTAGACTTCCAGAAAGTGTTTGATAAAGTTCTGCATAAAAGACTAATTCTTAAATTAGAAGCAGCAGGAATTCAAACTAATGGATGCACATGGATTAGGGAGTGGTTAACATGTAGAAAACAGAAAGTACTGATTAGAGGAATAACCTCAAAATGGAGCGAGGTAGTCAGTGGAGTACCACAGGGATCAGTATTATGCCTGCTCCTCTTCCTAATTTATATTAATGACCTAGATTCTGGTACAGTAAGCAAACTTGTTAAATTTGCAGATGAAAAATAGGAGGCGTGGCAAACACTGCTGCAGCAGCAAAGGTCATTCAAAATGATCTAGAATGCATTCAAAACTGGGCAGACACATGGCAACTGGTTACAAACGAGAGGAGGCCATTTGGCCCATCTTGGTCGCTTGGTTGTTAGTAGCTTATTTATCCCAGGATATGATCAAGCAGCTTCGTGAAGGATTCCAGGGTGTTCCACTGTTATTCCTAATCTATATAAATAATCTAGACCTGGATATAATCAGTAAGTTGTGCAAATGTGCAGACAACACAAAACTGGGAGGGGTTCCCAACCCTGAATCAGCAGCATTAATAATCCAGAGAGATCTGAATAAGATCCAAACATGGGCAGACACATGGCAGATGAAATGTAATGTAAATAAATGCAAAGTCCTGCATGTAGGGTGAAAAAATATTAGAAGTATAACATGAACAGTAAGGAAATAGAAGAAGCCATATATGAAAAAGATTTAGGGGTCGTAGTTGATGAAACACTAAAGCCAACAGTACAATGTGGAGAAGCTATAAAAAAGGCAAACAGAATGCTAGGATATATTGCAAAAACAGTCAAATTGAAATCTAGAGAGGTTATACTAAAATTATACAATGCACTGGTGCAACCACACTTAGAATATTGTGTATAGTTATGATCCTTGTATTATAAAAAAAGACAGAGCCTTTAGAAAGAGTACGGAGGAGAGCAACATTAAAGGGCATGTCATATGAAGACAAACTGAAAGAGCTTAATTAATATAGCTAGAAAGGAGAAGATTTAGAGGAGACTTGATAGAGGTATTCAAAACTGTGAAAGGCATAAAAAAGTTACTGCTGAGAATCATGTTTTTCAGGTAACCAAGAGCAGAACCAGGGACCACAGGTGGAAGCTGAAGAAGGGCAAATTCAGAACGGAAGGGAAAATAAACTTTTTCACAGAAAGGATGGTGAACCATTGGAATGGGTTACTGGAGAAAGTTGTTGAAGCTGAGATTCTCGGATCTTTCATGAAGAGACTGGATGCTGCCATGAGCGTTAATATATAGACCTAACCCTTTCAGTGAAAACCTCTATAAGACCTTTAGCTAGCCTGCCCAGATCCGCTTAGCCACGGATTCCCAGAGGCTTTATTTCCCTTATTAATCTGTTAGGGGTTTGTTTTTCCTCTTATGAGCGCAAATGGATCACACTGGCATCAAAACGACTGAGCATGAGTGGGCCGAATGTCCTTTCCTTGTTCTGGAATTTCTTATGTTCTAACAATGACCAACACTGTCCAGATGTGGGTGAAGCAGTGCAAACGATGTGCTCTGGCCAAACATGTTTTTCGTGCACCAATGATATGCATCAATGTTAGAGCAGGATTACACCCGTTTAGAAAAATCCACAGATGGATATGAATGTCCTGCTTTTAATCGATATGTTTCCCAGATTTACGATTGAAGTGCCTACAAAGAAGCAGACGGACCACACTACTGCACAGGCTCTTATCTGGCTCTGGTTCGTGTAGTACTGCTGTCCATCCCAGTTGCAGTTTCGTGGCTGGTGTTATATCAGAGCTGTATGAAAGAACCGCACCATCCCCTGACAATGGCCACTGCGAACGGTTCAACCGAACCATGCATGAGATGTGTGTTCATTGCCACCTGAGAAGAAGATTGCCTGGGCGTGTGATGGCCTACAATAGCTTGGTATCCTCCCTTTTACCCAGGGGTTAAAGTGAGCTGGAACGGTCCAGAACAGTGTTCTGCCTCCTTTCTACTCAGATCACGTGATGCCCTTCAGATGTCAGCTGAAACACGCAAAATTGAATGTTTGCCAGTATCAACAGCGGATTTGCGTCTCCTAACAAGTGTTTGTTGTCCACAAGCTAACCCCCCCCCCCCCCCCCCCTTCTTTTAGCTTGTTGTGTTGCTTTTAACATGCTCTTTTATTCTCGCCGCCTTCACTGCTACTTTTTTAAATCTCTCAAAACATTATTTTTCTTTTACACAGCCATGCATTTTCGCCCCATGTTGAAACCACAAGATTAATCTTCAGTTTTCGCTTGTTTGATTGTTTTGATCCAACACCACACTGAACAGAAGCAATAAACTTGGCAGGCAGCATCAGCTGATACTATGAGCCAATCACAGGACGCATGCTACAGGTGCTACAGCACTGGCAGGGAAAATTCTGGTGGTGGAAAAATAGAAGGCAATAGAACCGCAGGAGAGGGATACGTCACCCAATTCAGTAGCAACAGAGAGACAGCCAATCAGTGTGCAGAGTAACCACACACAGATTCTGATTGGAGCCTTTACTTTTGTGTTTTGACCAGCACGTACGAGAAATATATTAATTTTATGACTGGAAGTATACAGAGAATTCAATTGAAAAATTAACTCTTTGAATAAATTGTGGATGAGGTAGCGGAAATCTTAATTTCACCGCCACCAAAAAATAAATTAAAACAAAGCAACATATTGTTTAAATTCTCTTCAGCAGACCTCACACCGTCACACAGAAAGGAAATGCTCTATTTACATGAAGGGTTATTTGGTTTGTTGTAGTAAAATATTCTAAATATATCATTCAGTTTGTTCATAGTATAGTATAATGTTTGGAGTTTGTGTTCCATGTCAGTTGATAAATGCAAATCCTTATTGACACAACTTAAAAATATTACCAGTAATCTGACAATGTGGTCATTTTTAAGTTTAACCATAGATGTAGGTTTCGTAGTTGTGATTTGGCCCATGTATTCACTTTATCTAACATGATGCTTTTAAATACTAGATATCATATGTGGTTTGAGATGAGAAAGTTGGTTTAAAGACATGACACCTTTAAGAAATGAAAACAGAAAGAAAGCTACCATAATACGACATCGAGACTGTGATGCACTGGTTTTGTCTCCCACTACACTTTGTAAGCAGCGTGTCACTGCAGTCCCCAGGGAGACCAAGGCAGGCAGGACAATGAACCCCATTTTCTTCCTCTTCCTTCAAAACTAAAAAAAAGAATAAAAACAGGTATGTAATTTATATATGTATATACACACACACACACACACACACACACACACAGTATAATGAACAGAAATCTACTTCCACTGAAATGCTACCTTTTTTATTAACTTCAAGTTTCCAAGATGTGGCATCTTTGCTGTGTTCTGTGTGGTTTGTCTCTTGAAATTTTTTAATCACACATCATGGATCATAAATCAACTGGGCAATACATTTCTCAACATTTACTGAACAGCGTTCGCCAGCAGGAATGAGTCAGGACTGTAGTGTATCCGATCACACCCCCTCATGCAACAATGCTGGTTTTCTGTTCACACAATACACCACTAATTTCACCAGCGTTGTTGCAGACAGGAGCGTGATCTGGATACTCTGCACGCCACTCAGTTCACCAGCGTTGTTGCAGGAGGGAGCGTGATCTGGATACTCTGCACACCACTCAGTTCACCAGCGTTGTTGCAGGAGGGAGCGTGATCTGGATACTCTGCACGCCACTCAGTTCACCAGCGTTGTTGCAGGAGGGAGCGTGATCTGGATACTCTGCACGCCACTCAGTTCACCAGCGTTGTTGCAGGAGGGAGCATGATCTGGATACTCTGCACGCCACTCAGTTCACCAGCATTGTTGCAGGAGGGAGCGTGATCTGGATACTCTGCACGCCACTCAGTTCACCAGCATTGTTGCAGGAGGGAGCGTGATCTGGATACTCTGCACGCCACTCAGTTCACCAGCATTGTTGCAGGAGGGAGCGTGATCTGGATACTCTGCACACCACTCAGTTCACCAGCGTTGTTGCAGGAGGGAGCGTGATCTGGATACTCTGCACGCCACTCAGTTCACCAGCGTTGTTGCAGGAGGGAGCGTGATCTGGATACTCTGCACGCCACTCAGTTCACCAGCGTTGTTGCAGGAGGGAGCATGATCTGGATACTCTGCACGCCACTCAGTTCACCAGCATTGTTGCAGGAGGGAGCGTGATCTGGATACTCTGCACGCCACTCAGTTCACCAGCGTTGTTGCATGACCCGGATACATTGCAATGCGAAAGTAAAAGTTGAAAAAAGTAAATCCCTAGTTTATGTCAAAAAGGTAATGTGTTTCTGCAGGGGGTTCTGTAACACGTTAACATGTAAAATACTGTATTTACTTGAAAAACAGTACTCTGAATGCAAGCTCCTTTCAGCTCAAACAAAAATACACAATTACAACTCATAATTGTCAGAATTAAAAAAAAAAATGGAATCTCCTTTTAATTCAAACTGAAAAGAGCTTAACGGAGAGAACTTGTAATCAAACAAAAATGGCAGTTCATTCATCTTTACAATAACATTTTTGCTTTGTTAATTTTTATTTATTTATTTAACTTTTGTTTACCAGGTATATACAATGAGACAAGGCCCTTTTTCATGTACAACTTGGGGCCGCAGCAGAAACAGCCAGGTTGTTTACATATTAAAAGTGCATAAAATACACTGACAACGCTTATTTCAGTACAAAAGAGTTGAATATTTCTTTAAAACTGCATTTAAACCAGTATAGACAACAATTACATAAAACAACAACAACAAAAAACACATTATAAAAAACATTTACATGATTTGAATATGTTTCTTTAACTGTTTCTTAAAAATATCATGACTTTGTGCATTTAGTAGGTACCCCGGTAAATTATTCCAGTTTTTTCTGCACAAACCGCAAATACATGTTTTCCCATATTTGTAGCAGTACCTGGTATTTTTAGCTTACCAGTATCATCTGATCTCAGTGATCTACTAACATTCTTAAATTCAAGCAAAGAATAAAGGGGAGAATTGTGTTTCTATCAACAGTGCACGCTGTCAGGCAATGTTTTTTAGGGCTGGGACAATGCATCGATGCATTGAATCGTTAGAATAACCACCGATGGTTGAAAAAAAACCCCAAAAAACACAACTATCAGTCAAATAGGACCATTTTTTATTTGGACCGGCAAAAAATAAAGTCACTCTTATTCCTTGCCTTTCCTTTGGTTCCTTTAATCATAATAATAATAACCTTCCCCGCACACTACGCAGCACGCACGTTTTCAGGGTAATAAGCGTGAAAAACTAAATGGAAATGTAAAATGTATTGTTTGTGGCGTTTTAATGAGCTACTGTGGCAATACCACCCACCTGCGGGATCATTTAGTAAGACAGCACCCGACAAAACACGACAGCGGAACACAAGTAAAAAAACAAAAGGAAACAACACCTTCAGTGACAGCTTATTTTGGAAAGAAAGTGGATCCAAAAAGTGTCACAGCAAAATAAATAACAGGCCTGATAGTGGATGTTGTCACACAAGATATCAGACCTGTTAGTATAGTAAAGGGAGCTGCGTTTAAAAATCCGATTGCGAATCTTGCTCCGGGCTATGAAGCTCTGTCGAAAGATAATCCCCAAATTAATTACTCTGGATCACGAGCATGCAAAGGAAAAGCTTTGACAGGATTCAAGTCAGGAGTGTAATTCAATGTCCATCACTACCGAGCAATGTCTTTTCTGCAAGCGAGCGTGCTGTGTTACTTTTTGGTAGCATGGCACGTGTGAGCTGTGCAGGGCACAATATAAATCTCTGCATTCAGAAAAGCTCTGTGAGCTGTGCAGGGCACAATATAAATCTCTGCATTCAGAAAAGCTTGGAGGATGCACGACAAGTCCATATGTTAGTGGCAGCAGCAAGGAGACTGGCTGCACATTTTAAAAAGAGTGAGATGGCAACAAGCGATTTAAATAGGAAACAAACAGAAATGCCGAACACAGAAAAAGCACCACTCAGGTTAATACAGGACATGCAAACAAGGTGGAACACAGTTTATTATATGTTTGAACACCTTCTTGAATTAAAATGGTCAGCTATTGCTGTTTTGTCAAACCCAGATTTGACCAGAAAGTCTGACACAGCTACTTTAGATCTCACAAAGCTAATTGATGAGATACTCCCTCTACTACAGCCATTCGAACTGGCTACAGTGCTTGAGAGCAGAGAAAAACATTACGGCTAGTTCTTTGTACCCACTTGCAACAGGGATAAAACACAGACTGACTGAAGTTCCTGATGAAGAGGAGACAGTGTCTTCTTTAATCAACTGATTTGCTAATTCCAGTTAAACGGAGTTTGAGAGATAAGCTAGTGCGTAATTTGTCTCTGCGATTTACATCAGCTGAATGACCCAAGTAATGAGGTTATGCCACTGCTTTTTGTGTCATTTCTTGACCCCATGATTTCGCCATCTGGATTTCCTATCCGAACAGGCCAAAGCCAACGTGTCTGAAGCACTGTCTTCCAAACTAGTGAGGCTGGTGGAGGACAACCTCGAAAATGACGGAAATCGTGCCTGTACAAGTGAGTGCAGCACAGAGGACTTACCTGTTAAAAAGAAAACGAAGACCGAACAAGCAATAGAATTGTTACTTCGAGGACGGCAACAAACACACACTACTTCCAAGGAAATCTTAATCCAACAAGAGATGACGTTTTATGCTTCTGAAACTCCATTAAACATCAGCGAATTATTGGCACCCCTAAAGATTCTTATAAATAAAATCAAATAAAATTAAATCTGCATTAACATTCTACTTCTTTAAGTTCATCTCAGTCTTAAGAAACTGTATTGTGGCCTTACATGAGGTAACACACATATGAAATCTATTTGTCAACCATCACCATGGGGAAAGGCAAAGAACTCACAAATTAAAAGAGACAAATGGTTGTTGACCTTCATAAATCAGGCAATGGGTACAAAACAATAGCTGAAAAACTAAATATACCACTTACCACTATTAGGGCAATAATTAAGAAGTTCAAAACCACTGGAACAGTGGTAAACTTGCCTGGTAGAGGAGGCAAGTGTATCTTGCCCCCACGCACAGTTTGGCAGATGGTTCGGGAGGCAAAGGGAAATCCAAGGGCCACAGTTGGAGAATCACAGAACTTGGTTGCATCTTGGGGTCACCAAGTCTCCAAATCTACAATTAGACGCCACCTCCATGCCAATAGGCTATTTGGAAGGGTTGCCAGAAAAAAGCCTTTATTGAGAGCAACCAACAAACGTAAGCGCCTGGAGTTTGCTAAACGGCATTGGCACTTCGATTAGAACCGGGTGTTATGGTCAGATGAGACAAAAATAGAGCTCTTTGGCCACGTACACCAGCGGTGGGTTTGCCGTCGAAAGAAGGATGCATGTGCAGAAAAGAACCTCATACCTACTGTAAAATATGGTGGTGGATCTTTGATGTTATTATTATTGTTATTAATTTCTTAGCAGATGCCCTTATGCAGGGTGACTTACAATTGTTACAAGATATCACATTATTTTCACATACAATTACATTATTTTTTACACATTATTTTTACATACAATTACCCATTTATACAGTTAGGTTTTTTACTTCTTTTTTTACAATCTAGGTAAAGTACCTTGCTCAAGGGTACAGCAGCAGTGTCCCCCCACCTGGGATTGAACCCACAACCCTCCGGTCAAGCGTCCAGAGCCCTAACCACTACTCCACACTGCTGCCCATGTTATGGGGCTGTTTTGCTTCCACTGGTCCTGAGGCCCTTTTTAAGGTCAACGGCATCATGAACTCTACCCAGTACCAGGACATTTTAGCCAAAAACCTGGTTGCCTCTGCCAGGAGGCTGAAACTTGGCCGCAAGTGGATCTTCCAGCAAGACAATGACCCCAAGCACACATCAAAATCCACAAAGAACTTATTTTAGTCTAATACCAGTTCAAGTAATACATTTTCTCTAAAAGCAGTGTATATATTTACAGTTGCTAAGTTTTTAGACATTTTTTATTGTTAT
Source organism: Acipenser oxyrinchus oxyrinchus (assembly GCA_030684275.1). NCBI lineage: Eukaryota > Metazoa > Chordata > Actinopteri > Acipenseriformes > Acipenseridae > Acipenser > Acipenser oxyrinchus. Next base: position 10,516,460 of record CM060280.1, on the reverse strand, counting down.
TTTAGCCTGTGACTGGGTGCCCGCCCCTTATTTATTTTTTCCCCCCCCAGACAAAAACAAAAAACACTACTTTTGAAAAACAAAAAAAGCAGTATTTCTGGCCTGACGCTTGGCGACGCTGTCATCCCACTCTGACACCAACTGTGAAAAGGATGGCTTTGCAGGAGTGACGTCAGACCAGAAACACAGACTCAAAGCAAGTAATGGCAGGGCAAACTGAAACACTACGGCGCTCAGCTTTTATTAAACAAAACAAACAGTTTAAGCAAAACAAAACACTCAGAAAACAAATGGCACGGGGGCCAAAGTAAAACAGAACAAGCTCTGAGCTCTCTCCCCTGACAAAGGATCTCTCCTGTCTTTTATAGTTTGTGGCTGGAGCCCAATTAAGCAATAATTAATGTGGCACATAGAAAGTAAGTTGGGTAGAAACAAGATAGAACTGCCAGGAAAATAGGTAACCCCTTAAAAAAAAAACTACAAATTGCGATGGTGCCACCCCGTCAGTAGGTAGCGCTCTAAGGCTCACTGTCAGCCGTATCATACACTGTTGGTGTTAGAAAACTCAGTGGTGATAATGTGAAGACAGGCTGCTGTATTGTGTAAAGTTCAACAGAGCTTTTATTATTATTTTACAGGTAAGAATACAAATTTGAATATAATCTAAAGATTGAATCATAAATAAAGTTAGCGATTACAATTATATTGATTTGACCGATGTTTAAAACTGGGGATTAAAGAGAAAAATATCTGAAATAACGGTAAGGTGGAATTGCATTGAACTGAATAAATAAACATCATCGTTACATAAAATACCAAAATAAAGGTAGAAAATAAGAATATAAACTGTCTTCGTGGCATATATAATTCAGAGGATGATTATTTTGGAATATTAACAAAGGATGAATAAGGATTGGATGGGAATAATTAAGTTGGCCAACCGATCTGTGCCATTGATAGTATTGCTATAATTATTAAAATAATTTCTAATTCAGAAAATGAAACGGAATGTTGAAGTTCTTGTTATAATTCAGTTTTACTGTTGGATGGTAAATCAGTAAGATTGTTATGTGTGTAAGTGGAAATAAATCTGAAAACGCTTAAGATAAACAGTGAAAATATTATTTGCTATGATTTAAACAGAAAATGCACAGTACTATGATTTAGTAAGTGATTAATGACAAAGAATAATTAGATTGTTGCATTAAACAATGGATAAATGAATTTACTATAAATGTAAAGGAAAAGAAACAACTGGAAATGATGACAGTGAAAGTTAATAGGTAAAGCCAATCAGTTAGTACTTGTTAATTGTTTACAAAGATGTACATGAATGCGAGTGATTCTAGGTATTGCTACCATGTCTCAGTATTACTATAATACTGTATACTGTTTAAATATGATATAGACTATTGTTGTTGTTAAACTCAATGGTGATTATATGAAGACAGGCTGCTGTATTGTGTAAAGTTCAACAGAGCTTTTATTATTATTTTGCAGAGACCAACAAGTGGAAGCAAAATAAATATGTTGCACCTGAATTGAAGTTGATTCTCATTCTGTACGTGTAACAGTAACAGTTACTCAGTTAAGGCTCCAGCCACATTCTCACATGGATTTTAGCAGAGAGAAATTTAACCCCCTCCCTGCCGATCCAAAACACAAACGCAAACTCATATTAATAATAAAAGGAACAAATACATATATACATAAAAACAGTAATAAATCATAACAGTACAAACATATGAATGAATAAGGGGCCGGCACCCCGTCACCACACAGCCGTTTTGGCTAGTTATCCCCCATCACGGCCTAGCGCATTGCAAATCCTGCAAATAAATGTTGCCCTTCCCCCGGGTCTAGCACATTCTCTCTTGCGTGTACTCTCCTTTTAACTAGCTTCAGGCATTTCAGGTAAGTAGCTGGACAGGGCTACAATTATTATTTTGATCCCGGCTGGGGAAACATAGTATTCTATTGTACTTATTGTTGGAAATGTTGAAAACCTCCAGTTTAACCGTGTTTGATGGACTGTTTTTTCTCCAGAGCGGAACATATACAATAAAATTGTTTGTTTGGTTTTTTTTAATTTAAAAAGTTTGTTTTTTTATGTATTACTGTGTCCATTTTATAAGCGGGATAAGGCACTCCATACAGCTTTGTTGGTATGAAGGCACTCAGCTTCGCTTCGTATGTTAATGCAACACAACACAACCCACGCTCTGTGTGTTATCCCTTATATATACACTACCAGTCAAAAGTTTTAGAACACCTCCATTTTTCCAGTTTTTATTGAAATTTACGCAGTTTAATGTCTCAATGTACTCTGAAATTAAAACATAGAACAACTAAACAATTGGAGATAAAAAAGAAATCATGGAATCGTTTTGTTTAACAAAATTTAATCTGAATTTTTGACTCATCAAAGTAGCCACCTTTTGCAGATATAACAGCCGAACACACTCGTGGCATTCTTTCTACAATGGAAATCAAATATTGTTCGGAAAGTTCTTCCCAACACTGTTGCAGAAGTTCCCACAAATGTGTTGCACTTGTAGGTTGCTTTGCTTTCACCCTTCTGTCCAGTTCATCCCAAACCAGCTCGATGGGGTTTAAGTCTGGAGACTGTGCTGGCCATTCCATGATTTGAAGCCTACCGTCTTGTTCTTTTCTTCTAAGGTAGTTCTGACATAGCCTGGAGGTATGTTTTGGGTCATCATCTTGCTGTAGGATGAACCCTGACCAACTAGGCGTATACCAGAGGGTATTGCATGGCGCTGCAAAATGCTGTGGTAGCCGTTTTGGTTCAGGGTGCCACTCACTCTGTGCAAGTCGCCGACTCTGGATCCAGCAAAAGAGCCCCAGACCATCACGCTTCCTCCTCCATGTTTGACAGTTGGTGTCACACACCGAGGAACCATCCTTTCGCCTACTCGACGGCGTACAAAAACCCTGCGTGATGAACCGAAGATTTCAAATTTTGATTCCTCGGTCCATAAGACCTTCTTCCAGTCTTCAGTAGTCCACTGGCGGTGCTTCATGGCCCAGGCAAGCCTCTTTTTCTTATTTTGCCATCTTAGCAATGGCTTTCTTACTGCCACTCGACCTGTCAAACCTGCAGCTCGAAGTAAACTGAGACTTGCTTACTTCGACCAGTGTTAAGCTGTGCTTGAAGCTGTTGTCCTGTGAGCCGCCTATCACGCAAGCTGTTGACTCTCAGAAACTTGTCTTCTGATTCTGTTGTGGCTTTGGGTCTGCCAGACCTCTTCCTGTCAGAGTTTCCTCCAGTTTCCAAGTGCCTTTTGATGGTGTAGGAAACTGTACTGCAACACTGCTTTTATACAGACAGAGGGTTTGTAAGTAATCAACAAAAGTTGGGACACCTGTAGGAATTGTTAGCATCAACTTTCAAGGCTTAATTTACTTTCATTACTGCAGAACAGCTGTAAGTTGTTAACCCATTATTGTTCCCTGAAAAAGGCCTTTTTGTATAACTCTGAAATGTACATTATTTTTCAGTTTTTGGTAACCTAAACTTTTTTTTTTTTTTTTACCTCTGGCAGTTTACCGCTTACCTTTGTACCATTTCAGTCAGGTTATTCACTGGACTTGAACTGCTTAAATTTCAATAAAAACTGGAAAAATGGGGGTGTTCTAAAACTTTTGACCGGTGGTGTGCGTGTGTATATATATATATATATATATATATATATATATATATATATATATATATATATATATATATATATATATATTTTATTAATTAAAACATCAGCTTCATAGAGCACCCCTAGTCTAAAGCAAGGCTGTCTTGTTGCTATAGGAACCACAAAAGGTACTACTTTTTTGGCAGATGGATACACCTCACAACACTTTAAATAAATAATAAAAATGATTGCAAAAAAATAAGTAAGTCACTGTCACCCCACTCTCCTACCACTTCTTCCTCTCCTTCTCCCTCACTCCCCAACCTCTCTACCACTTTTCTCACCTCTCACCGTAACCTCTGCTCCCCTCTCCCCACTTGCCTTCACCTCCTTGGCTCTCTCCCTCCTTCCCTCCCTTGCAACCTTTTCCCAACTCTCAGTAGATTCTGCTACCACCTCGTTTCTCTCTGCCGTAGCCTCCACCCTCGACTCCACCTGTCCGTCACTCGGCCTGCTCGCTCCAACTCTCCCGCCATGGCTGTCACGCACACTCTGATCCTCCCGTAGCAAACTTCACACTGCTGAATGGAAGTGGAGATGATCCAGGCTGCCCTCCTTCCTCACTTTATACCGCTCCCTCCTCTCCTCCTCCTCTGCCATCAGCTGTTTTTCTACCATACCATCATCTCCTCTACTCCTCTTTTCCACCTTCTCTTCCCTTCTCAAACCTCCACCCCATCCACCTCTCTTTCAGTGGATGGCTTTGCCTCTTTCTTCTCAAGTCTCTGACATCTGTTGCCTCTTCTTTACTCTCCCCACCCTCTCTCCCTCCATCCCAGCTCACCCCCCTCCTCCCTATCCTTCTAAACCGTCTTTTTCTTCCTTCACACCACTCTATGACTCTGACCTTCTCTCCCTGCTCCTGTCCTCCAAAACCACCACTTGTGCTCTGGACCCACTCCCTACTTCCAATCTATCACCCCTTCTCTCCTTCCTTTCATCTCTCCTCAATAACTCACTGCTCTCTCTTGATCCTTCCTCTCGCCTGAACTACTGTCCTATTTCTATCCTCCCTTTCCTCTCCAAGACTTCTGGAACGAGCAGTACACCACCAACTATCCTCCTCCATTCTACTATCTGTCATTAACTCTCTCCTGTCTGCTCATGCTGCCTCTCACTCTTCTGTCCTAATCCTGCTGGACCTGTCTGCAGCCTTTGATACTGTGGACCACTCTATCCTCCTCTCTACTCTCTCTGACCTAGGAATCTCTGATACTGCTCTTGCTTGGTCCTCTTCCTATCTCTCTAACCGTTCTTTTCAGGTTTTCTGGCATGGCTCCCTCTCCTCACCCTGTCCCCCTCCCAGTGGGTTTGGTGCTCCTCTTCTCCCTCTACACCTATTCTCTGGGCTCAATTATCTCTTCTCTTGGCTTCTCCTATCACCACTATGCTGATGATGCCCAGATCTTCCTTTCTTTTCCCTCCTTTGACTCTCACATCTCTAACTGCATCGCTACAATCTCCAACTGGATGACCTATCACCACCTCAAATTCAAACAATCTAAATCTAACCTCCTGTACTTTTCATCCTCCCCCTCTCTTCCCCATTCTCCCTATCTCTATCACTATTGATTCCATCACTCTCTCCCCATCCCCCTCTGCCAAAAAAAACAAACTTGGTGTGATCCTTGATAACTCATCATTTTCTCATCACTTTTCTTCCCTTGCCTGTATCTGCCGCGTCTTCCTTTCTAACATCTACAGGATCCTCCCCTTCCTAACTACCTACTCCAATCAGCTGCTAGTCCAGGCCCTTGTGCTCTCCAGACTGGATTATTGCAACTCTGTTGTGATGTCTTCATCAGGTCCTGTGAATAGCACTGTTAATAAATCCAGGGTGGTGCTAAATTAGTGCCATCGGCCGATTTTGATACATGACCCCCTTAGTTTTTGGTCAATTTGTGTACCTTTTTAGCATGACACATATAATGATTTCCTCTAGCGCGAGGAATATGTGTGATACTGTGTGTGCGTGCGTGCAAGCTACGTCGACAATGGAGAGAGAATATGGAATCTGTAAACTGCATGGAAACACCACCCAGGTTCACCTGAGACATAAAAGTTGGGTCAAATAACGTTTCCTTCCAGCGATTCCATGCAAAGCCTTTCATTTCTCCAGGAATGCCCTCTTTTCTCATGCAGATTTAAATGAGCCTTGCAGAGGGCCATATACAAGAAAGTATGGTTTCCACTAGTGGTGCAATCTGCACCCTAATTTCATATTCGATTATCGTATAGGCATTTATCACTGATAATCGATGCATTTTTCAAAATATCTAAAAACACTGTTGTGCATAATAGTTAAACAAAAAGGCACAACTTGCATTCAAATTAGAACACTTATTAAAAAAGAAATACAAAGGACTTGAGTGTTTAACAACTGGAAAGAATATGCATGCGTCCACATCACATATCCCTTTAACCGCCGTGGTTATACTGATACCTGAAACAACCGCGGGCAGTCATTGTGAAGGTTACATTTTAAGCATCATCAATATTAAAATGAAAGACAAACTATCGGATACAACTCAAAAGTTATTCAAGCACATCATATCAAACATCTGCACAGAGGAAACACAATATTTAAATGAACAATTAAACATAAAAAGGTTTATTTTCTAACTTCCCACTATAAAGCACTACTTCAAAAAATGAAAAACTATAATAAAATAAACATTTCAAAATAAACTAGTGTGTAAACAGGTATATGTACATACAATATTGTAAAAACGAATGTATTTTGTAATTTAAAAGGGCTTGTAACCAGGAGGTCCCCGGTTCAAATCCCACCTCAGCCACTGACTCATTGTGTGACCCTGAGCAAGTCATTTAACCTCCTTGTGCTCTGTCTTTTGGGTGAGATGTAATTGTAAATGACTCTGCAGCTGATGCATAGTTCACACACCCTAGTCTGCTAAATAAACAAATAATAATAATAATAAAACGAAAGTAACATATTTTTTCTCTGCGTGTGTCACTCAGTGCAGCACTGAATCCAGGTTGAGCTGCAGCAGCCTGCTGCTTTGCAGTTTTCCAATATAAATGTGTGAAATATACGCAGTTGTCCGTTCTTGACTTTTTACTAAATACATGCATTAAATACCCTGTTGGCGTTTGAAAGGCGGGATTGCAAAAATAAAAATGTGTAATAACTGTATAATGTGTAATAACTGCGTATATTTCACACACGCAGAGTAATTAAAACTTTAGAAGTGAAAACCGTCAAAATGACTGCCATGGAGGGAACTTTGACTGCCCTTTACAATACATGTTTTTATTTTGAATATAACCTACAATATTCTATTTTTTTAAATATACAAGCCTGTTGTTATCTCTACTGGACCTGGCAATTCCTTCGTTTTGTACAAGCAATGCACCGGGGAAAATATCAGTAGGAGAGTTCACCTTGAAGCTAGCCACAGCACTTTGGCAGAAACATTTCAATCAGAAAACTGCAAAGCAGCAGGCTGCAGCAGCTCAACCTGGATTCAGTGCTGCACCGAGTGACACACGCAGAGAAAGCATACGTTACTTTCGGCATTATGCCAAATGTATTGAAAAATAAAGATTTTCACATTTTGATTCTTAAATTCGTAATAAGAAACATGAAAAACAGCCTTTTTTCTCGTTCTGTTCTAAGAAAATATGTTACATTTAAATGTTTTACATTTTAAAACACTGTGAGGTTTAAAAGACAAATAAATGGACGATATTGTACTATATACAGATACGCTAACCTTTTTTTAATTATCATTAGTAGTGTGTGCACCCTTTATCAGTGTGCAATTGTCAGTATATTCACCCTCCAGCAGTGAAAAGTATATTTACCAGTATAACTCTTGGAGTTGCACAGATCCGTCTCACAGCACTCAACGTTAGCAGATATTTCTAAGAAGTCGATATCCACACTCACAAGTTGATTGCAGTATGGTAGCTTGGGGCCACATTTCTTCATAAAGAGGTGTTGATCAAGACCTGTTACACAACAAAGAAACAAGCAATGACTCTCCGCACCAATATGCTCTTAAGAGCTTCATTCCTTAAGGTCACATGACAGTCCCGTAATCATCTGCAGTCTAAGTGAGCAATAAGACCCTCCACATCGGGCATTGCCAGGCATTATGGACTGTTTAGGTAATGGGGCCCGAGACGAAGGCTTCAGTGTCACAGGACAATTAAGTATCAATTGTATTTTTTTTAACTGATTTTTTCATGTATCCTTCCACATAAACACTCTAAAATGGACGTTCTATAAAATAGTCCATTATAATATTTATAATAATTATTAAACACTACTGAGTAATAATTATGGATAATGAGTATTACAGCTGCAAGGTCTTTCTCGTGGTGGATGAATAATTAGTATTACAGCTGCAAGGTCTTTCTCGTGGTGGATGGATAATGAGTATTACAGCTGCAAGGTCTTTCTCATGGTGGATGGATAATGAGTATTACAGCTGCAAGGTCTTTCTCGTGGTGGATGGATAATGAGTATTACAGCTGCAAGGTCTTTCTCATGGTGGATGGATAATGAGTATTACAGCTGCAAGGTCTTTCTCGTGGTGGATGAATAATGAGTATTACAGCTGCAAGGTCTTTCTCGTGGTGGATGGATAATGAGTATTACAGCTGCAAGGTCTTTCTCGTGGTGGATGGATAATGAGTATTACAGCTGCAAGGTCTTTCTCGTGGTGGATGGATAATGAGTATTACAGCTGCAAGGTCTTTCTCGTGGTGGATGGATAATGAGTATTACAGCTGCAAGGTCTTTCTCATGGTGGATGGATAATGAGTATTACAGCTGCAAGGTCTTTCTCATGGTGGATGGATAATGAGTATTACAGCTGCAAGGACTTTCTCATGGTGGATGGATAATGAGTATTACAGCTGCAAGGTCTTTCTCGTGGTGGATGGATAATGAGTATTACAGCTGCAAGGTCTTTCTCGTGGTGGATGGATAATGAGTATTACAGCTGCAAGGTCTTTCTCGTGGTGGATGGATAATGAGTATTACAGCTGCAAGGACTTTCTCATGGTGGATGGATAATGAGTATTACAGCTGCAAGGTCTTTCTCATGGTGGATGGATAATGAGTATTACAGCTGCAAGGGCTTTCTCGTGGTGGATGGATAATGAGTATTACAGCTGCAAGGTCTTTCTCGTGGTGGATGGATAATGAGTATTACAGCTGCAAGGTCTTTCTCGTGGTGGATGGATAATGAGTATTACAGCTGCAAGGTCTTTCTCATGGTGGATGGATAATGAGTATTACAGCTGCAAGGTCTTTCTCATGGTGGATGGATAATGAGTATTACAGCTGCAAGGTCTTTCTCGTGGTGGATGGATAATGAGTATTACAGCTGCAAGGTCTTTCTCGTGGTGGGCCTGTTCTAGTTTTGCACCACCTGTTTGTTATTTGAATACAACATTTTGGTAAATACCTCTCCAAACTTACCGGGGGTCCCAAATATACCAGATACAGTTAAACACACTTCGGAAGCATTGCATTTGGATGGGACCGGATTGCACGCAACTTGTCCAGTGCATTTATTGCAGGTCAGAGTATATGCTGAAACACACAACATAATATGCATTTAGTATTTCATAGGATCAAAATATTTTAAATGTATATAAACAGACACATTTCAATAAAAGGATCAGTTTTAAAATGATGTGATATACAGTATATCAAAGTGGATGTGATTTGCTGGCTGTAACAGGGCGAGGAGCCCTGTATGTGTTATTTGTTTATAGTACGGGGTCTCCCCCTCCACCCCTGTGCCGTTTATTGTTTTGCATCTGTTTTATTGTTGTATTATTATTATTATTATTGTATTTGTGTATTATGATTTAGTTATTGTATTTAAATGACAACAAAAGCCGTGTGTTTTGGTATATGATTTATTTGTTGTATTTGTATTATTGTTATGTGTAAATATGACGGCGAGAGTCGTACGTCGTGTCATTGTATGTATATGTGACGCCGAAGCGCTGGTGGTTTTTGTTAATGTTTTTATTTTAAAACGTGTTCTGGTAGAGGCGAGATTAGTGCTCGTCCTCTGCCAGGAATAATTAAAAAACCTCGTGCAGAAGGTGGCCATCTCCCGAATTAATTAAATGATTAATTTGTTGCTAAATCAGGAGATGGTCACCTGCATATAAACCTGCAGCACTCTCAGTTCCGGGTGAGTGTTAGAGAGGAGAGAGCGAGAGCGGAGAGAGAGAAACGAAACTAAAACGAAAACTAAAACTAAAAAAAGAATATAGGAACAGTGAAGGCGATAGCCCAGCCTGACCTATTCCGTTTTGTGTTTGTGTTCATGATTTATTTTATTAACACTCTTTCTTTTGTGCTCTGTGAGCAAAGTCTTTTTGTTTAAATATTTATTTTATTTTTGTATTTGAATAAACAGAGCCGCAGCGTCTTTTGCCTGCAGTACTGACTTGTGTGTTTTGCTTCCTGACTCTGGCCTGACGTCACCACTCAGCCACCCTGCCACACTGACACATTACTTTTTCTAGTAATACTGTTTCAAAGCCAGCATTACTCAAGTGTTCTTTTGCCTGATATTTTGAAATCAACATTTTTATTTTTGTTCATTATTTTTTAATAATGTAGCAAGGTCAGTGACTATATGATGGATCTTTAATAGACTTAGTGGGAAACACATTTAAGAGTTTTTATAAAATGGTAATTATCCATTACACAAGGATAAAGTGAAGGTGCTTGTCAATATTTTTGTATATATCTAGATATTCAATTGTGATTAAACTTTGTCAGTCTTTACCAAGTTATTGAAAATACCAGAATCTGGGAATGTACAGTTGTCTCTGAAATATAGTTGCTATATAAATGCTATGTTTGGATTGTCTGAGGATAGTTTGAAACACAAAGACGAACCTGTGCAATGTTTTCAGAATGTTAATGAGGCCAACACCTGGCAGTAGTGCAGGCAGGAAAGCTCAGCGCAAAGTATGGTTCCAAAATCACTTCACAGTGCAAGGTTTGATTGCAAAGCATGGTTCCAAAATCACTTCACAGTGCAAGGTCTGACTGCAAAACATGGTTCCAAAATCACTTCACAGTGCAAGGTCTGACTGCAAAACATGGTTCCAAAATCACTTCACAGTGCATGGTCTGATTGCAAAGCATGGTTGCAAAATCACTTCACAGTGCACGGTTTGATCGCAAAGCATGGTTCCAAAATCACTTCACAGTGCAAGGTTTGATTGCAAAGCATGGTTCCAAAATCACTTCACAGTGCAAGGTCTGATTGCAAAGCATGGTTCCAAAATCACTTCACATTGCAAGGTCTGATTGCACCCCTACAAGCCAGACACACAGTGAGATTGGGGGAGGAGGTTTGCTGGGCTGATCTTTGTCCTCCAGAAGCCGGTAGCCTGCTGACATCCGCTCTCGAGTTCCTGGGTGTAAAAAGACACCGATTGGTTGGTGGGACCGGAGGATGGCCACTGAGCCTCAAGTCCTCTGAGTTATGTGGGGAATTGGCGTGTTGAGGAGAAGAAAATAATAATTGGGCATTCGAAATCGGGGGTAAAATAATTGAAGATTCAAAATAAAAAAGAGATGCTGTGAAAGGGGGTGTAGGTGGTTCACTGAAATGGTGTCACAGACACAGGTGCAGGGATGTGCAGTTAGGGTAGACAAGGTAGGATTGTCTATATATATATATATATATATATATATATATATATATATATATATATATATATATATATATACAGTACTGTGCAAAAGTTTTAGGCAGGTGTGAAAAAATGCTGTAAAGTAAGAATGCTTTCAAAAATAGACATGTTAATAGATTATATTTATCAATTAACTAAATGCAAAGTGAATGAACAGAAGAAAAATCTAAATCAAATCCATATTTGGTGTGACCACCCTTTGCCTTCAAAACAGCATCAAGCATCAATTCTTCTAGGTACACTTGCACACAGTTTTTGAAGGAACTCGGCAGGTAGGTTGGCCCAAACATCTTGGAGAACTAACCACAGTTCTTCTGTGGATTTAGGCAGCCTCAGTTGCTTCTCTCTCTTCATGTAATCCCAGACAGACTCGATGATGTTGAGATCAGGGCTCTGTGGGGGCCATACCATCACTTCCAGGACTCCTTGTTCTTCTTTACGCTGAAGATAGTTCTTAATGACTTTCGCTGTATGTTTGGGGTCATTGTCATGCTGCAGAATAAATTTGGGGCCAATCAGATGCCTCCCTGATGGTATTGCATGATGGATAAGTATCTGCCTGTACTCCTCAGCATTGAGGAGACCATTAATTCTGACCAAATCCCCAACTCCATTTGCAGAAATGCAGCCCCAAACTTGCAAGGAACCTCCACCATGCTTCACTGTTGCCTGCAGACACTCATTCATGTACGCTCTCCAGCCCTTCGGCGAACAAACTGCCTTCTGCTACAGCCAAATATTTCAAATTTTGACTCATCAGTCCAGAGCACCTGCTGCCATTTTTCTGCACCCCAGTTCCTGTGTTTTCGTGCATAGTTGAGTCGCTTGGCCTTGTTTCCATGTCGGAGGTATGGCTTTTTGGCCGCAAGTCTTCCATGAAGGCCACTTCTGACCAGACTTCTCCGGACAGTAGATGGGTGTACCAGGGTCCCACTGTTTTCTGCCAGTTCTGAGCCGATGGCACTGCTGGACATCTTCCGATTGCGAAGGGAAGTAAGCATGATGTGTCTTTCATCTGCTGCAGTAAGTTTCCTTGGCCGACCACTGCGTCTCACGGTCCTCAACGTTGCCCGTTTCTTTGTGCTTCTTCAAAAGAGCTTGAACAGCACATCTGGAAACCCCTGTCTGCCTTGAAATTTCTGCCTGGGAGAGACCTTGCTGATGCAGTATAACTACCTTGTGTCTTGTTGCTGTGCTCAGTCTTGCCATGGTGTATGACTTTTGACAGTAAACTGTCTTCAGCAACCTCACCTTGGAGTTAGCTGAGTTTGGCTGTTCCTCACCCAGTTTTATTCCTACACAGCTGTTTCTGTTTCAGTTAATGATTGTGTTTCAACCTACATATTGAATTGATGATCATTAGCACCTGTTTGGTATAATTGTTTAATCATACACCTGACTATATGCCTACAAAATCCCTGACTTTGTGCAAGTGTACCTAGAAAAATTGATGCTGTTTTGAAGGCAAAGGGTTGTCACACCAAATATGGATTTGATTTAGATTTTTCTTCTGTTCACTCACTTTGCATTTAGTTAATTGATAAATATAATCTATTAACATGTCTATTTTTGAAAGCATTCTTACTTTACAGCATTTTTTCACACCTGCCTAAAACTTTTGCACAGTACTGTATATATATATATATATATATATATATATATATATATATATATATATATATATATATATATATATATATATGTATAATTTGTTTATTATTTTCGTTTTGCTTTTTGTGTAACTGAAAGAAAGCTCGATAATGCGTTTCCATTTACACGCTCAAGCTCTGTCGGATGAACGCAATCTTCACAAAAGCTGCCTCTCAATCTGCTTCTCTCTATCATGTATTAATATATATTTATGTATGCATGTTTACTCTTCTATGCACCCTAAGGGATGAAAAAAGCTGAGGCTGTGACTGCTTTTGAGTCTGTTCATTCTATCTGTGAGATGTAATTTTTGGCAGAAATTCAAGCAGACGCAGCCAATCCCTTTGATCAAATGGACAGGAAATAAGCACGGTGTGTAACTGCTTTTCATCTGTAGTCTATCTGTCAATCATAGTTGTCCAGCCATTGTAAGGTACATGGTACAAATACTAATTATTAATCAACAAACAAATACGTTATATTTTTAAACACTGCAATAAATCCAAGTCAAGGGAAGTCGGATATCAAGACTTTCAAGAACTATTCAACGGTGTCCTTTCAAGAAGAAAATCGTATAACTCAGAAAGGAAGGCCGGCACCAGATCTTAAGGAATTGCACCAGATGAAGATCATCACTTTCAATGCAATGCCCGTGTCTGAACCAAAGCGAGAATTTGTAAGAAGAAATCAAAGAAATGTTGCAAAAAGGCATCATTGAACCCTCACACCCTCCTTGGGCATCACCCATAGTGGTTGTTTCTAAAAAGATCAGAACAAAAAGATTCTGTGTAGACTTGGATATCCAGATCCCAAATTGCATTTTACTGTGAGCACTGACACTATTGGATTTGGACTGGGTGCAGTATTAACACAGAAAACTCAAGCTGGTGGTCAGGAAGTGCTGGCTTATGCCAGTCGGACTCTGACTGCTCCTGAGCGTAACTACTCTACCACAAAACGAGAATGTCTTGCTGGTCTGTGGGCCCTAGAGAAGTGCCGATATTATTTAGAAGGTAACCCCTTTACTGTAGTCACTGACCACTCTTCTTTGCTTTGGGTATTCTACATTAGCAAACGAAATTCTCAACTAATCCATTGGGTTATGCGGTTGCAAGAGTTCAACTTTCCAGTAGAGTATCGTAAAGGAAAGTTAAATATTGCACCTGATGCTTTGTCTCGAGCACCACTGGATCTCAAGGAGAACATATTGCTTGGAGTCCAGACCCGAAGTCAACAAGTTTTATAAGATTATGAAGCCTTTCCTTTCACTGATGCAGATATCTGGAGAGCTCAAGAGGAGGAACCTGAGTGCCAGATCATCTATAAAGGAATCGTGAAGACAAACTTTACCAAAAGGTTAAAATAACAGAACAAGGCTACAAGTATCAAGTTTTTTACCACAAAAAAAATCTAAACCTTAAATGCATTTTTGAGGTGGCTTACTGGCCCAACTTATGGAAAGAAGTATCCCTGTATGTTCAGCAATGTTCAGTTTGTCAGTCATTCAAACCTGAAACAAGAAAACAAGCAGGAAAGCGCCAGTCTAACCAGGTACTTAGACACTGGGAAATGATTGGTGTTGATTTCATGGGGCCCTTACCCAAGAGCTCAATGGGTAATACCCAAATACTGGTTGTAGTTGACTACTACACAAAATGGGTAGAAATATTCTCCCTGCATGTAGCTAAAGCTGAAATCATTACTCGTATCCTAACTAAATAAATCTTTACAAGATGGGGCACTCCAGACTTTATTTTATCAGAGGGCCTCAATTTGTTTCTGAACTTTTGCAGCACATATGTCAACAATAGCAAGTAGTTCAAAAACTTACTACAGCTTACCACCCACAGACCAATTACACAGAAAGAATAAATAAAGTCTTAAAACCTATGATTGCTTCCTATCTAGCTGACAAACATAAGAAGTGGGATAAATATCTGGTTCTGGTTCGCAATTAATTCGGCCAAACAAGAGTCCATGGGATATACACCAGCAGAGCTTAACCTGGGACGCTCATTAAAAGGACCCTTGGAGCAGGCCTTAAAGAGAACCCCAATTCCACCAGAAACACCAGCTTATGAAACCATGTTTCAGTTGAAGGAACTGCAACAGAAAATACAAGAAAATGTGGAGAAAGCACGGGCATGTCAGAGAAATTACAACAAAAGTTGGAGGGAAGTAACCTATCAGCCGAGAGATCGAGTATGGATGAGAACGCACCCCTTATCCAAAAGTTTAGAAAGCTACACAGCCAAATTTGCCCCACGTTGGAAAAGATCCTATAGGTTTGTGAAGCAACTGGGTCCTGTGAACTACCACGTTGTCCATGAAGAAACAGGTCAAGACTTGTAGACAGTTCATGTGGTAAATTTGAAGCCAATATTTCCAACAGCCTCCGAACTTGATAGCTAAGAAAGGGGAATATATTTCAAGATGAGGGTCCTTATGAGTAATTTCATGGTTTTACTGTGGATTATTTCTCTGGGGATAAAAAAGCTCCAAGTTCTTGAGACCTCTAAAGAGTGGAGGGGGAAGGGGGTGCAGCGCTCCAGTCTTATTGCAGAAAATAAGAACAATGCTAGAGTCCTTTTCTCAACAATTGATAGATTAGTAAACCCATCTCCTTCACCTGAATATTGCATTGTGGCCTCACCTATCAAGTGTGAAGAATTCCGTAATTATTTTGATGGAAAAATGCTTAGTATTAAGGATCAAATTCCACAAAATGATTTACAATAGAATTACAATATTTTTCTCTGATTAACTTAAAAGACTTAAATAAAATAGTTATGCAAATTAAATCTTCTACGTGTCTCTTGCATCCTTTACCAACCAGTCTCTTGAAGGAAGTGTTTAGTAAGCTGTCCAATGATGTCCTTGATATAGTTAATAGCTCTTTGTCGTCAGGAAGGTTTCATTCTTCTTTAAAAACAGCCTTAGTGAAACCTTTACTTAAGAAATCTAATCCTGATAGTTCAGTTCTAAGTAATTTTAGACCTATTTCAAACCTTCCTTTTTTAGCAAAGGTACTTGAAAAAGTCGTTTTAAAAAGAAATTAATAGTTTCCTTGGAAATAATAACATCTTCGAGAGATTTCAATCAGGATTTCACGCGAACCATAGCACTGAGACTGCACTTGTCAAAGTGGTAAATGATCTACGTATAAGTACAGATTCTAAGTGTTTATCTGTACTGATCCTTTTAGAGCCGAGTGCTGCTTTTGATACTGTGAATCATAAGATTTTAATTAATCGTCTAAGAGAATGGGTGGGCCTTTCTGGTAGTGTCCTAAAACTGGTTCATATCCTATTTAATGAATAGACAGTATTTTGTTGCCTTAGGAGAATCTTCATCTGGACTAGCTAATATTACATATGGTGTTCCACAGGGCTCCATTCTTGGTCCCATGTTATTTTCTTTATACATGCTGCCTCTCGGGAAGGTTATTCATAAACATGGGGTGAATATCCACAGCTATGCAGATGACACACAGATTTATATATCTGTTAAACCAGGTGACACAACAGCTATCAATGTTCTTTTCAAATGTCTAGATGATATTAGAAGCTGGATGTCTCAGAATTTCTTACAGTTAAATTCTGATAAGACAGAAGTCTTACTTTTAGGCTCTAATCAACAGATGGACTCGACAAATATTGATCTAGTTATGCTAAAATCAAATGTAAAATCTGAAGTAAAAAACCTGGGGGTTATTTTTGATTCTGCACTTTCCTTCGAACCACATATAAAATACATTACTAGAGTGTCCTGAAACATTGTGAAAGTCAGATCATTCTTGTCCTTGGATGATGCAAAGAAATTAGTACATGCTTTTATTTTTTCTAGGTTAGATTACTGTAATGCTTTATTCTCTGGACTTACAAGTCATGCTATATCACGTCTACAGCTAGTGCAAAATGCTGCTGCTAGAATGCTAACTAGAACAAAAAAAAGGGCTCACATTACACCTGTGCTGGCATCATTGCATTGGCTTCCTGTGCGTTACAGAATTGATTTTAAAATTCTATTACTAGTTTTCAAAGCACTGAATGGACTATCTCCACAATATCTAAATGATATGCTAATTCCTTATCAGCCTGAACACACTCTGAGATCTGCAAATACTGGCCTTTTCTGTATTCCGAGGGTGAATGGTAAAAGGATGGGAGAGGCTGCTTTCTGTTTTAATGCCCCCACACTCTGGAACTCCTTACCCCCTTTTATCAGAGATTCACCTTCAATTGCAATCTTCAAATCTCCATTAAAAACATACCTTTTTAATATAGCTTTTCCTTAACATTTTAATGTTTTATTCTGAGTTTATTGTTACTTCTGTTTTTAATAACTACTCTTTTTTACTGTTTATTATTGTATTTTTGTATTTTTTTTCTTCTGTATGTAAAGCGCTTTGAATTGTTTTGTACATGAATTGCACTATATAAATAAATGTTTTTATTATTATTATTATTATTATTATTATTATTATTATTATTATTATTATTATTTACAATTCCAGTAACTATCGTCTGGACTCTTT
Source organism: Acipenser oxyrinchus oxyrinchus (assembly GCA_030684275.1). Lineage (NCBI taxonomy): Eukaryota > Metazoa > Chordata > Actinopteri > Acipenseriformes > Acipenseridae > Acipenser > Acipenser oxyrinchus. The sequence goes on along the minus strand of CM060280.1, from coordinate 10,498,859 downwards.
GATGGACCTGTTTGAATTCAGTGGTAAAGAAAACTACTGCCGTCACCCTATTACCTTTGCTAATTAAACTGTAGCTTCATTCTGACTTGTTTTGGTTCCTTTTTGTTTTTTTTATTTCCTACCTCGTATTTTCTTTCACAAGCTGAGCTACACGAGTTAGGTTTGTTATTTTTCTTTATTCATGTCCAAGATTTTTGTCCAGAAAGACTTCTACAAATTATATAAGTAAAATCAAACATTTTACTAACATTTACTGCTGTTTAATGTGTATAATGTGGTTTTCACTAAATAGCTGATTTTGAAATGTAAATGCTGCAACCCAGACAACTTTTTTTTCTGTGTCTCTCTGAATTGTGTTGATGATAAAACTGTTTTGTATGCAATGAAGTTGGACGTTGAACTTAGCAATTTAATATAGTAGTACATAAGAACATAAGACAGGTTACAAACAAGAGGAGGCCATTCAGCCCATCTTGCTCGCTTGGTTGTTAATAGCTTCTTGATCCCAGAATCTCATCAAGCAGCTTCTTGAAGGATCCCAGGGTGTCAGCTTCAACAACATCAAACATTTGAATTGGTTCCAGACCCTCACAATTCTCTGTGTAAAAAGTGCCTCCTGTTTTCTGTTTTAAATTCCAATCTTTTCACTATATATCCAAGTATTCTGTAGAAATTTTTAATCGCTTCTCTACATTGCCTAGATGAAGATATTGTTGTGTCGACATAAACTCCAAGATCTTTTTCATAGGTCCCTTTTTCAAGTTTAGTGTCCCATCTGATATCTACACTGTTTTATTGCTTATGTGCAGTAAATTTAACAAGTTTGCTTACTATACCAGAATCTAAATCATTAATGTAGATTAGGAATAGCAGAGGACCTAATACTGATCCCTGTGGTACACCACTAGTTACCTCGCTCCATTTTGAGGTTTCTCCTCTAAATCAGTACTTTCTGTTTTCTACATGTTAACCACTCCCTAATCCATGTGCATGCATTTCCTTGAATTCCTACTGCTTCTAATTTGAGAATTAGTCTTTTATGCAGAATTTAATCAAAAGCTTTCTGGAAGTCTTAAGTAAATCATGTCATATGCTTTACAATGATCCATTTTTAATGTTGCATCCTCAAAGTCTAGCAGGTTTGTTAGACACAATCTCCCTTTCTTAAATCCATGTTGACTATCTCCTAGAATACTGTTACCATATAGATAGTCTTAAAACTGGATGGGGACACACTGACTTTTGGGGCAAGTTGTCTGTATCCTCCTTAGTAAATACTTGGGAAAAATAAACATTTAATATGTTGCTATTTTTATGCTTCTGTCTACGATTTCTCCATTTTTATCTTTTAGACACTTTACTTTTCCTTTAACATCCTTTTGCTGTTGTAATATTGGAAAAACTTTTTTGTATTGATTTTAGCCCCCTTAACAATGCTTTTTTCGTATCTCTCGTAACGGAATATGTTTTGACATTCAGGCTGCTTGTGGTTAGCGTGAAAGCATAACAGTCTTTATATGATATGATGCAGTTTTGTGTAGCTGCCAAGTTTTGTTGTGCTTGTATTACCAACTGAACCATAGAATATTGGCTTATATTGTATGTATTTTAAATAATCTAATGTGTTTCCAATAATGTGGCGTGACAGTAATGCCTACCCAGACATTTCATCTACCGCACATCACAGCACAGGTGCTGCCGCTGACACGCCAACAACGCGAGCAGGATTTATTTCTGTAGGGCTGCACTTCTGTGAGATTGCGTGTTGCTGCCAACAATGGTACATTTTTAGACAGTCTTCTTTACACACACAGGTGTCAAAATATAGTGACACACATTTCAAAACAGAAGGAGAAAAGAAAAAGAAAAAACACTAAGAACAGAACTGCAAAGAAAGGGTGGTGTAAAAACAAGCCTCTCGTTACCCCTGCTGTCCTAGGAGGTCCCAAGACTCTGTACTGTATTACACTCGTTATACTGTGATGGGGCTTGTTCACTTCCCCTTAGCTCTTAGTTAAACAAAATAGTGGCCCGGACAGTACCGGTTTGCCAGGGTATTAAATATGCTTCCTCCACTCGAAGCAGTCCTTGCTTCTCTTTTATGCTGACTTCCTCTTGAAAGCAGCACGTCAGGAACAGCAGCAATGGTTTGGTTTTTGCTATACAAGCAGAGTGCCAGAATGCTGGCTCTCCTGTCAAAGCTTCCACTGTCATTTCTTCTGAATGAGCAAGGAACTGAGGGTAGAATACAGTGCCTTTTTAACTGGTCAGCCATCCCGTAAGACCCACCCTCCAGCCAATCAGATATCGCCAGCCAACACACCCCAGTCCGGTCTCTCCCTGTAATCACTATGACTGGCAGGAGGTGTCCAACAGGGCGTCTGACCCAATCCTGCAGGGGTACGCATGCGTCGGAGTCAAACATAAACCTTCCCTGTCACAGATGCCTATCAAACATAACATTTAGCAGCTAGGCTTGTAGTGTTTACCAAAGTAACACAACAAATTATGCAAAGCTTTTCTTTATTATTTATTGTTGAATAAACTGTTTGATAAAACAATTGTGGACAATGGACTAGAACCTGATTAGTTATCTTCATTTTCAAATTTCAATCAATATGTTAAATTATTTTTTTATAAACAGTCAGATTCCAAAATCTGGTCAGGTAAAGTGTGATTTGGGAATTGGGTTGAGTGAAGGAATATGATTTCTTGTAATAATTTGAGGACCTGGGTTAGCCAAGCAAATCAAAATGACCAGACCTGAGATTACTTGAGTTGTACAATTTTATATATCTATATAGGAATCAGGGCTTGGATATTCTGGCTTGTGATTGGCTCAGAGGAGGGCATATAGAATGTACTACTGCCCTAACATCCCTACACCATCGGGCAATAGTAAAATTCTGACATGCGATTGGTTCGCATCACTCATTCCTGCCCCTTTTCAAAGGAACGCACCGTCCAGTCAAAGACATGATGAACAGCGATTCTGTAACTTAACAGAAAATGAATGACAAAACATACTACAGAAGAAAGATGCTCCATACAGTAAAACATACTACAGAAGAAAGATGCTCCATACAGTAAAACATACTACAGAAGAAAGATGCTCCATACAGTAAAACATACTACAGAAGAAAGATGCTCCATACAGTAAAACGGCGATTAAAACATCACTGTCAGTGTTTTCTGACTTTCTGAAATTCAAACCAATTCAACTCAATGATGTAAACAACAAAATGGTTTAATAGAGCAATTAAAAAAATATTCAATGAAAAAAGGCACTTTACAGAGCATTTAAAAGGGACCAAAAACAAAGTACACAGAAAGAGTACTTGGAACTGCAAACGCAAGTCAAAAAGGAAGTTAGAAAGGCCAAGAAAGAGAGAGAAATGAACACTGCTAAGGGGGCTAAAACCAATTCCAAAATGTTTTTCCAATATAACAGCAAGAGAACATTCAAAGAGGAGGTTAAATGTCTAAGAGATACAAATGGCAAAATCATAGACGAAGAAAAAAAAAGTAGCAAATATATTAAATGATACGGACAACATGCCCCACATGTCGACCTGTTCCTATCCAGTTTTAAATAACTTTAGCATAACAGGCAGAAGTGTTAAAGGGACTAGGAGCTCTTAAAATAAACAAATCCCCTGGGCCGGATGAGATCCTCCCAATAGTACTCAAATAAATGAAAGAAGTTATTTACAAACCGCTACCCAAGATCATGCAACAGTCTCTTGACACGGGTTGTACCGACAGACTGGAAAATTGCAAACGTAATACCGATCCACAAAAAGGGAGACAAAACCGAACCAGGTAGCTACAGACCAATAAGCCGGACTTCTATTATATGTAAACTTATGGAAACTATAATAAGATCCAAAATTGAAAATTACCTATATGATAAAGTATCCTGGGAGAAAGTCAACATGGTTTTAGGAAAGGGAGATTGTGTCTAACTAACCTGCTTGATTTTTTTGAGGATGCAGCATCGACAACGGATAATTGCAAAGCATACGACATGGTTTACTTAGATTTCCAGAAAGTGTTTGACAAAGTTCTGCATAAAAGATTAATTCTCAAACTGAACGCAGTAGGGATTCAAGGAAATGCATGCACATGGATTAGGGAGTGGTTAACATGTAGATAACAGAAAGTACTGATTTAGAGGAGAAACCTCAAAATGGAGCGGGGTAACCAGTGGTGTACCACAGGGATCAGTATTAGGTCCTCTGCTATTCCTAATCTACATTAATGATTTAGATTCTGGTATAGTAAGCAAACTCGTTAAATTTGCAAACTACACAAAAATAGGAGGAGCGGCAAACACTGTTGCAGGAGCAAAGGTCATTCAAAATTATCTAGACAGCATACAGAACTGGGCAGACACATGGCAAATGACATTTAATAGAGAAAAGTGTAAGGTACTGCACGCAGGCAATAAAAATGTGCATTACTGAAATTGAAGAAGGAATCTATGAAAAAGAATGCATTAGTAAGACCTCACCTAGAATATTGTGTTCAGTTCTGGTCACCTCATTACAAAAAGGATATTGCTGCTCTAGAAAGAGTGCAAAGAAGAGCAACCAGAATTATCCCGGGTTTAAAAGGCATGTCATATGCAGACAAGCTAAAATAATTGAATTTATTCAGTCTTGAACACAGAAGACTATGCGGTGATCTGATTCAAGCATTCAAAATCCTAAAAGGTATAGACAATGTCGACCCAGGGGACTTTTTTGACCTGAAAAAAGAAACAAGGACCAGGGGTCACAAATGGAGATAGATAAAGGGGCATTCAGAGCAGAAAATAGGGGGCACTTTTTTACACAGAGAATTGTGAGGGTCTGGAACCAACTCCCCAGTAATGTTGTTGAAGCTGACACACTGGGATCCTTCAAGAAGCTGCTTGATGAGATTCTGGAATCAATAAGCTACTAACAACCAAACGAGCAAGATGGGCTGAATGGCCTGCTCTTGTTTGTAAACTTTCTTATGTTCTCTTATGTTCTAATGAATCAAGTTAAGTACTACAACAGCCAAGAATAGGACTGAAGTTCTTTTTAGAGTGGTAGCAGGCTGCTTGTTGTTTTGCATGCAGTATATGTAAAGCCTACCGCTTTTCCTTCATTTGCCCTTTTGGATACGATGACTAAAACGTTTTTGATGTGCTCCTCAGAATGAACAGTTCATTCCCTACAGAAATGCTTAGCTACCTACTTTTACTCTTATTTCAATAACCACATATATTTCAGTCCACATTAAAAAATACATATATTCTATAAAACCATACTTTTAGAATAATAAGAAATAAAAAAATTGTGGTCTGGTCGTTTCATATAGCTTTCTATAGTAATCAGACTTGATTTCATTCCTGTATATCAGTAAAAACTGGAATTATGATGTGTGTAATATATATATATATATATATATATATATATATATATATATATATATATATATATATATATATATATATGCACGTAAAGACAGGTGGAGAGGCAGCGCTTTATATCCCCAGATTCTGATTATCTTCAATAATTTGCATTAAAGAATGTCATAACCAAATTTCATCTCAATTAGATAAGCAGTTCTGTATGGAACTGCTAACATTTGTAAATGTGCCAGGCTACATTCTTCTACAGCAGTAGTTTTAATTACAAAGCACAATGTGCATCTCAACAGGCAGTATCAATAGAAGTGCAGAACCAGATATGCAGCGCACTCAAGAAAGGCATTGTCGTTAAATCACAAAGCACAATGAGAAAGGACAACAGGGTCTTTATGGGGGCTGAGGCTCTATTAGTAGGATTCAACCCACAAGCTGAAAGAAACTACATTAAGATAACGTTAAGTGTGTGACACAAACCCACAAAACTAGGTGAATTGGGGCTAAGGTTTTACACTACAGCAATGTTGAGACATGTTCTACCTAGGCATTGAGGCACAGGCAGGGAGCGTGTCTCCCCAGTTACCCACATGTGTAAGAGTTGGTCTGCCTCCACTAGTATGGAGTGTACAAATAATTGATTGTATTGACTTAAGTTAATATTGCTGTAGTGTAAAATGTCAGCCCCAACTTCCCTAGTGTGTTGCAAACTTAATGTTAACTTAGTTTTTTGCAATATCTATCTATCTATCTATCTATCTATCTAATGTATGTGACCATTAAAGATATGTGTATATATGTACAGTACAGTGTATGTTTGTTTTGCATGAATATAGTCATAGGCTCAAGTTATAATTTACTACAAAAAGGGATGTATATTAAATAGAAAAACATACCCATTCCAAGGAGAATGCCAAAGATGATGGTTGCAAAGAAAGTTTTCATGATGTTTGTCAGCTTTTACTAGGGTTACAAAAAGGTGTCTACTGTCCTGGCTTCAGTCTGTCGGAAGTGAGAATCTTTCATAAGGAGGGCTTTTAATAATCAATAAGGTTCTGTTTTAATACCACAGGCGTGTCCTTCCCAAAACAGAAATATCTTGCCAATTTTGACTTCTGTTTTCCTGGTTCACATACTCTGGAGCCCATCAAACTTAAAAAACATTTCTAGAAAGATTTTAGGAATATCCATTCAGCTTTTTTGAAGCATTTTATCCTCGTCTTTCCTCCTTGCTAATAAAATTACATAAAATTTACGAACAAAAGGCCATTCTGCAAATCGATGTTCATCCTGTTCTTAGAAGCTGATCTCAGAACTTTGTCAAGTTGGGTCTTAAAGTGATTCTGCCTCAACAGCATGACCAGGTAACCCATTCCATACCCTCACCACTCTCTGTGTGAAGTGTAGTGCTGCTGGCACCTAGAATGTGTCTAGTATCCTAAAATCCATATTGGATACAGGAACCGAGCAGAATATATTATAAACAAAAAAATGCCATGGCAGGCATATTGGATAAGAAGAAAAACTCAAGACCCCCTATACATCCCAAGGGTGGTTATTACACTTTTCAGGAAATAATCACAGACAGTAAGCAATTTGATACAAGTCATTAGAAACAACGGGTCCAAACACAGAACCTTGCAGCACCCCAATGAAAGGTTTCTCCTCTACTGAATCTATTTAGCGAATTGGGAGGGGGGGCATGATTGAAGTCTTTAAAATCTCACAGGAGTGACCAATTCTTTAAGCACAGCACAGAAACCAGGACCAGAGAACATGGTTGGAAATTAAGTGGAGATGGACTTAAGACAGAGGGAAGGAAAGTACTGATTAGAGGAGAAACCTCAAAATGGAGCGAGGTAACCAGTGGTGTACCACAGGGATCAGTATTAGGTCCTCTGCTATTCCTAATCTACATTAATGATTTAGATTCTGGTATAGTAAGCAAACTCGTTAAATTTGCAAACTACACAAAAATAGGAGGAGCGGCAAACACTGTTGCAGCAGCAAAGGTCATTCAAAATTATCTAGACAGCATACAGAACTGGGCAGACACATGGCAAATGACATTTAATAGAGAAAAGTGTAAGGTACTGCACGCAGGCAATAAAAATGTGCATTACTGAAATTGAAGAAGGAATCTATGAAAAAGAATGCATTAGTAAGACCTCACCTAGAATATTGTGTTCAGTTCTGGTCACCTCGTTACAAAAAGGATATTGCTGCTCTAGAAAGAGTGCAAAGAAGAGCAACCAGAATTATCCCGGGTTTAAAAGGCATGTTGTATGCAGACAGGCTAAAATAATTGAATTTATTCAGTCTTGAACACAGAAGACTATGCGGTGATCTGATTCAAGCATTCAAAATCCTAAAAGGTATAGACAATGTCGACCCAGGAGACTTTTTTGACCTGAAAAAAGAAACAAGGACCAGGGGTCACAAATGGAGATAGATAAAGGGGCATTCAGAACAGAAAATAGGAGGCACTTTTTTACACAGAGAATTGTGAGGGTCTGGAACCAACTCCCCAGTAATGTTGTTGAAGCTGACACACTGGGATCCTTCAAGAAGCTGCTTGATGAGATTCTGGAATCAATAAGCTACGAACAACCAAACGAGCAAGATGGGCTGAATGGCCTCCTCTCGTTTGTAAACTTTCTTATGTTCTCTTATGTTCTAATGAATCAAGTTAAGTACTACAATAGCCAAGAATAGGACTGAAGTTCTTTTTAGTGTGGTAGCAGGCTGCTTGTTGTTTTGCATGCAGTATATGTAAAGCCTACCGCTTTTCCTTCATTTGCCCTTTTGGATACGATGACTAAAACGTTTTTGATGTGCTCCTCAGAATGAATAGTTAATTCCCTACAGAAATGCTTAGCTACCTACTTTTACTCTTATTTCAATAACCACATATATTTCAGTCCACATTAAAAAATACATATATCCTATTTATTGTGTTTTGTGATGTCTGTATGCTACTGATTAAGTTTGAACCGCACGTGTTTTATTGTGATGTCTGTATGCTACTGATTAAGTTTGAACCGCACGTGTTTTATTGTGATCTCTGTATGCTACTGATTAAGTTTGAACCGCACGTGTTTTATTGTGATCTCTGTATGCTACTGATTAAGTTTGAACCGCACGTGTTTTATTGTGATCTCTGTATGCTACTGATTAAGTTTGAACCGCACGTGTTTTATTGTGATCTCTGTATGCTACTGATTAAGTTTGAACCGCACGTGTTTTATTGTGATCTCTGTATGCTACTGATTAAGTTTGAACCGCACGTGTTTTATTGTGATCTCTGTATGCTACTGATTAAGTTTGAACCGCACGTGTTTTATTGTGATCTCTGTATGCTACTGATTAAGTTTGAACCGCACGTGTTTTATTGTGATCTCTGTATGCTACTGATTAAGTTTGAACCGCACGTGTTTTATTGTGATCTCTGTATGCTACTGATTAAGTTTGAACCGCACGTGTTTTATTGTGATCTCTGTATGCTACTGATTAAGTTTAAACCGCACGTGTTTTATTGTGATCTCTGTATGTTACTGATTAAATTTGAACCGTACATGTTTTATTGTGTTGCTTGTATTTGTAATTTGTCTGTTACTGATCCAGGAACTCCTGTAATGAGGCTTCGGTATCAATGGGTAGATTTCCTGGTTAAATTAATAAATAAATACATTTTATTTACAATTAAAGATAATAATAATAATAGCTTCTGTAATAAAATAAACTTAATCCTTTAAGGACCGGGATCATGTAAACACGATCATACTGAAGAGGTGCTTCTGGGACCAAGACCGGGTAAACACCTACACCTAGTTTTGATGACCTACAGGGCCACCATACTGGGAAAGCAGCAGCATCTACAAAGGTACCACAAAATGTTCCTGTCAGGACAGCTGATGAAGTCTGCACCTCCTTCACTGTTTTAAAGTAACAAAAACGCTTATTCGCTGCCAAACATGAACTACTTTAGATGTGTAATGGCTGCAGTATATTGACCTTAGGTTTAGGGTTTCAGTGTTGGGTGAGGATTATTCATTGTTTTATTAAGAATAATATGATAACCAATCAGAGTGCAGTGCTCTGACAGAAACGTTTGGTGGTACCTTTGTAAGGACAGTGGGAAAGCACATCCTTGGATAGGGGAGGGATTGAATTTCACTTCCTGGTTGTTGTTTTGAAAGTTTTCAGCAGCGCAGACAAAAGGCATCAGAGGAACTTTTTTAATGTTAAGAAAGACACAGAAACATACTGTAAATCCGATGTGTTTGACTTATAATCATATTAGAACATGGATTCTGTCTCGTGTTTTATTAGACATGTTTTTACAACGTTGATAAATATCAAGAAACACGTGGATATAAACAGAATGTTTCATGAACAGCAATTATTACGATTTTCTCATTATTACTGATAATAATGGAATGAATAACTATAATTTTTATTTATAAATATTTATTTTGAGAAAATAATTGAGAGTAGTGTCTATTATTGCTAATAAAGAGCCTGAGAATAAGCGTTTATAATGGCATTGCAATTGTGCTATGTTTGCTTATAATAGGTAGTGTTTGAAGTTTATTCCACACTGTTTATTCTGCTGTTATTGCTTTGATAATAGAATATTCTGTATATATTTACTGTTTATGTACAGAAATTGATCTGCACACAATAATAGCAAAGTTTCCACACTACAGAATTTCATTTCAAGATGGCAAGACATGAATTAACCTAAATGAACAATTGTTGGCAGACATACTGGCATCTGATTTTGGTAAATTTGAATTTTCTGACAGTGAATAATTCAGTTTATATTATATTGGCGTTCTCAGTATTATTTATTTTTAATTTAATAAAATAAATATTCAGTTCTAAACCATGTGTTTGTTTTTCAACAAAAGACTCAATTCATAATATCACTCAGGTAAAATAAAAACTTGTAATTTGCCCATATTTCAAAATGTTTCAACAAAACTTTCAGGGAGTGTTGAAGGGTCCTTCGGGTAACAGAGTAACATATTTGTGTACCTTTATCTCCAAATCTACTGAATAATGTTTTTGTTTTTTAAAATATGTTTTTGAAAAATCTCTGATAAATGTTTTACTTATTGGTGTGGAAAAATCAGTGAAGGCATTTTTATTTAAAATAGTTTCTTTATAACATTCTTTAGTGTCCTGAACCTAAAAGATAAAATGTCTCTGCTACTGAATTTTAAAGATAGAAAGGCAAAGTCTGCCAAAAATGAGTAAAAAAGAAATGTTTTTTTTAATCACAAGGTTTGCAAAATATGACTGATTTTCCGTTTAACTACGATTAATATGATTAGAACAATTATAGAGTTTGACAATTGTGCAACGAATGTAGTTTGTACAGTATATTTACACTGGAAATTGGAAAGTATATGCTATGTAAGTTATTGTATTTTTATGATTTATTTCCAGGCTTGTATGCAGACCTAGACTAGTCAAAGAATAAACTGCAGCAGGAAGACTGAGTGCTGTGTTAATTATTTAACATCTGACTGTTCAGGGGAACAACAATAAGAACATGAATCACAATTCAATTAGCAGCACTAACATCGTATCATACAAATGTGCCACTATGTTCAGTAAGGGGAGTCTGTATTTAGTTTATAGTCCACACAACACAACACATCTTTGTACTAAATCCAACCATACTTTTAGAATAATAAGAAATAAAAAAATTGTGGTCCGGTCATTTCATATAGCTTTCTATAGTAATCAGACTTGATTTCATTCCTGTATATCAGTAAAAACTGGAAGTATGATGTGTGTAATATATATACAGTATATATAGACAGGCGGAGAGGCAGCGCTTTATATCCCCAGATTCTGATTATCTTCAATAATTTGCATTAAAGAATGTCATAACCAAATTTCATCACAATTAGATAAGCAGTTCTGTATGGAACTGCTTACATTTGTAAATGTGCCAGGCTACATTCTTCTACAGCAGTAGTTTTAATTACAAAGCACAATGTGCATCTCAACAGGCAGTATCAATAGAAGTGCAGAACCAGATATGCAGCGCACTCAAGAAAGGCATTGTCGTTAAATCACAAAGCACAATGAGAAAGGACAACAGGGTCTTTATGGGGGCTGAGGCTCTATTAGTAGGATTCAACCCACAAGCTGAAATAAACTACATTAAGAAAACGTTAAGTGTGTGACACAAACCCACAAAACTAGGTGAATTGGGGCTAAGGTTTTACACTACAGCAATGTTGAGACATGTTCTACCTAGGCATTGAGGCACAGGCAGGGAGCGTGTCTCCCCAGTTACCCACATGTGTAAGAGTTGGTCTGCCTCCACTAGTATGGAGTGTACAAATAATTGATTGTATTGACTTAAGTTAATATTGCTGTAGTGTAAAATGTCAGCCCCAACTTCCCTAGTGTGTTGCAAATTTAATGTTAACTTAGTTTTTTGCAATATCTATCTATCTATCTATCTAATGTATGTGACCATTAAAGATATGTGTGTATATGTACAGTACAGTGTATGTTTGTTTTGCATGAATATAGTCATAGGCTCAAGTTATAATTTACTACAAAAAGGGATGTATATTAAATAGAAAAACATACCCATTCCAAGGAGAATGCCAAAGATGATGGTTGCAAAGAAAGTTTTCATGATGTTTGTCAGCTTTTACTAGGGTTACAAAAAGGTGTCTACTGTCCTGGCTTCAGTCTGTCGGAAGTGAGAATCTTTCATAAGGAGGGCTTTTAATAATCAATAAGGTTCTGTTTTAATACCACAGGCGTGTCCTTCCCAAAACAGAAATATCTTGCCAATTTTGACTTCTGTTTTCCTGGTTCACATACTCTGGAGCCCATCAAACTTAAAAAACATTTCTAGAAAGATTTTAGGAATAACCATTCAGCTTTTTTGAAGCATTTTATCCTCGTCTTTCCTCCTTGCTAATTAAATTACATAAAATTTACGAACAAAAGGAGGCCATTCTGCCCATCGATGTTCATCCTGTTCTTAGAAGCTGATCTCAGAACTTTGTCAAGTTGGGTCTTAAAGTGATTCTGCCTCAACAGCATGACCAGGTAACCCATTCCATACCCTCACCACTCTCTGTGTGAAGTGTAGTGCTGCTGGCACCTAGAATGTGTCTAGTATCCCAAAATCCATATTGGATACAGCAACTGAGCAGAATATATTATAAACAAAAAAATGCCATGGCAGTCATATTGGATAAGAAGTAAAACTCAAGACCCCCTATACATCCCAAGGGTGGTTATTACACTTTTCAGGAAATAATCACAGACAGTAAGCAATTCGATACAAGTCATTAGAAACAACGAGTCCAAACACAGAACCTTGCAGCACCCAAATGGAAGGTTTCTCCTCTACTGAATCTATTTAGCAAATTGGGAGGGGGGGGGCATGATTGAAGTCTTTAAAATCTCAAAGGAATGACCAATTCTTTAAGCACAGCACAGAAACCAGGACCAGAGAACATGGTTGGAAATTAAGTGGAGATGAACTTAAGACAGAGGGAAGGAAACACTTCTTCACTCAGAGTGGCGAGGGTATGGAATGAAACACTTCAGAGTGACGAGGGTATGGAATGAAACACTTCAGAGTGGCGAGGATATGGAATGAAACACTTCAGAGTGACGAGGGTATGGAATGAAACACTTCAGAGTGACGAGGGTATGGAATGAAACACTTCAGAGTGACGAGGGTATGGAATGAAACACTTCAGAGTGACGAGGGTATGGAATGAAACACTTCAGAGTGACGAGGGTATGGAATGAAACACTTCAGAGTGACGAGGGTATGGAATGAAACACTTCAGAGTGACGAGGGTATGGAATGAAACACTTCAGAGTGACGAGGGTATGGAATGAAACACTTCAGAGTGACGAGGGTATGGAATGAAACACTTCAGAGTGGCGAGGGTATGGAATGAAACACTTCACACAGAGTGACGAGGGTATGGAATGAAACACTTCAGAGTGACGAGGGTATGGAATGAAACACTTCAGAGTGACGAGGGTATGGAATGAAACACTTCAGAGTGACGAGGGTATGGAATGAAACACTTCAGAGTGACGAGGGTATGGAATGAAACACTTCAGAGTGACGAGGGTATGGAATGAAACACTTCACACAGAGTGACGAGGGTATGGAATGAAACACTTCAGAGTGACGAGGGTATGGAATGAAACACTTCAGACAGAGTGACGAGGGTATGGAATGAAACACTTCAGACAGAGTGACGAGGGTATGGAATGAAACACTTCAGAGTGGCGAGGGTATGGAATGAAACACTTCAGACAGAGTGACGAGGGTATGGAATGAAACACTTCAGACAGAGTGACGAGGGTATGGAATGAAACACTTCAGACAGAGTGACGAGAGTATGGAATGAAACACTTCAGACAGAGTGACGAGGGTATGGAATGAAACACTTCAGACAGAGTGACGAGAGTATGGAATGAAACACTTCAGAGTGACGAGGGTATGGAATGAAACACTTCACACAGAGTGGCGAGGGTTACCTAGTCATGTTGTTTCAGAATTACTTGGATCCTTTAACTTATTTTCAGATCAATCAATCAACCAATCAGTTACCACGAACGAGAGGGCTTCCTGAATGGCCTCTTTCGTTCATAAAATCTTGTATGTTTTTATATATAAATACTGTAGTATTTTCGTCCATTCAGAGCACAAAAAAGATAAATGTAGTTTTTTTTAGCTATTCATAGTGATTTAAAATTAGGGACTGTCTCACAAATCCAAAATTGAATAAACACATACTAACCATAACAATTTGTAAACCATAAACCAGAAAAAACCTAGAGTGAACATGAATGTAAAGCCCTGTCAGTGAGGTATCGTTATGTGATTTTATTAAATCCATCTCTGCAGTAGTTTCTTTATTACCTTTTGGGGTTTTTTTAAATCATATGTTTTTTATGATTTTTTTTCCTGAGACCATTTTAACTTACAGTACATTATAACACTTTGGTGGCGTTTACATAAAGTCAGGACCATTTTTCTCAAGATGTTTTGGACGTACATTTCAGGAGATGTGTTGCTATGCAGTTCTGTTTTAGGAAGAGAAACTGGCCGTACTAATGCAAATTACCCAACTGATATTAATAATAGGAGGCTGTGTGGTCCAGTGGTTAAAGAAAAGATCTTGTAACCAGGAGGTCCCCAGTTCAAATCCCACCTCAGCCACTGACTCATTGTGTGACCCTGAGCAAGTCACTTAACCTCCTTGTGCTCCGTCTTTCGGGTGAGACGTAATTGTAAGTGACTCTGCAGCTGATGCATAGTTCACACACCCTAGTCTCTGTAAGTCGCCTTGGATAAAGGTGTCTGCTAAATAAACAAATCATAATAATATAGGGGAGGGGATATTTAAATGTCTGTGTCTGCCTAGTAATTCAGGTAAGAATGACTGTTAGTATCATGAGCAGAGTTTATGCGTTGTTACGAAAATTTCAGCATTCAATGCGAGTGTGGAAATAAATTACTAGTTGTCTGCTTACGTTCCTAATTATCACACATAATGTTTGTATATATATACAGTACTGTGCAAAAGTTTTAGGCAGGTGTGAAAAAATGCTGTAAAGTAAGAATGCTTTCAAAAATAGACATGTTAATAGATTATATTTATCAATTAACTAAATGCAAAGTGAGTGAACAGAAGAAAAATCTAAATCAAATCCATATTTGGTGTGACCACCCTTTGCCTTCAAAACAGCATCAATTCTTCTAGGTACACTTGCACAAAGTCAGGGATTTTGTAGGCATATAGTCAGGTGTATGATTAAACAATTATACCAAACAGGTGCTAATGATCATCAATTCAATATGTAGGTTGAAACACAATCATTAACTGAAACAGAAACAGCTGTGTAGGAGGAATAAAACTGGGTGAGGAACAGCCAAACTCAGCTAACAAGGTGAGGTTGCTGAAGACAGTTTACTGTCAAAAGTCATACACCATGGCAAGACTGAGCACAGCAACAAGACACAAGGTAGTTATACTGCATCAGCAAGGTCTCTCCCAGGCAGAAATTTCAAGGCAGACAGGGGTTTCCAGATGTGCTGTCCAAGCTCTTTTGAAGAAGCACAAAGAAACGGGCAACGTTGAGGACCGTAGACACAGTGGTCGGCCAAGGAAACTTACTGCAGCAGATGAAAGACATATCATGCTTACTTCCCTTCGCAATCGGAAGATGTCCAGCAGTGCCATCAGCTCAGAACTGGCAGAAAACAGTGGGAACCTCGTACACCCATCTACTGTCCGGAGAAGTCTGGTCAGAAGTGGCCTTCATGGAAGACTTATGCCAAAAGCCATACCTCCGACGTGGAAACAAGGCCAAGCGACTCAACTATGCACGAAAACACAGGAACTGGGGTGCAGAAAAATGGCAGCAGGTGCTCTGGACTGATGAGTCAAAATTTGAAATATTTGGCTGTAGCAGAAGGCAGTTTGTTCGCCGAAGGGCTGGAGAGCGGTACACGAATGAGTGTCTGCAGGCAACAGTGAAGCATGGTGGAGGTTCCTTGCAAGTTTGGGGCTGCATTTCTGCAAATGGAGTTGGGTATTGGTCAGAATTAATGGTCTCCTCAATGCTGAGAAGTACAGGCAGATACTTATCCATCATGCAATACCATCAGGGAGGCATCTGATTGGCCCCAAATTTATTCTGCAGCATGACAATGACCCCAAACATACAGCGAAAGTCATTAAGAACTATCTTCAGCGTAAAGAAGAACAAGGAGTCCTGGAAGTGATGGTATGGCCCCACAGAGCCCTGATCTCAACATCATCGAGTCTGTCTGGGATTACATGAAGAGAGAGAAGCAACTGAGGCTGCCTAAATCCACAGAAGAACTGTGGTTAGTTCTCCAAGATGTTTGGGCCAACCTACCTGCCGAGTTCCTTCAAAAACTGTGTGCAAGTGTACCTAGAAGAATTGATGCTTGATGCTGTTTTGAAGGCAAAGGGTGGTCACACCAAATATGAATTTGATTTAGATTTTTCTTCTGTTCACTCACTTTGCATTTAGTTAATTGATAAATATAATCTATTAACATGTCTATTTTTGAAAGCATTCTTACTTTACAGCATTTTTTCACACCTGCCTAAAACTTTTGCACAGTACTGTATATATGGACTGGAGCAGAGGGTCATAGTGGAAAATTATTCCCCAGAGGGAAGACTGTTGGGCTATTGTGTCCAAAGCCGCTGGCTGAGGGCATTGCACCCTGGAGGTAACAATAGTCTTCCGGAGGGACATTTAATTTTCCACTATAAGCTGAGTCTGCAGTACATATTTAATATATGAATCAGTCAAGAAAATGTTTTTGAAGTACATACCGCATTTATCAAAGTCTTTTTGGCGTTCAGCTCTCCGTCTGTTTATATCTCTGTGTGAATTTCAGAAAGTCAGAAAGCAGTGACAGTGACGTTTTAATCATCATATTAGTGTTTGGAGCATCTTTCTTTTGTAGTATGTTTTGTAATTAATTTTCTGTTAAGTCACAGAATCACTGTTCAGTAGGTCTTTCACTTTCAGCCACTTTCTCTTGTGAGGAAGGGGTGGGGCTGAGTGATGTGAACCAATCACATGCCAGAATGTAGACTATTGCCCTGTGGTGT
Source organism: Acipenser oxyrinchus oxyrinchus (assembly GCA_030684275.1). NCBI lineage: Eukaryota > Metazoa > Chordata > Actinopteri > Acipenseriformes > Acipenseridae > Acipenser > Acipenser oxyrinchus. Next base: position 10,481,792 of record CM060280.1, on the reverse strand, counting down.
AGGGATGTTAGGGCAATAGTACAATATATATGTGCTCCTGTGATGAGGTTTGAACCATTCACAGGCTAGCATTTCCAAACACTGATAGATCATATATACAGTATATATATATAAACACGGCTTGGAAAAATAACAGCCTCTGATTGATTAAACAGCATTGCAAATGTCATTAATTATTATTATTATTTATTTCTTAGCAGACACCCTTATCCAGGGTGACTTACAATTGTTACAAGATATCACATTATTTTTACATACAAAATTAATGATGTCATGTATGATGTCATAACTGATGCAAATGCATAGGCATAATAGGGGCGAGTTAAGGTTGTGTGCAACCTAAACTGTAAACTGAGGTTACTCTCTTTGCTCTGGGCAAGGGTTTCTATATGTGGATGTGAAAAGAAATGTAGCGACAAGCGTTGGCACTTAACCAAAAGGTTACTATGTAACTCAAAATGCCGTAACAATACGCCCCATTGCAACAAATGAAAGGTTAATGAACACAAACAACAGTAGTGTGCCTAGTCTGGGTAGTATAGTTCTCAATAACAGTTTATCAATGAAATTACTGAATCATTTGTAAATTAAATGCTGAAGCTAATATCTGCAGTTGATTTTGTAAAATATGAATTGTTGTTTTTTGTGGCCAAGATCTGATTAAATAAATAACATTGTTTGAAATTTTAAAGATTTTTTTTCTACAGAACGAAAACTAAAATGTTTCTTAAATTGATTATGGACATTTGCAGAAGTCGGGCAGTTTGTATAAACTTATTCAGAGATACACAATACTGTGTAGAAACAGTGCAAAGAAGAGTGACCAGAATTATTCCTGGTCTGAAAGGCATGTCATACGAAGACAGGCTAAAATAATTAAATCGGTTTAGTCTTGAACAAAGGAGACTACACAGGGATCGGATTCAGGTATTCAAAATTCTAAATGGCATTGATAATGTCAACATTCAGGACTTTTTTGACCTGAAAAATGAAACAAGAATCAGAAATGAAAATTGGGTACAGCGCTATTTAAAACAGAAAATAGGAGGCACTTTTTACACTCTATGCAACATGATAGCAGGAATGTGTGGAATATCTGAAACAAAAACACATTCGAAATTTGATAAATTTGGCATTTTTTCACAAGTGCCTAGCCATTTAAAGTAGAGATATCAAAAACACAAGCCAAGTTTCAAGAAACCATTGGGGCAGCCTTGCCCAACGCAAAGCAAATAGGCACCACTGTAAAACCGATGGGGGCCAAGGTTTCACCAACTGTTTCTGCTAACTTGTATAAAAAGCACAAGCTAAGTTAGAAGAAAAAATTGGGGCAACTTTGGCCAGCACCAATGAAATAGGCACAACTGTCAAAGTAATGGAGGCCAAGGCTGCCCCAATTTTTTCTGCTAACTTGGTTTGTGTTTTTAATGCATTTTATTTGCATTTATTGTGCCTGAAAAACACAACCTTCACCAGCTGGCTGCAGCTGCACAGGAAGAGCGGCGGAACATCCCACAGCAGTCAGTCCAGAGGCTGATCAGGTCTATGTGTCAACGCTGCCAGGATTGTGTTAATGCTCAGGGAGGTCATACCCGATACTAACTTTGTAATGTTTTTATTTTGACAGTGTGTCACGTTTCATACTGAAAACTTATCATTCTTTAATCTGTATTTTTGTTCATATTTTCTGTGATTTTGTTTGATACCTCTGTTTAAAATATTTGATTAAATCCATTAGACCTGACTGTTGCATTACACACAGTATATATATACATAGAGAGAGATAGAGTATAAATTATTGATGCCAGCACTACAGAGATGTTTCAGTCCATTTAATCAGACACGAGGTGCTTCGTCCCAGGAAACGTTAAATAGGAAACACTTAGATGTTGCCAGCGCCAAAGAGAAAAGACAGCAACCCTCTAAATAAACATCCCAAAAGTGTGTCAATTATCCATACTTCATTCATTAAAACAAGGTAAGAACAGGTACGCCGACGTGTTTCGTCATGTTGTCTTCATCAGAGGGTATTGAAAGCAGGACTCACAGGTACATGAAAACCACAACACAACCCCGAGCTGCACACAGGCAGCTCCTAAATAGTGACCCCCTCCCCGAGCCCTATCGGCTCACACACACAGGGGTACATTTACATACACACAGTCCAATCGCTCAGGCCCTCAGTCCCACGCAAACAGCTGGATGGCGGAATCAAACACAAATCACAGTGCAGCCAACACAGACCCCATCTACATACAGTTGCACTGTGCACGTGACACCCCAGGCAGTGCCCCAGCAGTGCCTAGACACAAAACACGCCTCTACTCACAGCAATAAACATTCCTGCACCCTCCCCCCCCATCAGTGTCCAGTCCCAAGCAGTCCCAAATCAAATGGACCCGCCGTTACACTGCCCCCCACTCAAACATTTCAGGAAGCAATGACCTGGTCCCAGTGTGGCAGCCTGTGTGTTTGCCAGGGCAGAAGACAGTAACAGATGGGTTCTGGTGGCACGTTTGAGGGCGACGCAACGTGACGACCACTTCAGGAGTTGTGCCGCATCACGGGGCTCCAGGTCAGCCACCAATTCCAGACCCCCGTGCCAGTCCTGGTCGGCAGTCCCTCCTGGGTCCTGGCATCCTGGGAGCGCTGCCCCCCTCCACACAGCGGGGCAGAGGCTAGCTAGCACAGCCCCAACAGCAACCCGGCTTGGCGAGGGCTGGGTGCTGCAGCCATGACGTGGGGCACTCTCTCTAGGGCGGAGATGCTCAGTTCTCTCTCTGGAGCTCTTGTGACGCAGGGCTCCCTCTCTGGGGCTCTGGCAGCACGAGGTACTCTATCTCTGGTAGCGCAGTCTCTTCCGGGTGGCGGGAGTTACTCTTTCATTCATGTCACTCGTGGCTGCGCGGCGTGCTCTCACTGGCAGTGTGGGGCACTTTCTCTTGGGCAACACGGGACACTCTCTCTCAGACCGCAGTTGTGGAGCGGCGCTCTCTGGCGGCAGCTGCAACGCATGGTTCTCTTTTTCAGGTGGTAGCGCTGGGCACTCTGGTGATGCTGGGCTCTCTCTATGGTGCTGGCAGCATAGGAGGCTCCCTCCTTGGCGGCACGGGGTACTCTCCCTCCAGCGGCGCTCCCGGACTCTCTGCCAGTGGCTGCAGTCTCTCTGGCAGCGACTCAATGACCACCTGGATGACCTCATCCCACTCCCTCTCTGAGCGCTGCAGCCTCTGCTGGCTTTCTCCCACTCGTCTGGTGCGGGGCTTTCTGATTCGGTGAGTGGTAGGAAGACAAACAGGAAAGAGCCAAAAGGCTCATCTCCCTGCCTGCGCTCTCCGTTTTGTCATATATGTGTTTTTAAACAAGTATTTTAAAAAGCACTGGGGTTTTAGAGGAGTGCTGGAGGTTTTATTGCTGTTTTTTTTTTCCTGAGCCCCGTCTCCATGCAGGTATTGAGCCACTCTGCCCTTTAGTTTTAAATTGTAATTCTGTGTTTAGTTATTGTTTTCATTAACGGGCAGTGCAAACCGCTTGCCGTGAATGTGTATTCTAGATCTGCCCTGTTTCTTAAGTATAGTTTACCACCTGTATTTAATAAAACGATGTTCGTTGCTCGACATAGTGGCATGGTCTAGTTTATTTTCCTTCTGGTATTCTGCCTGGCTGATCCCACCCTGATCAGAAAGAACGAGTGCCCCTCCTGGGTGCTACATATCTTCAGCAGCAACCTGCCACATAAATTAAAGTGATTTAAAAAATTATAAATATATAATTGATTCAGCATAATGCAATTGACATATCCATATTCGATCATGATTTCATATTATTTCATCAACAGTGTACCACAAATACATACAATAGAAACTATCAACAATATATATATATATATATATGCATGTTAAAGTTATGTGTGCAAAAGTATGTATGACTTTCATTGAACATTCATATCAACTACATTTTTTCACATTAAAAATGTGTTTGTTACACAAATAAAATACATTTAATTTTATAAGTTTGCAATATAAACCCTGTGTGGGATTCGAACCCAAGACATGCTTCTGATACGGCTTGTAGTGCAGACGCCTTAGCGTTCATGCCACGAAGTTAATACTTGCGGTTCACAACATTTGCAAGTAGAATAGCAGTGAAGTTACAGTTTTTATAGTAACGACATGAAGATTTTGTAAATAATTATATATTATTCCGGTTTTATTGAATGTGTTCATCTAATTTTGCAAACTATCATAATAAGCTTGATCTGTTCATTTATTATATTGTAACGTGTTCATGTTTAGGAAGTAGTGCTCGGTAGGGTTGCCACCTTTTCCACAGATCGAACCCGGACATATTTCTCAGTCAGCCTTGGTCTATCAAAACTGCAGTATACTGTAATACATTTTAACACAATTAAGCAGGTTGGTGATTCCCAGTCCTTACATAAAATATGCCTTTACCGTTAACAGAGTGCATTATACTACATGTATTATTTTACTTTACTAATATGAAATCACGGAAACATAATTTATAACATATTTAAAAGTACAATAATTGCAAACAGCATTAATCTACCTGTAATTTTAGGCAACCTGAAAACTGAACAGAAGTCTTGGATTAATTTAACCGTTTAGCTGTCATACAGATTGTAGTTACTGACGCTTCGTACAAAGTTATGATACTCTTATACCATCTACACGATTTTAATTGTGAGTATTTAACGAAAGATGTTACATGTTTATGTACGAACAGCATAGAAATACCGTATATAATTCATATTAGTACTGTATTGTGTAACAAACTATTGAATTTTTTTTTTTTTTCATAACAACATGTACCGGTAAGTACATTTTCTTAAAAGGCAAAAATAATCTTGGTCAAATCACGTCAAAGTGTGTACATACAATTGGACAAGAACTGTTGAATATTTATTTTCGTTTCATATTATTATAATTATTATTATTTATTTATTAGCAGACGCCCTTATCCAGGGCGACTTACAGTCGTAAACAAAAATACATTTCAAGAATCACAGTACAAGTATTAATACAATTAAGATAAAATACAAGTATTATATGTCATTGTTTATAGGATAGTGAAAAATAAATAAAACAAACATCAAGATAAATAAATACATAAATGTCTATGTATTCATTTTTCAATATTTATATTAATGTATTTATTTATGTTTTACCAAATATATAGGCTATCCTTCAGCAGAGCTAATTCTCAGAAATAACGTTCCTTTTTTATCCAGCGGGGACTACAAACAGCGTTACTCTCATTGAACAGCATAGAGAGAGAGGAAACCATACTTCCTTGTGCCAGACCACAATGAGCGTTACACTCACAGGAAACCAAAAAGATTGAGCTCCATCTCAATCCCAGAATGAGGATGATGAAGATGAATGATGGCTTGAAAAATCTCAAAAATATAAGTCCGGAGAATTCTCAGCTGGCTGACTTCACCTTTCAAAATACTGCCTCCTGCTGGTTCTTATCAACACCTATCCATCAAATCGCAATGCCAGTTACACACTGTAAAACATTTTTTCAGGAAAAAACAAATATACTGTTGATCACTTAATTTTAAAATTCATATTTGCTCAAAACCTCTACAAAATAACATATCAACTCAAATCATTGTATACGACAAATGACTAATAACAATTCCAAGGGTATTATTATTCTGACATCATTCACACCTTTTCACCATTCCACTAACCATTCATTGTGTTCATTTACTGTTTATACCATTAGAACATTATTGAGACAAATGGTAAATACAAAAAGTACCACTGTATATCTTTCTACCATTAAGACTACCATTTGCTAGCATTATTTACCATTGCTTACCATTTAAGGCTCAATGGTTTCCATTAGTATATTTCTGTAAGGGATTACACCAGGTAAACGGGGTCTTGACTGCTGAAATCTCGTGAGACCCAAGCACGATTCCGGCTTCACTTGACATGGCATTGTTCAGCTATTTGAAGCATGAGAAAGCGACTGACCCTGCCCTTAAATATGTACCGTCTGAGAGACGTGCTTTTGCTATATCATGAGGAATGCGGGTGATATGTGCATGTTACGTCACAAAGTCATGACCATGGAGGCCATTTTCAAGTGCATGCAAACCCAGCCTTTGTCCCACTGCATAGATGTCAAAGTAACCCTGGGAAAATGCCATATTTGTATTGAAAAAATTGAAACAAATTCCAGATCAAGGTAAAATTATTTTAATATAAATAACATTTTTTTGTTTGTTTTGTTCAATGCCAATTTGTGTTTAAAAGTCACACTGTGCAATTAGTTAATATTTCATTTGAACTCATTCCATGACAGCTGAAATGAGAAGACTCATATACTTTATCTTGCACACCCCTAACAGGAACACATTAAAGAATAAAAGAACAACACATTAACAGTGTAGAGTCTTAACGCTCTGAATACTGAGGAGTTCCCCTTGATATCCCAGCAGGTGAGGGGAATACCAGCTACTTCCTGAAAGAGATGCAGGGGAATACCGGGCTTTTTGTTTGTAATAACTCACATGGAAAAACCAATACATAGAAAACATTCTGTATTTATCCAGTACATGAGAAACTAGAAATGGGGAATTTCATATCAGATCAAATGGTTTGTAAAAATGAAATCAAATGGAAATGTGAAAAGTGCCTGCATGTCTAGAGGCTGAGAGATGTGCTCAGATGTACTTGACACCATAATGCAGGTGGTGTGCTGCTGAGGGAAATGGATCTAACAAAAAAACTAACTCAAATAAATAACAACATTTAAAAAATGTAGAACAGCAGTCAAGTATTAAAAAAATACAAGATATAAAAGGTCTTTAGGTCCGGATGGCAGCAGAGATCCTTATTTTCAGGATGCGTTTCCACTTGTCTATCTTTATTTAATTCAAGTGCACAGACTGTGCTGCACAGTGAGGGGAATTTAAGAATACACTTTAGCTACTGTCTCCACATCTAGAGAATTATTTTAACCCCACATGAACGTGTAGGAATAAAAGCAGTCATAAAATGTGCTTTATCAACACACTCGAAACAATTATAAATATACTTTGCAAATAAAAACAACCACAACCAAGTAGAGCAGGAAATGTAAACTATAAAACAAAACATGCCACCTGCTGACACATTACAGTAACGAAGTGCATGTTAAACACACAGCTCCAACCTAACTGACCTATTTAAAACAAACAAACACACACATTTAAACAGCATGATACCATGATAGTCATCACGCATAGGTCTGTGTGCCTCAGAGCCGCAGCACTGACACACCTCTCACTACACAGCACTGACACACCCCTCACTACACAGCACTGACACACCCCTCACTACACAGCACTGACACACCCCTCACTACACAGCACTGACACCCCCCTCACTACACAGCACTGACACCCCCCTCACTACACAGCACTGACACACCCCTCACTACACAGCACTGACACACCCCTCACCACACAGCACTGACACACCCCTCACCACACAGCACTGACACACCCTCACCACACAGCACTGACACACCCTCACCACACAGCACTGACACACCCTCACTACACAGCACTGACACACCCCTCACTACACAGCACTGACACACCCCTCACCACACAGCACTGACACACCCCTCACTACACAGCACTGACACACCCCTCACCACACAGCACTGACACACCCCTCACTACACAGCACTGACACACCCCTCACCACACAGCACTGACACACCCCTCACCACACAGCACTGACACACCTCTCACTACACAGCACTGACACACCCTCACCACACAGCACTGACACACCCTCACTACACAGCACTGACACACCCTCACTACACAGCACTGACACACCCTCACCACACAGCACTGACACCCCCCTCACTACACAGCACTGACACACCCCTCACCACACAGCACTGACACACCCCTCACCACACAGCACTGACACCCCCCTCACTACACAGCACTGACACACCCCTCACCACACAGCACTGACACACCCCTCACCACACAGCACTGACACCCCCCTCACCACACAGCACTGACACACCCCTCACCACACAGCACTGACACACCCCTCACCACACAGCACTGACACACCCCTCACCACACAGCACTGACACACCCCTCACTACACAGCACTGACACCCCCCTCACTACACAGCACTGACACACCCCTCACTACACAGCACTGACACATCCCTCACTACACAGCACTGACACACCCTCACCACACAGCACTGACACACCCTCACCACACAGCACTGACACACCCTCACCACACAGCACTGACACACCCTCACCACACAGCACTGACACACCCTCACCACACAGCACTGACACACCCTCACCACACAGCACTGACACACCCTCACCACACAGCACTGACACACCCTCACCACACAGCACTGACACACCCCTCACCACACAGCACTGACACACCCTCACCACACAGCACTGACACACCCTCACTACACAGCACTGACACACCCTCACTACACAGCACTGACACACCCTCACTACACAGCACTGACACACCCTCACCACACAGCACTGACACACCCTCACTACACAGCACTGACACACCCTCACCACACAGCACTGACACACCCTCACCACACAGCACTGACACCCCCCTCACCACACAGCACTGACACACCCCTCACCACACAGCACTGACACACCCCTCACCACACAGCACTGACACACCCCTCACCACACAGCACTGACACACCCTCACCACACAGCACTGACACACCCTCACCACACAGCACTGACACACCCTCACCACACAGCACTGACACACCCCTCACCACACAGCACTGACACACCCCTCACTACACAGCACTGACACATCCCTCACCACACAGCACTGACACACCCTCACCACACAGCACTGACACACCCTCACTACACAGCACTGACACACCCTCACCACACAGCACTGACACACCCTCACCACACAGCACTGACACACCCCTCACCACACAGCACTGACACACCCTCACCACACAGCACTGACACACCCTCACTACACAGCACTGACACACCCTCACCACACAGCACTGACACACCCTCACCACACAGCACTGACACACCCTCACTACACAGCACTGACACCCCTCACTACACAGCACTGACACACCCCTCACTACACAGCACTGACACACCCCTCACTACACAGCACTGACACACCCCTCACCACACAGCACTGACACACCCCTCACTACACAGCACTGACACCCCTCACTACACAGCACTGACACACCCTCACTACACAGCACTGACACACCCCTCACTACACAGCACTGACACACCCCTCACCACACAGCACTGACACCCCCCTCACCACACAGCACTGACACACCCCTCACTACACAGCACTGACACACCCCTCACTACACAGCACTGACACCCCCCTCACTACACAGCACTGACACACCCCTCACCACACAGCACTGACACACCCCTCACCACACAGCACTGACACACCCCTCACTACACAGCACTGACACACCCCTCACTACACAGCACTGACACACCCCTCACTACACAGCACTGACACACCCCTCACTACACAGCACTGACACACCCCTCACCACACAGCACTGACACACCCCTCACTACACAGCACTGACACCCCCCTCACTACACAGCACTGACACATCCCTCACTACACAGCACTGACACCCCCCTCACTACACAGCACTGACACACCCCTCACTACACAGCACTGACACACCCCTCACTACACAGCACTGACACCCCTCACTACACAGCACTGACACACCTCACTACACAGCACTGACACACCCTCACTACACAGCACTGACACACCCCTCACTACACAGCACTGACACACCCCTCACTACACAGCACTGACACACCCCTCACTACACAGCACTGACACACCTCACTACACAGCACTGACACACCCCTCACTACACAGCACTGACACCCCTCACTACACAGCACTGACACCCCTCACTACACAGCACTGACACACCTCACTACACAGCACTGACACACCCCTCACTACACAGCACTGACACACCCCTCACCACACAGCACTGACACACCCCTCACTACACAGCACTGACACACCTCACTACACAGCACTGACACACCCCTCACCACACAGCACTGACACACCCCTCACCACACAGCACTGACACACACCTCACTACACAGCACTGACACACCTCACTACACAGCACTGACACACCCCTCACCACACAGCACTGACACACCCCTCACTACACAGCACTGACACCCCTCACTACACAGCAACGACACCCCTCACTACACAGCAACGACACCCCTCACTACACAGCAACTACACCCCTCACTACACAGCAACGACACCCCTCACTACACAGCACTGACACACACCTAACTACACCCCTCACTACACAGCACTGACACACCTCACTAGAGGCACAGGATTACAATCTTGTAAACGGCCAGAAGCAAGTTACTTAATTATACTCAGTTTAAACTTAAACATAACTTGTGCGTTGGGTGAGTTGGGTAAAAAGTATATAAAGGATTTTATAATAAACAGTTCAGTTTATACTGTAATACCCGACGCACTCCGTTGTATAGAGTAGCATTTGAGTAGAAGCGCAGCAAATCAAAGTTTAACTTTTATAAATGCAGCAGAAAGGTAAAGCACATGCTGTATATGTCATGTTGTGTGTCGTCGTAGCAAACCGTGACTTTCTCTGACTCAGTACTCGGGCCTCTTTTTGGTCCCTCTGGTCTCGCTAGGTTCTCCTTTTACTTTAGCAGGTTTTGCGGAACACAATTGTTACCACAGAACACAAAACTCGTAACAAAGGTAAGTGTGAACCAAGCTCAACTTTACTTCACAATATTTTCCAAACAAGTACATGACACTATGGCAGTGCTGTCTTTTGAGAGCGCGTTGCGTCCTGAACGTCCCTTTTTGTATAGTCCTAATAGTCCACAGCCACATGCATATCCAAGAGTGACACTGCTCATTAACAATGCATGTCGCATGATATGACAGGATATGTGCACATAAATCAGCTAAAACACTATCTGATGAAAACCAACATTGTGAATGTGCCTCCATATTGACTGAGTATCAAATTCAGACTAACGAACGTCAACAAATCCAGAGTAAAATTATTGTATCTAATAAGGTACCTTACTGGTCCTGATTTCTTCACACTGCAGGTTGTCTGAATTTGTGAGCTCTTAACGTCGCACTGACTTTCTGTTCCTGTAGTCTGCACTACTGAATGCACAACTTATTTCCTGCCAAAGAAAAATAAGGTCGTGCACAAGAATCTGTGGACAGCCAGCTTGTTATCGTTTGGATCAGCTAGGCATGCTTTCCAATAGCTTTCATGATGATAACATGATGATATCAACCGAATACATGACTCGTCTGTACCACTGCGTACCTCTAACAGAGAGTGAAATTAACTTGATATTCTTCTCAGGAGTCATTTGCTTGCCTGGTGCCGGTAGGGTTTCAACTACCTGTAACAGTTACTATTCTGGTACCCAATTACTTAGTTAAAAATATGTTTAGTTGTAGCCGCTACGCCACTCCCAAGATGATAATAGGGAGAAGAGGAAACTCCTCGTTAAAGTTATTTTCTTAATTGAGCAAGGACTTGTCCAATTACCAGCACCACTCCCAAACACACAACCGAGACCACTTAAAAGTTTACAAAAGTTTATTAGCTAAAAAAGCATTTGTTTAGTTTCACAGCGATTGTTTCAATATAGCAGCAATTGTTTCAATATAGTAACAACTGTTTCAATGTAGCCGCAGTTATTCCAATGGAACAGCAATTGCTTCCATATTAGCAGCAATTAAATTACAAGTGAAAAGGATCAGCCCTTAGCTGCAGCGTGTACAACAAAACAGAATCAAGCCAAAAGAAACATCGAATATGAAACAAACACAAATCAAATATTATAAGTGAATAAAGAAAAAAGGAAACATGTCACAAAACAAAATATATCAAGAGCACAAATGCTGAAAATTAAATCATTAACTACCACCAAGCGACTGGTCCAACTATCACATTAACCATTGTCTATATCCGAATCAATGCACAGTAGTAATACAATCGCGGTAAAATGACGAGTTTAAAATAAACAATTCATCGCTGTTGCAACAAACTTAAAATCATATAATACCTAAGCAGAAAACACACAAACAATGCACTAACACGGAGCGTGGAGGACAAGGTTGTTCAAGAATACTTCCAAATTGGTACTTATCGTTACAGAATACTTCAGCTGTAGATCTCCAAGAATGACAGAACCAGCACAAGCCAAGAGAACGTCTCAATGCAATTACACCGAAGCCGGTTTCCAAGCACTACGCCAGAACACCCCAACTGCCCCTGCCCCTGTACTTCAGTTCTTAAAGTTATAGCATGTATTTCATCTAAATAGGTTCTACAAACCATTCATCTAACTTTTTTTTTTTTTTTAGTAAATTCCGATTCCAAGTGCCCAAGTGGGGCTGCACAGACACCTCAACGCTCCCTTCCTCCCTTGTTGTCAACCTACTATCAGAAGATGGAAAAATAATCCATTTGCTTTTTTACATTGGCAAAAGCCATCTCTCCTGAACTTCAGACAAAGCCGAATGAATTTGGAATGTTCATGGCCGTATTTTTAGCAACAGCTAGTGGTTAACAAGACAAACATCTGTTGTGTGGGCTGCTGGTGGGCAAGTCTCCAGAGCAGGCTCAGCATGGAATCTAGACTGTCACTGCATGTTCAGCCACTGGGCTTTAACATGAACTGGGAAAAGTCAGACTCTGGGCGTGTGTATCCCTCACTCTGGGTGTGTGAATCCCTGACTCTGGGCGTGTGTATCCCTGACTCTGGGCGTGTGTATCCCTGACTCTGGGCGTGTGTATCCCTGACTCTGGGCGTGTGTATCCCTGACTCTGGGCGTGTGTATCCCTGACTCTGGGTGTGTGTATCCCTGACTCTGGGTGTGTGTATCCCTGACTCTGGGTGTGTGTATCCCTGACTCTGGGTGTGTGTATCCCTGACTCTGGGCGTGTGTATCCCTGACTCTGGGCGTGAATCCCTCACTCTGGGCGTGTGTATCCCTGACTCTGGGCGTGTGTATCCCTGACTCTGGGAGTGAATCCCTCACTCTGGGTGTGTGTATCCCTGACTCTGGGCGTGTGTATCCCTGACACTGGTCGTGTGTATCCCTGACTCTGGGCGCGTGTATCCCTGACTCTGGGCACGTGTATTCCTGAATCTGGGCATGAATCCCTGCCTCTGGTCGTGTGTGCATCCCTATCTATGCACACCAGACCACTACAATTTTGACACTGAAATGAGCGAAAACTATTAAAGCTTTTGCTTGTTCCTAAACTCCTAGCCGTTGCATTCAGTCCCACTGGTGGAAAGAATTTTAATACAAAAGTATTACTCTTACAACAAAGTAGAGACTACGTTTAACCAACTTTTTACAAATGAAAGTTTATTTATTTATGTTGTATTGTTATTAAACACAAAACAGACAAAACCATCCCATAACCCCCACCAGCTCCACAGAGTATTCGAGTTCATAGTAATATTATCATCACATGAAAAAATAAGAAAAGGAAAAACAAACCATAGGGTTCAACGTATACACAGAAATGCAGTTCAGAAGTGTGGAAACAACACATGATTTACAGCAGGACTGTGGGGGCGGTCGTATTGCCTATTTCCTTACCGGTGTATAAGTCTCACTGGTGTATAAGTCGGCCCCCCCTTTTTGAGACAACAATTTCAGGAAAAAGCCAATAGGTCACACTAGTGTATAAGTCGCTCCCCCCTTTTTAGGACCCCCTAAAAATACCTAGAAAAAGACTTATACAAAGATTTTTACAGTGAATATCTTGGTATCCCTGAATAGACCATTATCTCCTCTGTAAACATATGCTAAATATTTTAATGAGCAAGCCACCTCACATGTAGAATGGCCCCCTGAAATGAATTATTAGCTATTCAAAAAGTCCACTGGAGACAAAAACCTGACCTCCAAATGTAATTTGTCGGGAATGAAGTCGGATTTGGGAATTCATAACTGAGTACCAGAACCTGCCAATATCTAGAGGACTGTATTCAAACACATTTTGTATTTCCAAATAAGCGACGGCGTCTCTTCTCAGCGCTGTCACCTGGAGCAGGAGCTCTGATAGCTGTTCTGTATTCCTGAGCAGATTCACTGCAGACAGGAAGTAGTGCGGTACAGCCCTGGTGTTCTGTGACTGGTTAGTTTAGTTTTGTGTTGCCCCCTTGTGGTCACCTTTTATATATTTCCTAAGTGTCATGTTCTTCTCTTAATTTCTCGATTGGTTTGGAGGCATCACATGACCAGAAGTAAAAGTCTCCATTGCCTCAGCACATTGTAGTACACTGTTCAGTACTCAATCTGTTTGCATCTGTAATCGTTGCTGTCTTGAAAAGCATTGTTTGTAAGTATCTGTTGAATATATATATTATTTGTGATTTTGACATGATTATTATATTGATGATGTGCTTTACTTCGCTATTTCCAAGTTCTGTTAGTTTCCAGAGGCTATGTAAATGAACAGCATTAGCGGATTGATAGCCAGCAGTATTTTATGTTTGTTTAATTATAAGTATGGCTTAGTGTTATACGATATACAAACTGGGATTGATGTGTGTATATGCTTAGATTTAATCACTATATCGTTACATGTTTAGTATATACTGTACTTATTTGTTATGCAAGTACTTGGTAGGCTGGAAATAGGTATATTCTGTATATTAGAAAAATATGTCCAATAAGAATGGTGTTATGTAGTTATATTGCACTGAATATACACTTTGTAAGGAACTTCTGCAGTTGTGATTAAGTACTGTACTTCTCTTCTTTCTTTCTTAGTTTCACACCATTTTTACTGCTGCACGAGTGGCTAAACAATAAACATTGGCATTCAAATGTTCTTCACGTCTCTTCGTGTGGTGGTGAAAGAAGGAGTTTAGCTGTCTGTTAAATTGTACAGAGTTACGTGCAAGGAGAACAGAACAGTGAAAAAACAGCTTCATTTCGGGCGCAACAACACAGATCAAGTGTCTACTGCCACGTCAATTACGGCATTCAGAGTAGCCTGCAACAGAAGCAGTAGGCAGCAACCTAAGGAAACCTCTCTTTATTGCGCTCCTAGAAAAAGACAACCAGCATCTCATTATGTCAGAACAAGGTGCTACAGGTGATACGCTAACTGAAACCAGATCTCATAGTTCCAGCTCATCCAGATGCTCTTCCAGATCAACGGCTAGCATGGAGGCTGCCAGAGCACGTGCCAAAGCAGAGGAGGCACGTACTCGTGCTTCCTACGCAACAAAGGAAGCAGACATGATGGTGGAGAAAGCACGCATTGAGGAAGAAGAAAAGAATTCCGTAGCTGCAGCCACACGCAGGAAGGCAGAATTGCAAGCAAGCTTACATGCCCTACAACATGAAAAGGAAGCTGCCGCTGCCCTGGCCCAAGCTGAGACCTGGGAGGCAGCCCTGGAAATGGACGACGGGAGCACCACAGTCGGATCAATTTGCAAATGGCCCCTCAAAACCCTGCGCAGCGCACCAACGACTATGTGGAGAGTCACTCCAGACTACACAGCAGTCAACAGTCACTAACGACTACGGAACCGTTACCAGAATCTGTTACGTCACAGCTTCCACATCAGGTGATCGATGCTTCTGCAGCACATCACGCTCAGTGGCAAAGTGATACATACAGCAACATACCCACAGTCGAGCCGTACCAGACTTCAGAACCATGCTGGCATACTCAGAGGAACGCTCTATTGTCTGATCATGAGCCACCTTATCTGCGACAGTCAGAAATCTCTGCCACACGGGTTCCCCGCATTAAAGATGAACAGCCTGAATCTTGCCCGTCAAGGAGATCAGTGGTAGCTGACCAAAATCACCCTCACCCTTCCAACCTTCAACATGCTACCTCCTTCTACAAAGCTGCTTCACAAGCACCCCAGCACGAAGCATCGAGTACGTCAGACTTAGCCAAGTACTTGGTTCGTCGGGAGCTCGTCAATACAGGACTTTTGAAGTTTGACGATCGTCCAGAGCATGGAAGTCTTCATTTATGAACACCATAAGAGGGTTAGACATGACTCCTAGTGAAGAGCTGGACTTGTTGACGAAGTGGCTTGGCAATGAGTCGTCAGAGCAAGTAAGAAGGATTAGGGCGGTACATGCCAGTCACCCCACTGAAGGACTGAAAATGGTCTGGGAAAGGTTAGAAGAACGCTATGGATCCCCAGAGATCATTGAAAGCGCACTTTTCAAAAAGCTCGAAAACTTCCCTAAGATTTCCAACAAAGACAACCTGAAATTAAGAGACCTGGGAGACCTGTTGCTAGAGCTGGAGTCTGCCAAGGCAGAGGGATACCTACCTGGCCTCAGTTACCTGGATACAGCTCGTGGCGTAAATCCTATTGTGGAGAAACTACCTTACAGTCTGCAAGAGAAGTGGATGTCGCAGGGCTCAACGTACAAAAAGGATCACCGTGTCGCCTTTCCTCCTTTCTCTTTCTTCACAAGTTTCATCTGCAGTCAAGCAAAGACAAGGAACGACCCAAGCTTTACCTTTGGCGCATCCAGTTCTGACACCTTGAAGACAGATAGGTCTATCGTAAGGTATGGTAACTCAAGAACTCCTATCTCTGTGCACATGACTGAAGTGTCTACCTCTGCACCTACTCGTTCAAACAACATAATTAAGAAGGTGGAGGATCCCAACAAGAAATGTCCCATCCACAACAAACCTCATCCACTCAGGAAATGTCGTGGCTTCAGAGAAAAACCTCTTGAAGAGCGCAAAGTCTACCTCAGAGAGAATGGAATCTGCTTTAGATGTTGCGGTTCTACTACTCACCTTGCAAGGAATTGTAAGACAGCTGTGAAATGCGGAGAGTGCGAAAGTGACAGCCATGACACAGCACTTCATCCAGGTCCTGCCCCCTGGATCTCCAATGCGTCTGCCCCTGCCTCAGAGCTTGGTGGGGAGGAAGAAGCAAGTACTACAGTTCCCGCAGTTACCTCCAAGTGCACTGAGGTTTGCGGTGAAGGCCTGAGTGCAAGGTCCTGCTCCAAGATATGTTTGGTGAAAGTTTATCCCAAAGGACACTCAGAAAGGGCTACGAAGATGTATGCCATCTTGGATGATCAGAGCAACAGATCATTAGCGAGGTCAGAGTTTTTTGATTTGTTCAGCATCAAAGGAAACATGTCTCCATACACCCTCAAAACGTGCGCTGGAGTAATGGAGACAGCAGGAAGAAGAGCAAATGGCTACCAAGTAGAAGCCATTTACGGAAAGACAATCCTGACTCTTCCTACCCTCATTGAGTGTAACCGAATGCCAAACGACAGGTCGGAGATTCCTACATCTGCAGTAGCACTTCATCACCCCCACATGAAGTCTATTGCGGCTCAGATTCCAGAACTAGATCCCCAAGCTCAAATTCTTCTTCTGTTGGGAAGAGACCTCTTGAGGGTTCACAAAGTACGTGAACAGCTTAATGGCCCTCACAATGCTCCCTTCGCTCAGAGGCACGACCTTGGATGGGTCATTGTGGGTGAAGTATGCCTAGGGAACGCTCACAAACCTTCGACAGTAAGTACCTTTAAAACAAGTGTGTTAGTGAATGGACGTCCATCCCTCTTCAGTCCATGTCCTAATCACATTCTTATGAAGGAGAGTTTCAACAGCAAAGGCCAGCGACCAAGTCGTTGTCCCTTCACCTTTAGTGACAGCTCCACTCATGGAGCAGTTGAAGATGACCTTGGAAGCGCCATCTTCCACAGAACGAGGGATGATGACAAGCCAGCTCCCTCAATTGAGGACCAAGTCTTTTAAAGACTATGGACAAAGAGTTTTTCAAGGATGATGCCAACAGCTGGGTTGCACCACTCCCATTCAGAACACCCAGATGCCGTCTTCCTAATAACAAAGAACAAGCACTCAGTCGTCTCATGTCTCTGCGCCGCACACTGGAGAAGAAATCTGAAATGAAAAATCATTTCGTGACCTTTATGCAGAAGATGTTTGAAAATGATCATGCAGAGTTGGCGCCCCCTCTGAAAGATGGAGAAGAATGCTGGTACTTACCAACCTTTGGTGTGTATCATCCTCGGAAGCCAGATCAAATCCGAGTGGTGTTTGACTCCAGCGCACAGTACAATGGCATCTCTCTGAATGATGTTCTCCTCACAGGACCAGACCTGAACAATAGTCTCCTTGGAGTTCTCATTCGTTTCAGAAAAGAACCTGTTGCAATTACGGCTGACATTCAACAGATGTTCCATTGTTTCATTGTCAAAGAAGACAACAGGAACTTTCTAAGATTTCTGTGGTACCGTGACAACGACCTCAACAAGGACATTGTTGAATACAGGATGAAGGTGCATGTCTTTGGTAACAGCCCGTCTCCTGCGGTGGCTACCTATGGACTTAGACGGGCAGCAGAAGATGGTGAAAGAGACCACGGCACTGATGCCAAACATTTTGTAGAGAGAGATTTTTATGTGGACGATGGACTGAAGTCACTGTCCACAGATGCGGAAGCCATTGATCTGCTCAGAAGGACCCAAGACATGTTGGCTAGCTCCAACCTGAGACTGCATAAGATAGCTTCTAATAGCGAAAAGGTAATGAAGGCATTTTCCCCAGAAGATCTCGCTAAGGATCTAAAAGACGTGAACCTTAGTGACGACATGCTTCCTATACAGCGCAGTCTCGGATTAAGCTGGGACCTCAAAACAGACACCTTCAGGTTCCAGACGTCTATCAGTGACAAGCCTTTCACTCGTCGAGGTGTCCTGTCTACGGTAAACAGCCTGTTTGATCCTCTTGGGTTTGTAGCTCCAGTTACCATCCAAGGGAAGGCCTTACTCCGAGAACTCACCGCTGGGACGAGTAACTGGGACTTACCACTCCCTCGAGAAAAGGAGAACGAGTGGGAAACATGGAAAAATTCCCTTCAGGATCTCTGTCAGCTCCAGATTTCACGGCCCTACATTCCCAAGTCTATTTCAAGAGCTCAGCGCAGAGTGATCTACATATTCTCAGACGCTTCAGTTAAAGCCATAGCTGCAGTAGCCTACCTCAAAGTCATTGATGCTGAGGGAGAGTGTCTTGTTGGTTTTGTCTTAGGTAAAGCGAAGCTAGCACCACAGCCTGAACACACCATTCCTAGATTGGAACTCTGTGCTGCTGTGCTGGCAGTAGAGCTTGCAGACCTGGTTGTCAGTGAACTAGACATCAAGACAGACGCAATTAGATTCTACACCGACAGCAAGGTAGTGTTAGGTTATATACACAACCAAACCAGAAGGTTTTATGTTTATGTTTACAACAGGGTGCAACGCATCAGGAGGTCATCGCAACCAGAACAATGGCACTACGTTCGCACCGACCTCAACCCAGCTGATCTTGCTACGAGATCAGTTCCAGCAGTTCGACTCATGCAGACAACTTGGCTAACAGGACCTACATTCCTGTCTCAACCGGAAGAAGACGACTCATCAAATGAGGCGTTTTTTTAGCTTGTAGACCCTGTTTCTGACTTGGAGATCCGCCCTCAAGTAACAACTTTCATCACCAACACCACTGACAAACAGCTTGGGTCTCGACGCTTTGAACGTTTCTCCAACTGGAAGTCACTCAAACGCGCTACTGCTTGCCTCATTCACATCACTCGCTCCTACATTAAAGCTTGTGAAGAGGAAGGAGGGTGTAGCGGCTGGCATCATTGTAAGAAACCCTACTCCGTGACTGAACTTGTCAAGGCCAAGAACGTCATCATTCGTAGTGTACAGAGTGAGGTCTACTCAGAGGAGCTCAAGTGCCTCATCAACAAAGAAGAATTACCTAAGAACAGCCCACTTTGGAAGTTGAATCCTTTCATTGATGAGGTTGGCCTCATAAGAATTGGAGGCCGAATAATACTTGCAAACCTGGACAGAGATGAAAAAACCCTCTAATAATTCCTGGTCATCATTATGTTGCCACTCTACTCGTGCGCCATTATCATGAACTAATCAGACACCAGGGTCGTCTCTTCACAGAGGAGCAATCCGCACTGCAGGAATATGGATTGTCGGGGCAAAAAGATGTATCAACCGTGTCATCTACAAGTGCACCACTTGCCGTAAGCTCCGAGGCAGACAGGAGGAGCAGAAGATGGCTGACCTACCAGTTGATCGGCTCAGCACTGAACCGCCCTTCACTTATGTCGGACTAGACGTCTTTGGACCTTGGAATGTTGCCTTTCGTCGCACAAGAGGATCTCAATCAAACAGCAAACGGTGGGCAGTGTTGTTTACATGTATGACTACCAGAGCTATTCACATCGAAGTCATCGAGTCTATGGACTCTTCTTGCTTCATCAATGCTCTCAGGAGATTCTTCTCAATTCGAGGACCTGCAAAACAACTGCGTTCTGACTGTGGAACCAATTTCATCGGAGCCTGCAAGGAACTGAAGTTTGAGTCAAATAACACCGACGGCACCAGTGTGAAGAACTTCCTGAGTGACCAAGGTTGTACTTGGGTCTTTAACCCTCCTCACTCTTCACACATGGGTGGAGCCTGGGAGCGCATGATCGGAGTTGCTCGTCGTATCTTGGACTCAATGCTACTTCAAATAGGCCCCTCTCGAATCACACATGAAGTCCTCACTACTCTCATGGCTGAGGTTTCAGCTATTGTGAACGCAAGGCCACTTGTTCCAGTGTCTTCCGATCCTGAATCTCCTCTCATCTTGACTCCTGCAATGCTCCTTACCCAGAAGCTGGGCACTTCTCCGGCTCCCCCAGAAGAATTCAACACAAAAGACCTCTTCAAACGGCAGTGGAGACAAGTACAAAGCCTTGCCAACACCTTTTGGGACCGCTGGCGGCGCGAGTACCTTGCCACGCTTCAGAGCCGCCGTAAATGGCAATCTGAGAGGCCTAACCTTAAAGTAGGAGACCTTGTCCTCTTAAAAGACAGTCAAGTCAAGAGGAATGAGTGGCCAATGGGACTAATCACTAAGACCGTCCCCAGCAATGATGGAAAAGTTCGCAAAGTTGAAATCAAGGTTAACAAACTAGGGACGGTGAAGATTTTCTTGAGACCTGTCTCCGAGACAATCCTGCTAGTTTCTCCAGATGACTAGACAGACGAGCTCAGGATTCTTACTTGGACATTAAGTTTATTGTTTTTCCGATATGTAAATTGCCATAGTGGTATCTTTGATACCAGACGGGGAGTGTTCTGTGACTGGTTAGTTTAGTTTTGTGTTGCCCCCTTGTGGTCACCTTTTATATATTTCCTAAGCGTCGTGTTCTTCTCTTAATTTCTCGATTGGTTTGGAGGCATCACATGACCAGAAGTAAAAGTCTCCATTGCCTCAGCACATTGTAGTACACTGTTCAGTACTCAATCTGTTTGCATCTGTAATCGTTGCTGTCTTGGAAAGCATTGTTTGTAAGTATCTGTTGAATATATATATATTATTTGTGATTTTGACATGATTATTATATTGATGATGTGCTTTACTTCGCTATTTCCAAGTTCTGTTAGTTTCCAGAGGCTATGTAAATGAACAGCATTAGCGGATTGATAGCCAGCAGTATTTTATGTTTGTTTAATTATAAGTATGGCTTAGTGTTATACGATATACAAACTGGGATTGATGTGTGTATATGCTTAGATTTAATCACTATATCGTTACATGTTTAGTATATATTGTACTTATTTGTTATGCAAGTACTTGGTAGGCTGGAAATAGGTATATTCTGTATATTAGAAAAATATGTCCAATAAGAATGGTGTTATGTAGTTATATTGCACTGAATATACACTTTGTAAGGAACTTCTGCAGTTGTGATTAAGTACTGTACTTCTCTTCTTTCTTTCTTAGTTTCACACCATTTTTACTGCTGCACGAGTGGCTAAACAATAAACATTGGCATTCAAATGTTCTTCACGTCTCTTCGTGTGGTGGTGAAAGAAGGAGTTTAGCTGTCTGTTAAATTGTACAGAGTTACGTGCAAGGAGAACAGAACACCTGGACTCCAGCCGGCAAATCAATTCATCCAGAAGCACGTTCAAAGATTTCTCCAACGTTTCACACTTGGTAAATTCAGGGTGTTTTTCACAAGCCCAGAATAGGATTGTCTGAAGCAAAAAGAAAAGGAAGTGCCTTCACTGAAACTTTGTTTAATTGATGTAACACAATACAATTCAATTACAATAGCATTTAATACAGGCAGTGAAAAGTCTTTTAATGTAGGGTTTGTTTGATTTTTGCTTTAGTATTCTCGTTGTCAATCAACAAATTCCTTGCAAAAATACAGCCTATTTTGTTAATGTAGTACCCGAGAGAGAGAGAGGGGGGAGTATTAAACCAATTCTAAGCAGAAATCATTTGGTTAAGAAACAACGGTAAACAGTACAGGTGGTTCAATTCATAAATGCTCTCTGGCGCCCTCTGCTGGATTTTTTTAAAATTGTTTTTACACTTGGCTCTGCACTGCATGATAACAGTGGTATACTGCGCCATGCCTCAAGGTACGGTAGTGTTCAAGGTTGGTAGTACACAGGTGTAGTGGTGCAGTGCACTAATAACACACGCAGACAGTTAAAGTTCAATAAAACAGCTCCTTTATTCGGCTGCGTTGCGTGTCAACAACTCTTAACTAATAAGCACGGGCGCTATACAGCCATGTGTATCCATGCAAAACAAGGGTTTACAGTCCCCAAAACAATAAGACACAACACAGACACGGTCACTTCTCCCGATAGTGAGTGCTCTTGTGCAGGTGTGGTGAAAGACAAACAGTCTGTGAAACAGTGGTGCATTGTAGTCCGGGTTTAGTGCTGGCTTGTAGCGACAGCACCCGGCTAGTGCTTAGCCGTCTAACAAAGACAACTGACAAACAGTTAGCACATCAAACAAACAAAACATGAAACACTCACAATAATTAATTACGTCTGCTTCCTTTTTGGTCAAATCTCGTAACCACATCAAAGGAACAGATCACAGGGACCACTTCCCCTAAATACCCTCCGTCACACCCTCTTTCGGGGCGCGGCCAATCACATCTCCAATCCATGACTGCCACATCGCCTACCGCATAAAGGCGCTGACTTCTGGTATCGTGGCCCCACCCACTTCCTGGATGGCCGGCTTCCGACAGACCCTGGAATGAACTGCTGAACCATCCATTACAGGGCACTCTGCTCCGATTATACAGTGCCATCACAGGTCAGGAGGGAGGGAGATTGTTGACTAGGATTCATTCACTCTCTGTCACACTGCTGCACGAGAAAAAGGGTATGAACAGAGTGCAGAGGGGGAGAGAGTGCCACGGGACACAGACAGACTGAACAAAGAGTGGCAGAAATAAGCAAACGAAAGATAGTGTGTAACAGGGCGAGGAGCCCTGTACATGTATTTGTTTATTTTAGAACGGGGTACCCCTCCACCCCTGTGCAATTTATTATTTTGTATTTGTTTTGTTGTAGTATTATTATTATTATTATTATTATTATTATTATTATTATTATTATTATGTATTTATTATATAGGACGGGACAGCTCGTCCTCTGCCAGTATATAATTAAAAACCTCGTGTAGAAGGTGGCCATCTCCCGAACAGATTAAATGATTCATTTGTTGCTAATCGGGAGATGGTCACCTACATATAAGCCTGCAGCTCTCTGTACTCAGGATGGGTGTACAGAGGAGAGTACGGGAGAGCGAGAGGAGAACGGAGAAAAGAAAAATAAAAGATATACAGGATCAGTGACAGCGTTTGCCCAGCCTGACCTTTATTGGCTGTTTTGTGTTCGTGATTTGTTTTGGTTTGAACTTTTATTTCCGCTCTGTGAGTGTGTTTTTTTTTTGTTAAACTTTTTATTTATTTTTGTTTGTTAAAAATAAACGGCGCCGCAGCGCCTTTGTACCACAGTATTTCTGAGTTTGATTTCTTCCTGCATCTGGCCTGACGTCACCACTTAGCCATCCCTGTCACATTGTGAAAAAGAAAGAGATATGTGAGAGAACACTGTGTAGAGTACACACCGACAGGGTCACTGGACTTGATGAAAGTGACCAGCCAGCACAGCTGGGGGAGGAGAGAAGCGAGGACTGTGCTAAGCCATCCAACGCAGATCTGCAATACGGGGAGTTGTTTAAATGATTTGAGATGTGAATATTAGAGCTCAAAGGGGTGGAAGCCTGTTAAACTATAAAAGAAGAATCATAATTCTGTTGAGCAGTGGTATGGAGTAGTATAGTAGTATGTTGGTATGGAGTAGTATAGTAGTATGTTGGTATGGAGTAGTATAGTAGTATGTTGGTATGGAGTAGTTTAGTAGTATGTTGGTATGGAGTAGTTTAGTAGTCCAATGATCTGTACTATTTTTAGACTGAACTGAAGTTGTTTGTATAGTGCACTCTGTTTATAAGAATCACTGATATAAGAATCTATCCAGTTTCTATCCAGTTTTAAATAACTTTAGCATAACAGAGGCAGAAGTGTTAAAGAGACTAGGAGCTCTTAAAATAAACAAATCCCCTGGGCCGGATGAGATCCTCCCAATAGTACTCAAAGAAATGAACAAAGTTATTTACAAACCGCTAAGCAAGATTATTATTATTTATTTCTTAGCAGACGCCCTTATCCAGGGCGACTTACAATTGTTACAAGATATCACATTATACATTATTTCACATTATTATTTTGCATACAATTACCCATTTATACAGTTGGGTTTTTACTGGAGCAATCTAGATAAAGTACCTTGCTCAAGAGTACAGCAGCAGTGTCGCCCACCTGGGACTGAACCCACGACTCTCCGGTCAAGAGTCCAGAGCCTTAACCACTACTCCACATGCAACAGTCTCTTGACACAGGGGTTGTACCGACAGACTGGAAAATTGCAAACGTAATACCGATCCACAAAAAGGGAGACAAAACCGAACTAGGTAACTACAGACCAATAAGCCTGACTTCTATTATATGTAAACTTATGGAAACTATAATAAGATCTAAAATGGAAAATTACCTATATGGTAACAATATCCTGGGAGACAGTCAGCATGGTTTTAGGAAAGGGAGATCGTGTCTAACTAACCTGCTTGATTTTTTTGAGGATGCAACATTGACAATGGATAATTGAAAGCATACGACATGGTTTATTTAGATTTCCAGAAAGCTTTTGACAAAGTCCCGCATAAAAAATTAATTCTCAAACTGAACGCAGTAGGGATTCAAGGAAATGCATGCACATGGATTAGGGAGTGGTTAACATGTAGAAAACACAAAGTACTGATTAGAGGAGAAACCTCAAAATGGAGCGAGGTAACCAGTGGTGTACCACAGGGATCAGTATTAGGTCCTCTGCTATTCCTAATCTACATTAATGATTTCGATTCTGGTATAGTAAGCAAACTTGTTAAATTTGCAGACGACACAAAAATAGGAGGAGTGGCAAACACTGTTGCAGTAGCAAAGGTCATTCAAATGATCTAGACAGCATTCAGAACTAGGCAGACACATGGCAAATGACATTGAATAGAGAAAAGTGTAAGGTACTGCACCCAGGCAATAAAAATGTGCATTATAAATATCATATGGGAGATACTGAAATTGAAGAAGGGATCTATGAAAAAGACCTAGGAGTTTCTGTTGACTCAGAAATGTATTCATCCAGACAATGTGGGGAAGCTATAAAAAAGGCCAACAAGATGCTTGGATATATTGTGAGAAGTGTTGAATTGAAATCAAGGGATTGTAAAACTTTACAATGCATTAGTAAGACCTCACCTAGAATATTGTGTTCAGTTCTGGTCACCTCTTTACAAAAAGGATTTTGCTGCTATAGAAAGAGTGCAAAGAAGAGCAACCAGAATTATCTCGGGTTTAAAAGGCATGTCGTATGCAGACAGGCTAAAAGAATTGAATCTATTCAGTCTTGAACAAAGAAGACTACGCGGCGATCTGATTCAAACATTCAAAATCCTAAAAGGTTTAGACAATGTCAACCCAGGGGACTTTTTTGACCTGAAAAAAGAAACAAGGACCAGGGGTCACAAATGGAGATTAGATGAAGGGGCATTCAGAACAGAAAATGGGAGGCACTTTTTTACAAAGAGAATTGTGAGGGTCTGGAACCAACTCCCCAGTAATGTTGTTGAAGTTGACACCCTGGGATCCTTCAAGAAGCTGCTTGATGAGATTCTGGGATCAATAAGCTACGAACAACCAAACGAGCAAGATGGGCTGAATGGCCTCCTCTCGTTTGTAAACTTTATTATGTTCTTATGTTCAGCGTCCCCATTCCCTCTTCAAACTCCACATCTCCAACATCTGCTGCTCGACTAAACTCACACTGTCCAACCTCCTGCAATCTGCCCGATGCTACATGGCCACAGCTCTAGATCCAGCTACCAAATCATCCTACACTATTGGCTGGTTAACATTTTCAACCTTCTGTGCTCAAAATCATATCCAACCTATCCTGTTTAATCAAAACTGGATCTTAGCTTTCATCATCCACGGAAGAGATTCACCTGGCTCCCGCTACCATCAAATCAGTTATCTCCGGAATCTAGTACTTTTACCAACTCATGGCCTTGCCTTCTCCAACTCTCCTATCCATTCCTGCAGTTCGTTTGAGACTCCGAGGGATTCTCAAGAGCCCCCCCCCGCCCCAACCTCTCGTTTACCTACACTACCGGTCAAAAGTTTTAGAACACCCCCATTTTTCCAGTTTTTATTGAAATTTAAGCAGTTCAAGTCCAGTGAATAACCTGAAATGGTACAAAGGTAAGCAGTAAACTGCCAGAGGTTAAAAAAAAAGTTTAGGTTACCAAAAACTGAAAAATAATGTACATTTCAGAGTTATACAAAAAGGCCTTTTTCAGGGAACAATAATGGGTTAACAACTTACAGCTGTTCTGCAGCAATAGAAGTAAATTAAGCTTTGAAAGTTGATGCTAACAATTCCTACAGGTGTCCCAACTTTTGCTGATTACTTACAAACCCTCTGTCTGTATAAAAGCAGTGTTGGAACAGACTGTGTTACTACACCCTCTTAAGCATTATTTGGACAGTATTGTACTGCAGGAAGTAGTATATTGCTATCATAATGGTGAGAAAAAGGCAATTAACAAAGGAAGACAGACAGACCATTATAACCCTTAAAAGTGTAGGTCCTTCCTTTAGAGAAATTGCAAAGAAAGCCAAGGTGTCAGTGAGTACAGTTTCCTACACCATCAAAAGGCACTTGGAAATTGGAGGAAACTCTGACAGGAAGAGGTCTGGCAGACCCAAAGCCACAACAGAATCAGAAGACAAGTTTCTGAGAGTCAACAGCTTGCGTGATAGGCGGCTCACAGGACAACAGCTTCAAGCACAGCTTAACACTGGTCGAAGTAAGCAAGTCTCAGTTTCAACTGTGAAGAAGACTTCGAGCTGCAGGTTTGACAGGTCGAGTGGCAGTAAGAAAGCCATTGCTTAGATGCAAAATAAGAAAAAGAGGCTTGCCTGGGCCATGAAGCACCGCCAGTGGACTACTGAAGAATGGAAGAAGGTCTTATGGACCGATGAATCAAAATTTGAAATCTTGGTTCATCACGCGGGGTTTTATGCACGCGTCGAGTAGGCGAAAGATGGTTCCTCGGTGTGTGACACCAACTGTCAAACATGGAGGAGGAAGTGTGATGGTCTGGGGCTCTTTTGCTGGACCCAGAGTCGGCGACTTGCACAGAGTGAGTGGCACCCTGAACCAAAACGGCTACCACAGCATTTTGCAGCGCCATGCAATACCCTCTGGTATACGCCTAGTTGGTCAGGGGT
Organism: Acipenser oxyrinchus oxyrinchus; assembly: GCA_030684275.1. Taxonomy (NCBI): domain Eukaryota; kingdom Metazoa; phylum Chordata; class Actinopteri; order Acipenseriformes; family Acipenseridae; genus Acipenser; species Acipenser oxyrinchus. The sequence goes on along the minus strand of CM060280.1, from coordinate 10,453,870 downwards.
TCATCCTACAGCAAGATAATGACCCAAAACATACCTCCAAGGTATGTCAGAACTACCTTAGAAGAAAAGAACAAGACGGTGAGCTTCAAATCATGGAATGGCCAGCACAGTCTCCAGACTTAAACCCCATCGAGCTGGTTTGGGATGAACTGGACAGAAGGGTGAAAGCAAAGCAACCTACAAGTGCAACACATTTGTGGGAACTTCTGCAACAGTGTTGGGAAGAACTTTCGAACAATATTTGATTTCCATTGTAGAAAGAATGCCACGAGTGTGTTGGCTGTTATATCTGCAAAAGGTGGCTACTTTGAGAGTCAAAATTTAGATTAAATTTTGTTAAACAAAACGATTCCATGATTTCTTTTTTATCTCCAATTGTTTATTTGTTCTATGCTTTAATTTCAGAGTACATTGAGACATTAAACTGCGTAAATTTCAATAAAAACTGGAAAAATGGAGGTTCTAAAACTTTTGACCGGTAGTGTGTATCAACAGACGTTCTTCATTCTTTAATCTTGACTCTCCGGAAAGGCTTCTCCCCCTTCGAGGACCTGGTTATGGAAGTCATGTGCTTTAAGGTAGGGCGTGACGAATCATTACCATTTTACTAATTTACATACGTTTTGCTAACACTGCTTCTAAAACACAGATTGGCACACAGATATAGAGAACATTTTTGAATTCCTACAAAATGATTTCTTGTAGGAATCAGTGTGCTGACTGACCCTTACCCACGAGTATAATTCATTATATCTTAATATTTTCCCAGAAGACATGTATTTTTTGTTTTGTTTCAAAGAACAGTAAAGAAATGTTTTACAGCTATAACATTGAAAGGTCACCACATTACTTTCTGTATGCCATAGAAGGCTAAAGAAAGAAGATGAATTTATATATTTAAAAAAAAAAAGTTTTTTCTAAGATTTTTATGCAAAAACCAACGAGATATGGCTTTGCTAAAGTTCACAAAACAAAATTCAATGTACAGTCTTCTTTTTCAGACAAAAAAAATGTGAAAAACAGGTTGTACCAAGAGCATGGCGCCGAGCAGGTGGAGTCTTTATATCTAAAGATAAAGATTCTAGCAGCATCAGTCAGTTTCGCCCTATTTCCCTATTAAACGTAGAAGGCAAGATTTTCTTCAGCATTATTGCTCAGAGATTGTCAACTTACCTATTAAAGAACTGCTTCATTGACACTTCAATACAAAAAGCGGGCATTCCAGGTTTCCCAGGATGCTTAGAACACATCAATGTGATCTGGCAACAAATTCAATCAGCTAAAAAGGAGAGGAAGGAGCTCCATGTGACATTCCTGGATTTGGCTAATGCATATGGTTCAGTGCCACATGAACTTCTTTGGGCAGCATTTGATTTTTTCAGTGTACCAATGACAATAACAAATCTAGCGAAAGCCTACTTTGGAGATTTGCAATTTAGTTATTCAACTTCAGAATTCAGCACTACATGGCAATGCCTAGAGGTTGGAATAATGGCAGGATGCACCATTTCTCCACTGGCTTTTACCATGGCAATGGAAGTAATCATTAGGGCATCAAAATGGGTAGTGGGAGGAGAGCGCTTGGCTTCTGGAATGCGACTACCACCAATTCGAGCATACATGGATGACATGACAACCATAACTACAACAGTAGCCTGCACTAATCGGTTATTGGGCAAATTAACCAATAACATTGAATGGGCACAAATGCAATTCAAGCCCACAAAATCAAGGAGCATCTCTATAATTAAAGGTAAAGTAGTAGATAAAACGTTCTTCATTAATGGTGAGGCAATACCAACAGTGTCTGAGAAGCCAGTGAAGAGCCTTGGGAGATAGTGCAACGGGAATCTAAAGGACACAGTTCGTGTGGGAGAAGTTAGACAACAAGCTGTGGAAGGGTTGAAGAGCATAGACAGCATCGCTTTACCAGGCAAACTAAAACTCTGGTGCTTTCAGTTTGGTCTACTGCCAAGGTTGCTGTGGCCACTGACTGTGTACAAGGTTTCTTTGACAACAGTAGAGAAGCTGGAAGCTTTAATCAGTTCACACATCAGGAAATGGTTGGGAGTTCCACGCTGCCTCAGCAGAGTGGGACTTTATGGTAAAGGAATACTGCAGCTACCTGTCTCCGCTCTAACCGAGGAGTTTAAGTGCGCCAAGATCCGACTGGAAACGACATTAGTAGAGTCACGCGACAAATGCGTCAGGGAGGCAGCACCTGTGTTGAAAACTGGAAGAAAGTGGGCGGCAAAGAAAGCTGTGGAGGATGCAAAGGCTGCCCTTCGAATTGGTGATATCATGGGGCAAGTTCAGCATGGAAGAGGGGGTCTTGGTCTCAGTTCAGCTCCTCCTACATGGCACAAGGCAACCCCAGCTCAACGGAGGAAGCTGGTAGTCAACGAGGTGCAAAAGCAGGAGGAGAGGATGAGGTGTGTAAAGGCCATTTCCAAGGCCAAGCAGGGAGAATGGATGAGATGGGAGAGTGTGGAACAATGCAAGATTAGCTGGCAAGACCTATGGTCAATGGAACAGAGCAGGATCAGTTTCCTTATAAGGTCAACTTATGATGTTCTCCCATCACCACAGAACCTAAACCTCTGGGTAGGAGAGGATCCCTCATGTCCTTTGTGTTCATCACCTGCAACATTAAGGCACATTTTGACAGGATGTAAGGTGGCTCTTAGCCAAGGACGGTTTACTTGGCACCATGACCAGGTGCTGCGATGTTTGGCCTTAGCATTGGAAGACAAAGCGTAACATGACCAATAAGTTGCCACCTGTTCCATCAAAACATTACACACAATAGACAACATTCCTCCGCCCAGGAGAGCAACCACCAAGAAAAGGTGTTAAAACCAATCCTCGCCCAGGACAACTGGAAGCTGCTAGAGACTGGAAGATGCTGGCAGATGTTGGTCAACGGCTTATTTTTCCACCTGAGATTGCCACCACTAACCTTCGACCAGATATTGTCTTGTGGTCTGGATCAGCACGCCTTGTTCACCTGGTAGAGTTAACAGTGCCATGGGAGGATGCTGTAGATGAGGCGTATGAGAGGAAGAAACTGCGGTATGCTCAACTAGCCACTGAAGCGGAACAGCGAGGATGGAGAGTCTGGGTTTACCCAGTGGAAGTGGGTTGTCGAGGATTTGTGGCACACTCTACAACCCGGTTTCTCAGAGATGTCGGATTCAATGGCCAAGAGTTGCGTCGCACAGTGAAGAACTTATCTGAAGCAGCAGAGAGGAGCAGCAACTGGCTGTGGTTGAGACGGAAAGATTCTGGCTGGGGATCTCAAGCACAATAGAAAGAAAGAAACGCTGATGTACAGGTAAGTAAGCAGGGCTGAGTTGAGTGGGGGATGGAGGGTGATGCTGGGGCGCCAGAATCACCGTCGAGCCCTCTTGAGGTGTCGTGGGCTGGTCGGCGAAACACCGAGGATGGAAGGTGCCCACTTGAAGACCCCAGAGATGTACCCTACTTAGCTCAATCCAGACGGTTGTCATGCTGATGCGCTGGGGAGACCGCACTGTGGTTGATCCCCGGAGCCAGCATCGCAGCCGTTGTGTGTGCTGATGCGCTAGGGAGGCAATAAGCTGATCCCTGGAGCCAGCATTACACTTCAGCCATCAACACCAGACAGAACGATATCTACATCATCATATGGAAGGAAGCGCAAATGGATGGAGACACATATGGATCACATTACTTTACTGTGAAGCTACGTCTTAGTTGGTGCTTATCTTGGCTAGAGCCAAGTTCAAATCAGCATGAGGGGGGTCTACCTGCCCGCAGGACCACCAGTCGTTTTCCCCTCATTAGTCAATGATTTTTTTTCCTCTCCACTGAGCAGCAGGTACACACATGACCATCTCTCTTTAACACCTCTCCCTCCCCCGCACCCCCTCCTGCTCCAACCCCTACACCCACTGCATCCCCTACTAACTCACCCGCCTTCTCCACCTTCTCTCCCCTCTCAGACTCTGACCTCGCCTCCCTGCTCCAGGGTCACAAACCCACCACGTCTGCCCTGGACCCTCTCCCCACTCACCTCTTTCAAGCTGCTGCTCCTGCTCTACTTCCCTTCATCTCCTCCCTTCTCAACACCTCTCTCCTTTCTGGTCTCTTTCCCTCTGCCTTCAAAAAAGCCTCTATCACTCCCCTCCTCAAAAAACCTATCCTCGACTCCACCTCCCTCCAGAGCTACCGTCCTGTCTCCCTCCTACCCTTCCTCTCCAAAACCCTCGAGCGGACTGTACACCACCAGCTCTCTGTTTTACTGTCCAACCACTCTCTGCTCGACCCTCTCCAATCTGGCTTCCACTCTGCTCACTCCACTGAAACCGCCCTCTTGTCTGTCACCAACTCACTAAACTCTGCCCGAGCTGCCTCTCTCTCCTCTGTCCTAATTCTCCTCAACCTCTCTGCTGCCTTTGACACTGTCGATCACTCTATTCTACTATCCTCTCTCGCTGACCTGGGAATCTCTGGCACTGCTCTGGCCTGGTTCTCCTCCTACCTCTCCAACCGCACTTACCAGGTAACCTGGTGTGGAGCAACCTCCACACCTTGCCCTCTCTCAACAGGAGTCCCCCAAGGGTCAGTCTTGGGTCCTCTCCTGTTCTATCTCTACACCCACTCCCTGGGCCCCCTCATCGCATCCTATGGTTTCTCATACCATTTCTATGCTCATGATGCTCAGATTTTCCTTTCCTTCCCCACCTCTGACTCCACCATCCCCTCCCGTATCTCTACCTGTCTGTCGGCTATTTCCTCCTGGATGCACTCGCATCACCTCAAACTCAACCTCTCTAAATCTGACCTCCTTTTTTTCCCTCCTCCTCCCCCTCCTCTGATCTCTCTATCTCTGTTCCTCTGGAATCTACCACACTCTCTCCCTCTTCCTCCGCTAAGAACCTTGGAGTCACCCTGGACCCCTGCCTCTCTTATTCCCAGCACATCTCCACTCTGGCATGCACTTGTCGATTCTTCCTGAGCAGCTTACGAAGAATCCGACCATTCCTCACCAACTACGCCACCCAGCTCCTGGTCCAGGCCTTGGTACTCTCCCGCCTAGGCTATTGTAACTCCCTCCTGGCTGGCCTCCCTGCGTCCGCCACCCGTCCGCTCCAGCTCATCCAGAACTCCACTGCTCACCTGGTGTTCTCTCTGCCTCGCTTCTCCCACGCAACTCCACTACTTCGCTCACTCCACTGGCTCCCGATCACCGCTCGCATCTAGTTCAAGACTCTTGTACTAGCCTACAGATGCCTTGACCAGACTGCACCCAGCTACCTCCCTACACCCCCACTCGACCTCTCCGCTCCGCTTGCACTAGAAGACTGGCTCTACCTCCTCTACGCTCCCCTGCCTTCAGAGCCCGCTCCTTCTCCACCCTTGCCCCACAGTGGTGGAATGACCTTTCTACAGATGTCAGGACTGCCCAGTCCCTGACCACCTTCCGGCGCCTCCTCAAGACTCACCTCTTCAGAAAGCACTTGTTGAACTCTGTTTTTCCCCTGGGACACTTATTTCCCTTCCTTAAATGCACTTTACTTGCTCTTATCTGCCCCCTATTTGTCTGCATTTAATCCTTTACTCCAGACTACTGTAATCTGCCAAGTGTTTAATCTGTAGTATTTTGTATTTAATTATATCTTGATATAACTATCACTGACATTCTTATCTGCTGTATTATTGAATCGTATTTTGTCACACTTGTACTTGCTTGAACCAAAGTCATTGTATTTATCTTGCTCTTAATTGTATTATTACTTGTACTGTGATTCTTGAAATGTATTTGTTTACGCCTGTAAGTCGCCCTGGATAAGGGCGTCTGCTAAGAAATAAATAATAATAATAATAATCTCTCACACTAACCTTGTCTAACCCACTCTTCTTGTTTAGCTTGTAAGTCCTTCCTGCTTTTATGTTATTCACTGGCGCATCAACTGTTGTTTGTCTCACGGTGGGGTTCTGCGGGGATCCAGGGGTCCATCCTTTGGGGTCTCACTTCCTCTTCCTTCACAGAGAACATAAGAAGAACATAAGAACAAAAGAAAGTTTACAAACGAGAGGAGGCCATTCAGCCCATTTTACTTGTTTGGTTGTTAGTAGCTTATTGATCCCAGAATCTCATCAAGCAGCTTCTTGAAGGATCCCAGGGTGTCAGCTTCAACAACATTACTGGGGAGTTGGTTCCAGACCCTCACAATTCTCTGTGTAAAAAGTGCCTCCTATTTTCTGTACTGAATGCCCCTTTATCTAATCTCCATTTGTGACCCCTGGTCCTTGTTTCTTTTTTCAGGTCAAAAAAGTCCCCAGGGTCGACATTGTCTACACCTTTTAGGACTTTGAAAGTTTGAATCAGATTGCCGCGTAGTCTGCTTTGTTGAAGACTGAATAGATTCAATTCTTTTAGCCTGTCTGCATACGACATGCCTTTTAAACCCAGGATAATTCTGGTCGCTCTTCTTTGCACTCTTTCTAGAGCAGCAATATCCTTTTTGTAACGAGGTGACCAGAACTGAACACAATATTCTAGGTGAGGTCTTACTAATGCATTGCAAAGTTTTAACATTACTTCCCTTGATTTAAATTCAACACTTCTCACAATATATCCGAGCATCTTGTTGGCCTTTTTTATAGCTTCCCCACATTGTCTAGATGAAGACATTTCTGAGTCAACATAAACTCTCTTTTTCATATTATTATTATTATTATTATTTATTTCTTAGCAGACGTCCTTATCCAGGGCGACTTACAGTCGTAAACAAAAATACATTTCAAGAATCACAATACAAGTAATAATACAATTAAGAACAAGATAAATACAATGACTTTGGTTCTAGCAAGTACAAGTATGACAAAATACGATTCAGTTACGGAGCAGATAACAGTGTCAGTGATAGTTACATCAGGATATAATTAAATTAAAAATACTACAGATTAAATAACACTTGACAGATTACAGTACTTTAAAGTACAGGATTAAATGCAGTAAAATAGGGGGCAGATAAGAGCAAGTAAAGCGCATTTAAGGAAGATTGTCCATAGGGGAAAAAAGAGGAGTTCTACAGGTGCTGTCTGAAGAGGTGAGTCTTGAGGAGGCGCAGGAAGGCGGTCAGGGACTGGGCAGTCCTGACATCTGTAGGAAGGTTATTCACCCACTGCGGGGCGAGGGTTGAGAAGGAGCGGGCTCTGGAGGCAGGGGGGCATAGAGGAGGTAGAGCCAGTCTTCTAGTGCAGGAGGAGCGTAGAGGTCGAGTGGGGGTGTAGGGAGAGATGAGGGTCTGGAGGTAGCTGGGTGCAGTCTGGTCAAGGCATCTGTAGGCTAGTACAAGAGTCTTGAACTGGATGAGAGCGGTGATCGGGAGCCAGTGGACTGAGCGGAGCAGTGGAGTTGCATGGGAGAAGCGAGGCAGAGAGAACACCAGGCGAGCAGCGGAGTTCTGGATGAGCTGGAGCGGACGGGTGGCGGACGCAGGGAGGCCAGCCAGGAAGGAGTTGCAGTAGTCTAGGCGCGAGAGTACCATGGCCTGGACCAGGAGCTGGGTGGCGTAGTTGGTGAGGAAGGGTCGGATTCTTCGTATGTTGCTCAGGAAGAAAATCAGCAAGTGCGTGCCAGAGTAGAGATGTGTTGGAAATAAGAGAGGCAGGGGTCCAGGGTGACTCCAAGGTTCATAGCTGAGGAGGAGGGAGAGAGTGTGGTAGATTCCAGAGGAACAGAGATAGAGAGATCAGAGGAGGAGGAGGAGGGAAAGAAAAGGAGGTCAGATTTAGAGAGGTTGAGTTTGAGGTAATGCAAGTGCATCCAGGAGGAGATAGTAGACAGACATGTAGAGATACGGGAGGGGATGGTGGAGTCAGAGGTGGGGAAGGAGAGGAAAATCTGAGCATCATCAGCATAGAAATGGTATGAGAAACCATAGGATGCGATGAGGGGGCCCAGGGAGTGGGTGTAGAGATAGAACAGGAGAGGACCCAAGACTGACCCTTGGGGGACTCCTGTTGAGAGAGGGCAAGGTGTGGAGGTTGCTCCACTCCAGGTTACCTGGTAAGTGCGGTTGGAGAGGTAGGAGGAGAACCAGGCAAGAGCAGTGCCAGAGATTCCCAGGTCAGCGAGAGAGGATAGTAGAATTGATCGACAGTGTCAAAGGCAGCACAGTGGTCAAGGAGAATTAGGACAGAGGAGAGAGAGACAGCTCGGGCAGAGTTTAGTGAGTTGGTGACAGACAGGAGGGCGGTTTCAGTGGAGTGAGCAGAGCGGAAGCCAGATTGGAGAGGGTCGAGCAGAGAGTGGTTGGACAGGAAAGCAGAGAGCTGGCGGTGTACAGCCCGCTCGAGGGTTTTGGAGAGGAAGGGTAGGAGGGAGAAAGGACGGTAGCTCTGGAGGGAGGTGGGGTCGAGGGTAGGTTTTTTGAGGAGGGGAGTGACAGAGGCTTGTTTGAAGGCAGAGGGAAAGATACCAGAAAGGAGACAGGTGTTGAGAAGGGAGGAGATGAAGGGAAGTAGAGCAGGAGCAGCAGCTTGAAAGAGGTGAGTGGGGAGGGGGTCCAGGGCACACGTGGTGGGTTTGTGACCCTGGAGCAGGGAGGCGAGGTCAGAGTCTGAGAGGGGAGAGAAGGTGGAGAAGGAGGGTGAGTTAGTAGGGGATGCAGTGGGTGTAGGGGTTGGAGCAGGAGGGGGTGCGGGGGAGGGAGAGGTGTTAAAGAGTTTGCGGATATCTGAGATTATAGAAGAGAAGAAAGAGGCAAAGTCATCAGAGAAGATAGAGGAGGGAGGAGGAGGAGGGGGGAGGGTTTAGGAGGGAGGAGAAGGTAGAGAATAGTTTACGTGGGTAGTTAGTGGAGGCTTGGATTACAGATTTGAAATAAGTACATTTAGCAGAGGAGAGAGTAGAGGAGAAGGAGGAGAGGAGAGTGCGGTAGAGGTCCAGGGCAGCAGGGAGTTTGGTTCTCTTCCATTTCTTTTCAGCAGATCGCAGTGTGGTTTTTGCTGAGCAAAGCGCAGAGGAGAGCCAGGGTTGGGGAGGGGAGGGGGGAGCAGGTCGGGAGGTGAGTGGACAGAGGGAGTCGAGGGAGGAGGTGAGGGAAGAGAAGAGGGTGGAGGTAGCAGAGTCTACAGAGAGTTGTGAGAAGGAGTCGATAGGAGGGAGGTGAGAGAGAGCAGTGGAGGCAAGGACAGAGGGAGAGAGAGAGCGGAGGTTACGGCGAGAGGTGACAGTGGGGGTAGGAGGAGCAGGGAGAGAGGGCAGAGACAGAGAAAAAGAGATGAAATAGTGATCAGAGAGGTCCAGGGGGTGACAGAGAGGGTGAGGGGCAGCAGGCCCTGGAGAAGGTGAGGTCCAGTTGACAGCCAGCTTTGTGGGTAGGGGGGGATGGAGAGAGACAGAAGTCGAAGTAGTGAAGGAGAGGGAGGAATCTGGCAGACTGGCTGGGGTTGGAGAGATGGATATTGAAGTCACCTAACAGGACAGCTGGGGTAGACAGAGAGGGGAGGGAGGAGAGTAGATAGTCGAGTTCATCGAGAAAGTGAGCGAGAGAGGACAGGGCGGCAGGAGTTACAGTGTCATCAGGGGACAGCCAGGTTTCAGTGAGAGCAAGGAAATCGAGAGAGAAGTGGGAGGCAAAGGCAGAGGTGAAATCAGCTTTGTTAGCAGAAGAGTGACAGTTCCAGAGTGCACCAGAGAGTGTGCAGGAGGGGGGGGAGAGGCAGAGGGATGAGGTTAGAGGGGTTGGAGGAGCAGCGGCAGAGAGAGGGCAAAGGTCGAGTGCGAGGGCAAGAGGACAGAACAGGGATGTGAGAGTCATAGCAGGACAGACGAGACAAATAGGCACAGTAGGAGCAGTGGGGTGGAGGGTACAGACCTGACTAGTAGATGGCATCTTCCAGAGCGCTGTTAGATTTGGATCTATTCGAACAGCGTCTCGGCGCAGGCCTCCCCTCGCTGGACTCCCACAGCTAGACTCCTGGCTCTTTTGTTCAGGCTCTTCGGTTAGCTGGCGCTGAAATAGCCTGCCTGATTAATATAACAACTGGGTGTGAAAAGAAACAACTAAACTGTGTGGAAACCAATCAAATAGCAAATCAACTTCTATTTAATTTAGCCACACTCACCTGGTACTAATCACACACAACCTCACCTAATTCAAACACCACCTTACAATGTTACTGAATGTAGTTCATTTGAAATTATTAGAAGCAGAAACTTACCTATCTGCCTCAGACCCCGGTTACCTGTAGACTGACCACTAGTAGATTCACTCAGCTTAAATAGGTTCCAACCTCACTTTGCAAGGGAACTGGCAACAGCTGCTAACTGCTCTAGAGACAATACTTTCACACACTTCAATGGGATCACACAGTTCTGAATGCTGTCTAGATCATTTTGAATGACCTTTGCTGCTGCACGTGAGTCAGAGGGGACCCCCGGCCATACTATCCTTTCTCAGCTCATGCGCTTACCTTACCTCATCACGTGAGTCAGAGGGGACCCCCGGCCGTACTATCCTTTCTCAGCTCATGCGCTTACCTTACCTCATCACGTGAGTCAGAGGGGACCCCCGGCCGTACTATCTTTTCTCAGCTCATGCGCTTACCTTACCTCATCACGTGAGTCAGAGGGGACCCCCGGCCGTACTATCCTTTCTCAGCTCATGCGCTTTCAGACTGGGCTAGCAGGTCGCTCCTCTCAACTAGTCCGGGCCCTCTCAGACTGGGCTAGCAGCTCGCTCCTCTAAACTAGTCCAGACCCTCTCAGACTGGGCTAGCAGCTCACTCCTCTAAACTAGTCGGGGCCTTCTCAGACTGGGCTAGCAGCTCGCTCCTCTAAACTAGTCCGGGCCCTCTCAGACTGGGCTAGCAGCTCGCTCCTCTAAACTAGTCCAGACCCTCTCAGACTGGGCTAGCAGCTCACTCCTCTAAACTAGTCGGGGCCTTCTCAGACTGGGCTAGCAGCTCGCTCCTCTAAACTAGTCCGGGCCCTCTCAGACTGGGCTAGCAGCTCGCTCCTCTAAACTAGTCCGGGCCCTCTCAGACTGGGCTAGCAGCTCGCTCCTCTAACCTAGTCCGGGCCCTCTCAGACTGGGCTAGCAGCTCGCTCCTCTAAACTAGTCCGGGCCCTCTCAGACTGGGCTAGCAGCTCGCTCCTCTAAACTAGTCCGGGCCCTCTCAGATTGGGCTAGCAGCTCGCTCCTCTAAACTAGTCCAGACCCTCTGAGAATGGGCTAGCAGCTTGCTCCTCTAAACTAGTCTGGGCTCTCTCCGCCCGCTACTGTCCCACTAAAAGCTTGTTTCTGCTTCCTCTGCTCTATTCTCCCTAGCCCCAGCACACTCCCCTGTGAATTATAATATATTGTGAAATATATTAATAATGCGATCAAAATGAAATCACAATGCATTGACATACTAATTAAATTGCAATGCAAGTGTGGTGCCATTTTGTTTATATAGTATTACTATTTGATTTATAATATATTTTGAAGTATATTAATAATGTGAATAATGAAATTAAAATGCATTGCATTGCTAATAAAATTACAAGTGTGATGCCATTTTGTTTACATCTGATTAAGAATATATTTTGAAATATAATAATAATAATGTGATAATGATATGGTCTAAGCATGTATTTTAATATAATATAAATTGCAATTAAAACGTGTACATTTCCAGTAGGGTAAATCGAGTTCCTATTGTAATTGTGGTATCTTGTGGTATTCATTGTGAGGTCATTTAACAGAGTGGTTTATGTCAGTAATTCCGTGTCGCCTGCAGTACTACAGAGTATCTTAAGACACAGAGTCAGATGTCTCGCTAGCACAGCATTGCATTTGAAGAGCCGAAACCCTAAATGTTTATTTCTTGTTTTGTGTATGGTAAGCTATGAAGCAGTTTCCATTGTAATTGCATGCAACTTACAGTTTTTAAAGCGAAGCGATTACAAGAGAATCTCTTACAGTGAAATCTACAGAAGTTGCTTTGGCCAGTTACTCGCATGTCATCATTGTCAGTTGATTGATAGATCGTTGTCTAAATGCCTTGTTTGTCGGAACGCTGCTTAATGGAATATTACTGTTCAGTTTGAATGTACTGCCTGCGTCATTGTTTACGTCGACAATCTGCATTGCTTGTTTTTATTTTTCTGAACGTAGCCTACTATTAGATTGAATGCATGTTTAATAAACCCCTTGTTTTAAAATAGATTCCCAGTATATCATTTGCCTGTGTAACACCCTCGATTTATGACCTTTAAATGAAATAGATTGTGGTGTGTTGTTTGTTGTAACGTGTATATCTGCTATCATTTCCAGGGAGCGATATTGAGAACGGGTTTATACATTATAATAAAATGTGGTTATGGTTTTAACAATATTAAGTGCTACTATATCACTCACTGTTATGGACGTCCCGAAACGACATGTTGCTAAAGGTTAATTGTAACAGGAATCTGTTTTCACATTTAACAAACTAACGGCATGATAATTACTGAAAATAAGACAATTCCCCAAATAGTAAACTACTAGCGCGATTGCATTGCATAGCATTACTGTAATACATCACTGTAACTTTACGTTACGGTTTGCTCTATAAAGAGAAACGTTTTGCGTTATAAACGCTGGGCGTGCTTGTCTCCTATCTAGAAACCATACCATTCGAGCTGCCTGGAATTTGGTACTGGTGCCGGCAGCAGATCTGTACTGTACAAAACACGGACACTTCCAATCTGCGGGCTTCCTGTCTAGATTAGTGACACCCTGATGGATCAGTGTTAAGAAACACATGCACAATAACCACTGATAGGGGGCGCTGTTTATGCTATTACTTGCTCAGTATGACCACTTCTGTGTCAACTCTGCCTTGCATACAGGAGATGACCGGGTCGCTGTTGAGGATGGGAAGTGAAGTAATGCCAGTGGGCCATTTCCATTCTGAAGTATGGCGCCCCCTGGTGTCAGAATCCTGTTCCGTGTGTGTGGATGTTTCTCATAACAGTTCCCATGTAGTTTTGTTTATAGAATCAGAATAGTTTTAAACAGAACCCCCCATTATGCAAAAGACAAGTTCTAAACATTCCTCCCACCGGTCCCAGCTGCTGGTTGATCCCAGAACTTTGCCTAGTCAACTCAGAAGGGCTTGGTAACCCGTTTCATGTCAGTTGTCAGTTTGTAACAGTGTCCTCCAGTCCTGCTTTCTGTGTGGTGCTTGAAATAGTGACGAGAGTAACTTTGTCAACATATTTCAGGATTTTAAAAACTTCAATCAATGTCTTCACATTGTGTTTGAAGCTCATTTTAAATGTGGGGTCTTTTTGCCCTTGAAACTAATCCCAGATTAAATCAAATTGATGGCAGCGATTTTCAAGTAAGGCTATTTGGATTGAATTCAGTCTATGTGAGGAGACATCAGGTCCCCTGGACTGGTAGCCATGTCCCTGTGATCAATGTGATCAGACCTGTGCACAATAATGTTTCAACTCTGGAAATATGATGCACACTAGTCCACGTGTAAATGTAAGATCACAAAATCACTTTAAATACTTTGAAATAACCCTGAAGCAGCATTTTGGTAAGAAAACAAAGTAAAATCAATGTGTGTCTCTATTAGTTAATAACAACAATAATGTAATGTTTGTATAGAAAGCCGCCAGCAGATGGCACTGTTGAGTGCATTGTAAAGCAGAGAGACTGTGGTGTTGTCATGTGACTCAGAAACAATGCATTCCAAGCACCTCAGTATGCAGCACATCTTGATTATGGGCTCCAGGCTCACTCACTCACACACAGTATGCAGCACATCTTGATTATGGGCTCCAGGCTCACACACACACACAGTATGCATCACATCTTGATTATGGGCTCCAGGCTCACTCACTCACACACAGTATGCATCACATCTTGATTATGGGCTCCAGGCTCACTCACTCACACACAGTATGCATCACATCTTGATTATGGGCTCCAGGCTCACTCACACACACACAGTATGCATCACATCTTGATTATGGGCTCCAGGCTCACTCACACACACACAGTATGCATCACATCTTGATTATGGGCTCCAGGCTCACTCACTCACACACAGTATGCATCACATCTTGATTATGGGCTCCAGGCTCACTCACACACACACAGTATGCATCACATCTTGATTATGGGCTCCAGGCTCACTCACTCACACACAGTATGCATCACATCTTGATTATGGGCTCCAGGCTCACTCACTCACACACAGTATGCATCACATCTTGATTATGGGCTCCAGGCTCACTCACACACACACAGTATGCATCACATCTTGATTATGGGCTCCAGGCTCACTCACACACACACAGTATGCATCACATCTTGATTATGGGCTCCAGGCTCACTCACACACACACAGTATGCATCACATCTTGATTATGGGCTCCAGGCTCACTCACACACACACAGTATGCATCACATCTTGATTATGGGCTCCAGGCTCACTCACACACACACAGTATGCATCACATCTTGATTATGGGCTCCAGGCTCACTCACACACACACAGTATGCATCACATCTTGATTATGGGCTCCAGGCTCACTCACACACACACAGTATGCATCACATCTTGATTATGGGCTCCAGGCTCACTCACTCACACACAGTATGCATCACATCTTGATTATGGGCTCCAGGCTCACTCACACACACACAGTATGCATCACATCTTGATTATGGGCTCCAGGCTCACACACACACAGTATGCATCACATCTTGATTATGGGCTCCAGGCTCACACACACCCACAGTATGCATTACATCTTGATTATGGGCTCCAGGCTCACTCACACACACACAGTATGCATCACATCTTGATTATGGGCTCCAGGCTCACTCACTCACACACAGTATGCATCACATCTTGATTATGGGCTCCAGGCTCACTCACTCACACACAGTATGCATCACATCTTGATTATGGGCTCCAGGCTCACTCACACACAGTATGCATCACATCTTGATTATGGGCTCCAGGCTCACTCACTCACACACAGTATGCATCACATCTTGATTATGGGCTCCAGGCTCACTCACTCACACACAGTATGCATCACATCTTGATTATGGGCTCCAGGCTCACTCACACACACACAGTATGCATCACATCTTGATTATGGGCTCCAGGCTCACTCACACACACACAGTATGCATCACATCTTGATTATGGGCTCCAGGCTCACTCACACACACACAGTATGCATCACATCTTGATTATGGGCTCCAGGCTCACTCACACACACACAGTATGCATCACATCTTGATAATGGCTCCAGGCTCACTCACACACACACAGTATGCATCACATCTTGATTATGGGCTCCAGGCTCACTCACACACACACAGTATGCAGCACATCTTGATTATGGGCTCCAGGCTCACTCACACACACACAGTATGCATCACATCTTGATTATGGGCTCCAGGCTCACTCACACACACACAGTATGCATCACATCTTGATTATGGGCTCCAGGCTCACACACACACACACAGTATGCATCACATCTTGATTATGGGCTCCAGGCTCACTCACACACACACAGTATGCATCACATCTTGATTATGGGCTCCAGGCTCACTCACACACACACAGTATGCATCACATCTTGATTATGGGCTCCAGGTTCACACACACACACACAGTATGCATCACATCTTGATTATGGGCTCCAGGCTCACTCACACACACACAGTATGCATCACATCTTGATTATGGGCTCCAGGCTCACTCACACACAGTCGATTCTCCAGGTACATCCACGCTTTTCCATCTACACACAAACCTACTCCAAACTTTAAACCACAATTTTCTCCCCTAGCACCTTTACACGGATGGCGCCCAGCTCTTCCTCCCCTTCCCCTCCTTTGATTCCCACATCTCCTCCTGCATCTCAGAATTCCTCTCAGCTATCTCAACTTGGACACATTCTCACCACCTCAAACTCAACCTCTCTAAATCTGATCCTTTGCTTCTTCTCCTTCCTCTCCCTCTCATTATCCCTCGATTCTATAACACTCTCCATCTCCTTCAGCTAAAAACCTAGGTGCTACTCTTGATCCCACTCTCTCCCTGCTTCGGCTATCCACCCCCTTCAGCTCATTCAAAATTCTGATGCTATTCTCCCAACCCTGCTACTCTCACACTGCCCCTCTGCTTCACACTCTCCACTGGCTACCTATCTCTGCTTGCATTCAATTCAAGACCCTTGTTCTTGTCTACCACACTCTTCACCACACTGCCCCCCTCCTACCTCTAATCCCTCGTGTCTCCCTACACCCCCTCTCGCCCTCTCCGCTCCTCCTCTACTGGCCCGCTGGTCATGCTTTCCCTCCACTCTCCATCCTCCCGTGCCGCTCCTTCTCTTCTCTAGCCCGTCAGATTTCACACGTACTTCTTTTATTGCTCTGAGCACACTCTTAAACTCAGGGGAGACGTTTAAGGAAGACAGAGATGTTTTGGATTCCTGTAGTGGATTGTTCGTGCACTGGGCTTGCAATGTATTATGGCACTACTACGTTATTGTTGATATATTATTATTTGTTTATTTAGCAGACGCCTTTATCAGGGTCACACAATGAGTCAGTGGCTGAGGTGGGATTTGAACCGGGGACCTCCTGGTTACAAGCCCTTTTCTTTAACCACTGGACCACACAACTTGCAATCCTAACTTGTTGCATCCTATTTCTTAGTGTATTCTTTTAGTATTATTGCACTTACTGTAAACTATACAGTATTTAAATATTAATCCTGCATTGTAATCCTGTACTGCCCTGTAATACCTGTAAGTCACCTTGGATAAAAGGTGTCTGCCAAAGGAATAAATAATACTAACACAAGATGTAGTTATCTGTCATGTTATACTGTTATTGAGTTTTCATCACTTTAAGCAGTGTAGCCTTTTTATTTTGTACATGATCTTTAAAATATATTAATCAATATATACTGAATAAACCAATTGAATTATGAAGAACAAAGTTGCTGTCTAATATAGTTGCTATCTTGCTAGCTACAGAAATCCTGCAGTACCTCATCAGAAACAACAGGTGGGCTCCCGAGTGGCGCACCCTGTTAAGGATCTCCACGTGGAATGCAGGATGCGCCCTATAGCCTGGAGATCGCCGGGTCGCTGAGTAGCCAAGTCCAGGCTATTCCACTGCCGACCGTGGACGGGAGCTCTGAGGTGGCGGCGCACAATTGGCCGAGCGCCACCAGGGTGTCCTCGGCTCACCGCGCACCAGTGACCCCTGAGGACTGGCCGGGCATCTGCGGGCATGCCTGTAAGCTGCCCAGAGCTGTGTGGCCCTCCAATGCTGTAGCTCTGAGATGGCTGCATGGCAGGCCGGCAGAGTGAAAAGAAGCGGACGGCTGACGGCACAGGTGAAATAAAAATAATTGGGCATTTCAAATGGGGGAGAAAAACCAGAAAAATAATTGTAAAAAAAACCCCAAAAAACAGTAGGTGGTAGTCTAACTCCAAACATCTTGTGTTTAGGGAAGCTTCTGTGTAGCAGTGGAATATATTTCAGGATGATTAAAATGTTTTCAAGTTCATAGTGTTATAGTGATATTTGTTATATTTAGAGAAATCAAGAAACAAAAGACAGGGGGTTCAAATTGCAAACCTTTATTAATCTTATAATCCCAAGAAATACACACAGAAATCCAGACTATAAAGTGAGCTATGACTCACGCTATCTATTACAGATTTCCAGTTTAGTTAAAACTGCAGCATCATATTAAAATAGAACTACTAAAATATAACTACTAAAATATAACTAGTGTGTCTGTTTATTACATTCAACAGAATAGCAGGAGGTGCAATCTGCTTCATCAGAAACCAGGCCCTGTTGGCTGTCCAGTTTGTTTGCATTCCCCAGAGGCAGGTAGTTTAATCTGCAGGCACATAAGCTTCCTCCCTCCTTTGAAGCTTTCTGGCCACTCTTTGTGTCACTCTGATGTGCACTAAACAGGCACACTGCTGAGACTACCTGCAGCAGCAGAGGGTATGAATGCCCACTCTGCTGCAGCTTAGGGAAGCAACACAAACAAACAAGGAAAATAAAAAGTTTGATTCTCTTTTGTTTTCCATGTGGCGATTTTGTATACTGGTGCTGATGACATCATACAGGCCCAACTGATGACAGACACGCTCTCTAAATATGTAAAAACTATTTTTATATTTAAATAAAATAAAGTGCTTAAAAGTAGCAATAATGAGACTAGCAAGCTAACCATTTCCCCCTCTGAACTTCTCCCCTATACCCTATATTAAAGGACTGCTAACTCCAGTTTTCAAATTAATTTTCTGAAAGCTTACTAACACCAGCAATATTATCACTGGACCTTTTTTTTTTGCTTGTGTTTTATATTTCAATTTGGAACATGTAGATATTTCAAAGGCAACGTTCTAGATAATAATAATTGAAACCAATTTACAGCAAAGGTACCAGGATGCAGCCGTTTATCTACATGCTGCATTTTAAACAGCTGTGGATCCAGAATTAATAAAACAAGTGAAGCAGCTTCTGAAAAGACTCCTCAAGGCTGATTGTGAGGAAGTGAGTTGGGTAGTCTTTTCAGAAGCCATGATTGCTGGAAAAGTTAGTAAGCATGGCAGATAATGCTCTGAGCAGAAACAATAGAGAATCATACAGAACACACACAATAGGATATTAAACAATTATGGAATGAAATATCACAATAATTTATATCATTAAAGATTGCTACATAGTATTTCCTTCTACTGGATTGTGTAGTATTCTGGAGCACTACTCCTATAGTAAAGCTCTGGGTTCTGTGGAGACAGTGGTTCTCAGACTGGGGGCTGGGACCCCCTGGGGGTCACAGAAAGGTTTTTAACGACCACATCACAAGCAGACCTACCATCCGCGATGGCTGCAGTGCATTGCAGCAGCTCTTTATAGAGAGCAGACTTGGCATTGCAGACTCTGTCAGATACGAGATTTATTTCTGTTTTACTATTCACACATTCCATGTTCATA
Organism: Acipenser oxyrinchus oxyrinchus; assembly: GCA_030684275.1. Lineage (NCBI taxonomy): Eukaryota > Metazoa > Chordata > Actinopteri > Acipenseriformes > Acipenseridae > Acipenser > Acipenser oxyrinchus. The sequence goes on along the minus strand of CM060280.1, from coordinate 10,434,833 downwards.
CGATTTAAAATTTAGATATTTCTAAAGTGACTTTAAAGGGGTCCCAACTAGAGATTTGAGAGCCACTGCTGTAAAACCTTTTCTGGTTGTTTTTAATCTTTGAAACAGACAAAGGGGAGCTTTTCATAGCAGCACAGATCATTCCACTCAGCCTCCCCTTCCCCCAGCACCATCTCCCCACAGTGCTCATAGTAAGGATTGTTGGGCTCCCCAGGAGCCCAGTCAGTGTAGGTTAGACGGGCCTTCTTATCCTTACCAGAAACCCAGTACCAGTTATCATACACAACGCTTCTGTGCAGGCCGATCCAGAATCGCGACACAGTGCTGTTCCTGACGAGCTCCGACACTCTGTTCTGTGCAGCCAGGCTTGTGAGGCTCACTAGGTCAGTGTAGTGATCCTTGCAGTACTGCCAAGCCTCCGGCCAGACCATACTGTGAGAGATCAGCTGGAGCTCCCCAGGGACTGGAGTGCCTGGTAATGATAATAATAATAATGTCATTGACTTCCATATGCTTTTATATGTGTGCCATTAATGTACGATTCATGTGCCAGTCATGAGTGTTGGGTTGGTGTTTACAGTAATATTTAAATTGTGCTTCTACAGCTGACATCAGCCTACAATTCTTTATGACAGCGATATGGCTCCGATTATCCTCAAGCCAGACTCGACTTGCATCACACATGTAACAATGGTGGAGTTTCCATGCGTGGTTTTTTTTAGCTCGAGAAAAATGTCTTGTGTAAAATGCTTTTTTGGGTTTCCATTCGCTCAGTTTATTTTACTCGAGTTTTCCACCCGACGTCATGCAAATGAATGGGAAAGGTGGGGGTTGATATGTAAATTAGCTATGCGTAAAGTACTCATGCTGTTTTTGAAGATTACTAGTGACATTTTGTGAAAATGTGGTTTCCATGCGCAGAGAAGTGGTACACGAGTGAATCTAAGCTGCTGTAATAAAGCAAAATACCTCGTGCCTGGTTGGTTAATAATGTGTTTTACTGCTCTTGACCAAATTGTTTTTCAAATGTCATTAGTGGGGTGTCATGTCGTTAGTAGTGAATACTGTTTCAACTAATTTATCTTACGACTCATTAATTAAAAATGAACTCAGGAGGTATAAAATGAAACTGACCAACAGGTATTGCAGATCATCATGGCTGAAAACCGGCGGAGATGTTATATATATTTCTCTTTCATTCAGGAAATACAGTATATAGGGGATCAGGTGATGCTGCGTATACTACCCTGGCTTAGAAACCCTATCCATCCGGACGGCTGACAGCTGCTGAGGAAGCATTCAACACCACGCTTGGGCAAATACGGGTAGTGGGCAGATACTGATGAAACGGACTGAAGTGCAGCATTAGTTTGTTCCCAAAATTGCCACTGCCTGCTGTATCCTGCACAAACTCTGTCAACAACAAAATGAGGTGTTCAGGGATCAGTGGCTGCCTGTGAGACAGATGGGGAAGGTTACCAATGTTGCCAAGTCTCACGAGAAAAAAAAAGCGTCACTGCCTTTCAAAACAAGCGTAACCCATGCTAGAGTATGGGTGTTTATGCAAATTACAACCCGCGACTCTCAAAAAAACAAGCGTAACCCATGCTAGAGTATGGGTGTTTATGCAAATTACAACCCGCGACTCTCAAAAAAACAAGCGCAACCCATGCTAGAGTATGGGTGTTTATGCAAATTACAACCCGCGACTCTCAAAAAAACAAGCGTAACCCATGCTAGAGTATGGGTGTTTATGCAAATTACAACCCGCGACTCTCAAAAAAACAAGCGCAACCCATGCTAGAGTATGGGTGTTTATGCAAATTACAACCCGCGACTCTCAAAAAAACAAGCGTAACCCATGCTAGAGTATGGGTGTTTATGCAAATTACAACCCGCGACTCTCAAAAAAACAAGCGTAACCCATGCTAGAGTATGGGTGTTTATGCAAATTACAACCCGCGACTCTCAAAAAAACAAGCGTAACCCATGCTAGAGTATGGGTGTTTATGCAAATTACAACCCGCGACTCTCAAAAAAACAAGCGTAACCCATGCTAGAGTATGGGTGTTTATGCAAATTACAACCCGCGACTCTCAAAAAAACAAGCACAACCCAGCTTATTATAAGCGGACTTGGCAACTGTGAAGGTCACCTCAGCCACCAGTTTCAATTGGACAGCAGCGATCTGAGGAGCCTCATGCTGTCAGAGATTCTCTCCTTTCTTTTAAGTTGTGTTGGATTTACTGTTAGTGTAAAATATTAATGATGCAAACAAATAAATAAATAAAGGTTCACGACCGCCTTCCGCCTGTGTGTGGATTGCCTCGCCCTGTGTGATGCGCCTGTCTTCGTTAACAGAGATCGCTATAATACGTTCATTTGCTATTTTATTTGGTCAGTTCTGAGAGGGCATCAACACCTTGTTGGCATATATGTTGTTGTGCTGTTTTGGGCGCTCGAGCTGGCTCATGACATCCAGTTCACCAAATATATTTATTAACGTGGAGGGCAGACACGCGTTGTCTTTGGACATAGCTGGGATCAAAAAAAGGACAGGAATTAATTCAGTTAAGCAGCTCACTTGCTCTTCATGTTTAACTTTAGCACAGTTTTTACAGCAAGGGTATTCTCAAACAGCTGCTTTAATACTAGAACAAGGGCATAACGGAGTTCATGGTAAGTGGTTTTATACAGAACTGTAAACCCACAAGAGATATACAACATGACAGGCCAGACACAGCAAAAAACAATAATAAAAAAGCCGCCCGCATTATCATTAAGGTGAACTACACCACTGCTAACCATAAAACCGCCCATCAGCCACTTACTTTCTGCCATCTTGGAATCCACAGTAACAGCTGACCTGCTCCCTTGCAGTATTTATAGTGATGTCACTTAAGGATAAACACGCTCATTCACATTTACACGTGAAATGCGGGTTTCCATGTGAAACTGGGCATGGATTTTCCTATGTGTTTCGTCATCTACACGAGCAAATGAGATTTACCCTATCCCTCTCTTTGGCCATTTTTTTCGGCCACAAACCTGATTTACCCGAGTAATTCTCCCAAACGTGCTTGCGCATCGCCACTTCACGTGTAAATTGCCCTGCACGGAAACCCCATAAATGTTACCTGTACATAATGCAGCACAGCCTTCTGATGATAACATCATTTGAGTGGGACATTATCAGGCAGTCGATTTTGCTAAGATAGATTCTTTGAACTGTACAATATCATGTAACTGTATAAATTAGGATGCCAAGCCGAAAGACAACCTTCTGCTCTCCAAGTGTTGTTGCTGAATAGTTGCACACAACTCTCACACAGCTTATATAGGTCTAGTGGATCACATGACATGTGAGGTGGGCTGTCAATCACACTGAACACACTGCCATCTTCAAAGTGCACTTACTTTGAGAGACCGGAGTGGAAGAGGGGCTCGAGGATTCTGGTTATGTAAAAAGAAAAAGAGAAAAAAAAAAGTTTATAACAAAGCCAGATTCCTGCTGTGGATTCTGAATCCACTGAACTGATTACACTGCATACTTTGAGAGACCGGAGTGGAAGGGGGGCTAGTGGGGTTTGAATCTGTAAAATAAATAAAATAAAATAAAATGATGAAGTAATTTATAACAAAGCTACAATGTTATCTGTACATACTGCAGCATAACCTACTGATGATAAAATCATTTGAGTGCAGTGGGACATTATCAGGCAGTCGATTTTGCTAAGATAGATTCTTTGAACTGTACAATATCATGTAACTGTATAAATTAGGATGCCAAGCCGAAAGACAACCTTCTACTCTCCTAGTGTTGTTGCTGAATAGTTGCACACAACTCTCAAACAGCTTATATAGGTCTAGTGGATCACATGACAGCTGAGGTGAGCTGTCAATCACACTGAACACACTGCCATCTTCAAACTGCACTTACCGTGAGAGACCGGAGTGGAAGAGGGGCTCCTGGTTTCTGGTTATGTAAAAAGAAAAAGAGAAAAAAAAAAGTTTATAACAAAGCCAGATTCCTGCTGTGGATTCTGAATCCACTGAACTGATTACACTGCATACTTTGAGAGACCGGAGTGGAAGGGGGGCTAGTGGGGTTTGAATCTGTAAAATAAATAAAATAAAATAAAATGATGAAGCAATTTATAACAAAGCTACAATGTTATCTGTACATACTGCAGCATAACCTACTGATGATAAAATCATTTGAGTGCAGTGGGACATTATCAGGCAGTCGATTTTGCTAAGATAGATTCTTTGAACTGTACAATATCATGTAACTGTATAAATTAGGATGCCAAGCCGAAAGACAACCTTCTACTCTCCTAGTGTTGTTGCTGAATAGTTGCACACAACTCTCAAACAGCTTATATAGGTCTAGTGGATCACATGACAGCTGAGGTGAGCTATCAATCACACTGAACACACTGCCATCTTCAAACTGCACTTACCGTGAGAGACCGGAGTGGAAGAGGGGCTCCCGGTTTCTGGTTATGTAAAAAGAAAAAGAGAAAAAAAAAAGTTTATAACAAAGCCAGATTCCTGCTGTGGATTCTGAATCCACTGAACTGATTACACTGCATACTTTGAGAGACCGGAGTGGAAGGGGGGGTTGAATCTGTAAAAACACACAAGAAGATTTAGCGTTTCCTGTTTCAAGTGTATTAATCAAATTAATTCAAATGAAACTGTGTCTGTGCTGCTGTCTCCACCAGGGCAATGTTCACAATGACATGGTTTATTGTTTTCAAATCAATACAATAAATAGTTTATAGAGATAAATAGTAAGAATGTATATTGCAGCACACGTCTCTCCTGGGTATAACAATGAGGGGTAGCTGCTCCCTCTCACAGACTCTTAATAACCGGGCTGGTTTCTGGTTCTTCAGATCTCAAGGCTACACCCTGCCCTGCTCTGGGGGTCAGACAGGTACTGTAGGATCAGATGGACTGGGTCTCTGAGTCCCTGCTCACAGACTGGGGTACGAACAACAGCACAGACTGAGCAGGAATCTTACCGTTAGAGCAGAAGAAGGGGAGGAGATAGCTGCAGCCGTAGTCATTCCATCCACCACTCTTACTCACTGTCACACACTTCACATTGCCTGCTCACAGACTGGGGTACGAACAACAGCACAGACTGAGCAGGATCCTTACCGTTAGAGCAGAAGAAGGGGAGGAGATAGCTGCAGCCGTAGTCATTCCATCCACCACTCTTACTCATTGTCACACACTTCACATTGTCTCCCCCACTGTTTGGTTCCCCTTTGCTCCAGTTGTGAAATGTGTAGTTATGCCCCTGGTGTGACCACTTCCAGGGCTCATTGAACAGGCCTATCCAGAAGGGCTTGCCCTGCGCGTTCTTCACTATTTCTTCATTGTCACTGGCGTTCTTTATACTGACGAGGTCGGTGTGGTGTTCTCTACAGTACTGCTGAGCTTCAGTCCAAGTTTTCAGTTCTTCAATCAGGGTGTATCTCTCAGTGATGTTGCTGGCCTCTGTAAACACAAACAGCAGATCAAAGTCAATGTCAGCTGTGGAGGTGCACTGGCTCTCCTGCTGTAAAGTGATTGAACCCGAGTCACATGTGCAATAAGACTGCCCGTGTATAATAAGGGTGATGATAAAACTGCTAACCTCAATTTTTATAAACAAAAACTCCACCACCACTGCATGAACACAACAAAACTGTTTGGAAGAGAAATAAAGGTTATACTTCTCATGAACAACAAGACTGACTCATCACTTTGGATACCTCATGAAACATGGCATTTATGTAGCCTGGTGTTGGTTAGGGAAGCACCTGCCAATCGAGCACCTACTGTGCTATCAGCTCTGTATCAAAATCTGTCAGATCCGTTGCCCATGGTGACTGAAACTAACTTGCAACAGGGAGATGCAACTTTTATATATTGCAGAATAGCTGTCAGACTAATTTGCATAACACATGAATCAGTCATGAGAGGTTCAGCCCACTGCACATAATATAGCAAAGCTACAAACTCCATTATCACCTTTTATGTGAATAAAAAGAAATATTCTAACTGGTAAACATATTTCTTATACATATCTAAGGGCTACACATTTAAAACAAGGATTTTGGTATCTGAAACATAAACAATCTAAACCAAAAAAATAAGAACATTTCTTTAAAGAATACTAGAAAGCTTGTGAGGTTTCAGGCAGAAAATCTACAGTACAAGGACCTGGCACATTCATTGGTTAATCTACAAGCCTATTACGAGCAAGTTCCAATTAACCTATAAGGTACAGTGCCGTGAAAAAGTATTTGCCCCGTCTGATTTTCTGCATTTTTGCACATTTTTCACATTGTATTTGGTCAGATTTTTTGTGGATTGTAGAGAAAAAATGACACCAAAGTTTGGTGCTTCTTGCATTTGTTTGGTGTGCAAGGTAATCAAACATGCAATCTTCAGGTATGAAAAAGTTATTGCCCCCCCCTACTCAACCCAATTAAAGGGATAATTAGGGTCAGCTGTTTGAGTACTTTGGTTAACAACCAGGCCTGATTTGGGCCAGCCCTGCCCAATATAAATCTGACTAACTTTGGCCCTTACCATCAGAGTGAAGTTGTCAGCACACAGGTTCTAGAGGCACATCATGCCACGAACAAAAGAAATTGCTGAAGACCTCCGGAAAAAAAGTTGTTGATGCCAATCAGTCTGGAAAGGGTTACAAAGCCATTTCTAAGGCTCTGGGGATCCACCGAACCACAATCAGAGCCATATTGTCCAAATGAAGAAAGTTTGGGACAGTAGTGAATCTTCCCAGGAGTGGCCATCCTGCCAAAATCTCTCCAAGAGCAAGGCGTAAAATCATCCAGGAAGTCACAAAGAACCCTAGAACAACATCCAGGGATCTGCAGGCCTCTCTCACCTCAGCTAAGGTCAGTGTTCATGACTCCACCATCAGAAAGACACTGGGCAGGATTCATGGCAGAGTAGCAAGGCGGAAACCATTGCTCACTAAGAAGAACATGAATGCTTGTCTCAAGTTTGCCAAAAAGCACCTGGATGATCCTCAAGAGTTCTGGAACAGTGTTCTATGGACAGATGAGTCAAAAGTGGAACTTTTTTGCCAACATGGGCCCCGTTATGTCTGGCAAAAACCAAACACTGCATTCCACAGTAAGAACCTAATACCTACAGTCAAGCATGGTGGTGGTAGTGTCATGGTTTGGGGATGCTTTGCTGCATCAGGACCTGGACGCCTTGCTATCATTGAAGGAACCATGAATTCTGCTCTGTATCAGAGAATTCTACAGGAGAATGTCAGACCATCCGTCCGTGAGCTGAAGCTGAAGCGCAGCTGGGTCATGCAGCAAGACAACCAGTCTACATCAGAATGGTTGAAGAACAGCAAATTTAAAGTTTTGGAACGGTCTAGTCAAAGTCCAGACCCAAACCCCATTGAGATGTTGTGGCAGGACCTGAAACGAGCAGTTCATGCTCGAAACCCCACAAATGTAACTGAGTTGAAGCAGTTCTGCACGGCGGAGTGGGCCAAAATTCCTCCACGGCACTGTGAGAGACTGATCAATAACTACAGGAAGCGCTTGGTTGCAGTTATTGCTGCTAAAGGTGGCGTAACCAGTTATTGAGTCTAAGGGGGCGATTACTTTTTCACACGGGGGCATTGGGTGTTGCATAACTTTCTTTAATAAATAAATGAAATATGTATCAATTTTTTGTGTTATTTGTTCACTCAGGGTCCCTTTTATCTAATATTAGGTTTTGGTTGAAGATCTGATAACATTCAGTGTCAAAAATATGCAAAAATGCAGAAAATCAGACAGGGGGCAAATACTTTTTCACAGCACTGTATATAAACCTATTTTGCAGTTTTGCCATGCTTTGGATTTAGCACCTCCTCCCCAGCCACCACCACCTCACTCCCAGCCTTGTCCTGAGGGGTGGAGTATACGATGCTCTCTGCCTCATCACTTTTCTTCACCGGGTTGAACACATCACATAGATTTATTATTGTATTGTTTGTTTTTTAGCAGGCGGCCCATTGTTTGGGTTCAATGTTTTTGGAAATCTGTAAGATTTTGTATTGTAATAAAGGTGGTTATTTAACACAAGATTGTCCTGACTGAAATATTTTTCTTCAATTTCTATAAGAACATTTGTTATAAATAACAAATCTTCTTAGCTTTTTTCTTATCTTCTTAGCATGTTTCAAGAATACAGCCCCTGTTTCATTAACAAAGGAATTTAATCTCAACTCACCGCTGTAGCACATGAAATAGTTTCTCTGATCGCAGATTGAATCCTCCCACTCTCCCTCTGCATTGACTGAAGCACAGAAGAGGTGTGGTTCCCAGTTGGAGTAGATGACATCACCTCCACTGGACCACTGCCAGTTCTCTTTGTCATGATACAGCCCGATCCAGTAAGCTGTGTCAATAGTTGAAGATATAAGACCTATAAGCTCATTAACCCTGGCCTGGTCGTGAATGCTGGGCAGGTCTCTGCTTTGGTTTCTGCAGTAGCTCTGAGCTTCCTGCCATGTCTTCTTAGTTTCTTCATAGAAACACTGACCAGAGGAGCCGCCTGGGGAGAGGGGACAGCACAATAAAGATGAGTGAAAACGTGTTCTTCAGAGAAAAGATTTCCACTGGAAATGGAACCAACAGTCACAGATTACTGGGCTTGTAAGAAGGTAGGACACTAGTAGAACAGTATGGTGATAATAAATATACTAACAACATGCTTGTGGTTTGTACTGTAACATGAGTAACATTCTGGCATGAGTGACGAAGGTCATGGAAACACCAGGTAGCCAAAGAAAAGCTCAATTCACTGTCAATCAATGTTAATGTTGTTTTAGAATGTGTAAAGGTACATGTCTTATTATTATATGATATTGCACAGCACAGCACAATACCTTAAAGCCTAAATAAATAGAACTGGGGTTTACTCTTTTAACCCCATTTAGACCCTCTGTGATTGATTCCCGCAGTGGATTTGTCACAACCAGGACCTATTGAAGTGATCTAATAATGCTTCCCTCGTTCCACCTGAAGGTTTACACTGAATTAAATGAGAACACAGTCTGAACAGGGTCCTCACCCTCACAGCAGAAGAAGGAGTTCGGATCATTGCAGCCAGTGTCAGTCCATTCACCAGTCTTACTCATCATCACACAGTTCTGATTGCCTCCGTCGTTGTTTGGTTCCCCTTTGCTCCAGCTGTAAAATGTGTAGCTATCCCCCTGGTGTGACCACTTCCAGGGTTCATTAAACAGGCCTATCCAGAAGGGCGTGCCCTGTGCTTTCTTCACTAGTTCTGCATGTTCACTGGCACTCGTTATACTGATGAGGTCGGTGTGGTTTTCTCTACAGTACTGCTGAGCTTCAGTCCAGGTTTTCAGTTCTTCAATCAGGGTGTATCTCTCAGTAATGTTGCTGGCCTCTGTAAACACAAACAGCAGATCAAAGTCAATGTCAGCTGTGGAGGTGCACTGGCTCTCCTGCTGTAAAGTGATTGAACCCGAGTCACATGTGCAATAAGACTGCCCGTGTATAATAAGGGTGATGATAAAACTGCTAACCTCAATTTTTAAAAACAAAAAGTCCACCACCACTGCATGAACACAACAAAACTGTTTGGAAGAGAAATAAAGGTTATATTTGTCATGAACAACAAGACTGACTCATCACTTTGGAGACCTCATGAAACATGGCATTTATGTAGCCTGGTGTTGGTTAGGGAAGCACCTGCCAATCGAGCACCTACTGTGCTATCAGCTCTGTATCAAAATCTGTCAGATCCGTTGCCCATGGTGACTGAAACTAACTTGCAACAGGGAGATGCAACTTTTATATATTGCAGAATAGCTGTCAGACTAATTTGCATAACACATGAAATCAGTCATGAGAGGTTAAGCCCACTGTACATAGCATACCTACAAACCCCATTATCACCTTTTATGTGAATAAAAAGAAATATTCTAACTGGTAAACATATTTCTTATACATATCTAAGGGCTACACATTTAAAACAAGGATTTTGGTATCTGAAACATAAACAATCTAAACCAAAAAAATAAGAACATTTCTTTGAAGAATACTAGAAAGCTTGTGAGGTTTCAGGCAGAAAATCTACAGTACAAGGACCTGGCACATTCATTGGTTAATCTACAAGCTTATTACCAACAAGTTCCAATTAACCTTTAAAGGTGTATAAACCTATTTTGCAAAGTTTTGCCATGCTTTGGAATTAGCACCTCCTCCCCAGCCACCACCACCTCACTCCCAGCCTTGTCCTGAGGGGTGGAGTATACGATGCTCTCTGCCTCATCACTTTTCTTCACCGGGTTGAACACATCGCATAGATTTATTATTGTATTGTTTGTTTTTTAGCAGGCGGCCCATTGTTTAGGTTCAATGTTTTTGTAAATCTGTAAGATTTTGTATTGTAATAAAGGTGGTTATTTAACACAAGATTGTCCTGACTGAAATATTTTTCTTCAGTTTCTTATGAAGGAAAAAAAAAGAACATTTGTTATAAATAACAAATCTTCTTAGCCTTTTCTAAAAAAAACTTAGAAACATGCTGGATTTAAGAAGATGTTTCTTCTTTTGAATGTTTCAAGAATACAGCCCCTGTTTCATTAACCAAGGAATTGAATCTCAACTCACCGCTGTAGCACATGAAATACTTTCTCTGATCGCAGATTGAATCCTCCCACTCTCCCTCTGCATTGACTGAAGCACAGAAGAGGTGTGGTTCCCAGTTGGAGTAGATGACAGCACCTCCACTGGACCACTGCCAGTTCTCTTTGTCATGATACAGCCCGATCCAGTAAGCTGTGTCATTAGTTGAAGATATAAGACCTATAAGCTCATTAACCCTGGCCTGGTCGTGAATGCTGGGCAGGTCTCTGCTTTGGTTTCTGCAGTAGCTCTGAGCTTTCTGCCATGTCTTCTCAGTTTCTTCATAGAAACACTGACCAGAGGAGCCGCCTGGGGAGAGGGGACAGCACAATAAAGATGAGTGAAAACGTGTTCTTCAGAGAAAAGATTTCCACTGGAAATGGAACCAACAGTCACAGATTACTGGGCTTGTAAGAAGGTAGGACACTAGTAGAACTGTATGGTGATAATAAATATACTAACAACATGCTTGTGGTTTGTACTGTAACATGAGTAACATTCTGGCATGAGTGACGAAGGTCATGGAAACACCAGGCAGCCAAAGAAATCGTTGTGAGAAAAACTCAATTCACTGTCAATCAATGTTAATGTTGTTTTAGAATGTGTAAAGGTACATGTCTTGTTATTATAGGATATTGCACAGCACCGTAAAGCCTAAATAAATAGAAATGGGGTTTACTCTTTTAACCCCATTTAGACCCTCTGTGATTGATTCCCGCAGTGGATTTGTCACGACCAGGACCTATTGAAGTGATCTAATCATGCTTCCCTCATTCCCCCTGAAGATTTACACTGAATTAAATGAGAACACAGTCTGAACAAGGTCCTCACCCTCACAGCAGAAGAAGGGGAAGAGAGAGTTGCAGTCATACCCAAGCCATCCACCAGTCTTACTCATCTTCACACAGTTCTGATTGCCTCCGTCATTGTTTGGTTCCCCTTTGCTCCAGTTGTAAAATGTGTAGCTATCCCCCTGGTGTGACCACTTCCAGGGTTCATTGAACAGGCCTATCCAGAAGGGCGTGCCCTGTGCTTTCTTCACGAGGTCTTCATTTTCACTGGCACTCTTTATACTGACGAGGTCGGTGTGGTGTTCTCTACAGTACTGCTGAGCTTCAGTCCAGGTTTTCTGTTCATCAATCAGGGTGTATCTCTCAGTGATGTTGCTGGCCTCTGTAAACACAAACAAACAGCAGCTGAGAGGCTGGGAGCTGTGGAGGGGAGCTGGCTCTGAACCCAAAACAAACTGTGTGTTTCCAGCAATCCTACAATTTATCACAAACTGTCTTGTCCACAGTCAAGCACATTTTTATGTTATTTAAAAACATGGGGCAAAATTCACAGAAAGTTGTTATGCCAAAAGTATATTCTTTAGTTGGCTAATTTACTTCTATTACGGTATTCTTAGTTGGCTATTGTAGATCATATTGCAGACAGATTGGTATTCTCTGCAAAAAGTCAGCAAATGCGTAGACAGAGGCTATCCCTACTTAATCAAGACAATTTACTGAGTATGCAAATGCAGAGACACGGCTTAACACCAATTAATCAATGTAATCTACTCAGACCGGCCGACACAGGAGACAGGTGATTGGCACCTCCACTTCAAACAGTGTCTCAGCTCTGATATGACTAGCCAATCAGAACATTTCTGCATCGAAAGTGCCATCTCACTAGAAACTAGAGGACTGAGCACAAGCTGTGATGATGGGCGGAGTTTCAAATGACACTAAGGAAGTAAGAAGAGCAGCTGCCATGGAGCTGAAGCTGGATCTTGAGGTGGTTGTGAACTCGTTATATGCGAGGCACACATATTCTAGTACGTTTTCAACGTTATGGATCTCAAAAGATGTTTTTGTTAGTTGTCGGACACCCTCATGTCCAAGTCATGCCAGATTAAGATGAAGATCGAACCAGACTTTACACAAGAACCCGACCACGATGTCAGGGGACAGTACCTCAGTCTCACGCAGACACTTCAAATCCAGGCCGGTAATTCGGAGGGTGGTGTCTGGCCTTGTCTTTACCTGCTTTTCTAAGAGTTTTCCTGACTGACAGGAATACATTACTGATGGTTTTAAACTCGCTCTCAGCAGAGATGTTAAAACTTCTACTGCTAAAATATCTATTTAGTCCAGCTCAGCGTTATAAAACTGGAGACTGAATACTGGTCCCAGTGAACTTCTGCACTGGCTTAAAATTCCCTTAATGTTGTTGAGATTTGTTGGACTTATTTCTATATTAACCAGCCCATGCTGTAGTTTGTTGTGTGTTTTATTCAATCTTTGTTTTCTTCTATTTCAGTTTGCTGTTCCTCGTCTACTGTTATGTGTCTACTCTTATTTTTTATCCTCTATTCTATAATATTTCTAATATATCCTATAGTCAATATTTGAAGCTGTTATCACCTTTTATTATTTGCATTATCCTTTACATTTGTTTTACTATTATTGTTGTACCACGAAGTATAGAAACTTTGAACATTCTCAGATAACCAATCATTATTCTGAGTCTGTGGAATTCTGAAATTAGACTTACTTGGATGGAGAAATGATTTAACTAATTGAGACAAACATTAGGAATACTCCAGTTACTCGTTAAGGAAAAGTTTAATTAGTTCAAAAAACACGAGTTTAATGACACTGAGTGTGTGATGTACTGAGTCAGTGATTGTACAGTAAATAACACACACATCATTACTGTATAATATTCCTTAACTAATTCCCTAACCTGTATCCCAGATATAGGAATAATTCAAAGGAAACATGGTACACATTATAACAACTTTTATTTGTGGAATTTGTATTCATTCATTTCTTTCCTTTTTTTGTCCAACCTTGTAGTCTCCATTGCATGACTAAAGGACAATAACTGAACAGTGAATTTTTTTTTTTTTTTTTACTACTTACTTTCCCATTGAAACTCATCTGTAAATAAAAGGGGGGGGGGAAATTCGCTGTTCTTTCACTATCTTTACGAAGGACTGCCATTACTTTTCTCTGAGAATAACATTGTCCCTTTATTTATTTATTTTCTTCCCCAAACATATAGTGTAGAAGGACCCAGCCATAGGGAAACCTATGTTAGCAATCAGGATTCATTGAATACGGAGTGCTAACTGCTACCATACTATCACTGGAGCCCCCGGTCATAATAGTGTAGGAATAGGACATGTCAGCCGAACAACTGGTGATCTCTGCATTCCTCTACAATGCTGCAATTCAAGAACCAAGCAACTCGCCTGAGATGATCGAATGGCAAAGTCAATCTACTGCAGAGCTGGAAAGCTGTCATCAAGACAATGACTGGCAATGTGAGAAGAATTCAAAGATGAGATCTGCATCCAGAGCTGCCCACTATGCTGCTGTCGATGGCGACAGGCCCTCAAAGATGAGATCTGCATCCAGAGTTGCCCACTATGCTGCTGTCTGGGGCGACAGGCCCTCAAAGATGTTGAAATCCAAAAGGACACGGTCCAGAAGAAAAACCCTAACTTCCTCCCTTATTTCTGATGTAACAAAATTCGAGAGCAGAGTGGATGAACTTGAACTAAACACTGCATCCGAGGATTTACAGAACAGAGAAGAACAGATATTCAGAAGGTAAAAAATGGGTCCATCTATCACTAATGAAATGTAGGTATTTTTTGGAACTGCCTCTGAAACACACCAAACACATCTAATAACCATATGTTTTTGTATCCTTTCAAGGGCAACTTGGATTCAGGGTTTTGACTGAAAAACTATTTCAGCTTTCAAATATTATGAGATATTAGCAGTTGTAGGAGTGGTGGCGGATTTGCAAACTCATACAAGCTCCCCTAACAGGTATGCCTAATAATTATAATAACTAAAATAAAGGAATAATCAATTGCAATATAGCAACAATTACGTCTTTACCTTTGTAACACATGAAGGCTTTCTGAAGGTTGCAGGGTGAATCAATCCACTTTCCCTCTGAATTGACTGAAGCACAGAAGAGGTATGCCCTCCAGTTGGAGTAGATGACATCATCGCTGTTAGACCACTGCCAGTTCTGTGTGTCATCACGATACAGCCCGATCCAGGATTTATCATAGAGAGAAACGCCTGCAATATTTAAGAGCTGCTTTGCTTCTTCCTGGCTGTACACAGTGGCCAGGTCTGTGTACATCTCTCTACAGTAGCTCTGAGCTTCAGACCAGCTCTTAACAGTTTCCACAAACACACGTTTTCTGATCTGGTTGTACGCAGGCCCACAAAACCCTGATAATGAAAAAAAAACATTATTAACATGCTGATAGCTAGTGGAGTGAAAGATTAATAGACTGAGACAGGATAACATCCTATACGAGCTCATTCTCAGAAATGTTCTGTCCCTGCTGAGGAACTGAAGACATTTAAAAAAAAGATTTTTATTTGAATTTAAATATATTGAGAGGAACGGTAGTTATCAGCAAGAACTGCCAGAGCCTCTCCGTACAGCAAGGATAGTTTATGTGTTTTCAGGGTATATTGGTGCAGCAAAAGTAATTCATCAGCCAAAAGCACCATTTCACTTTTATGTGTAGTTCCCAACACTCTTAGGTGAAATGTAGAAACAAAGTCAATACCTGTCATACAGTAAGAGTAAGAGAAATAAGTCGCCAAAGTAAGGTAAAAATGTCCTTCTTCTTCTTCTTCTTCTTCTTCTTCTTCTTCTTCTTCTTTTTCTCCCAACGTATTGTTGCAGATTTTTGCAGACCCCAGGCACTTTTATCCATGCATATGTATATTACAGGACATCTGAGTTTAATGACAATTAACTTGTTTTGTCAACATGGAAATATACTAGGGAACACACTTATGATGTCTGTATCATTTATATGAAACAATTTATTGATATTTTAAAATGGACGAGTCGCACAAAAAAAAAAAAGTTATCAAAAATGCCCAGCCACGTAAAGTGCAGATATCAAAAACACAAGCCAAGTTTCAAGAAAGCATTGGGACAACCTTGCCCAACGCAAAGCAAATAGGCACAATTGTCAAACCGATGGGGGCCAAGGTTGCCCCAATTGTTTCTACTAACTTGGCTTGTGTTTTTAATGCATTTGATATATATATATATATATATATATATATATATATATATATAGATAGATATATATATATATATGCACACTGAGTGTACAAAACATTTGGAACACCTTCCTAATATTAAGTTGCACACCCTTTTGCCCTCAGAACAGCCTCAATTTGTCGGGGCATGGACTCTACAAGGTGTCGAAAGCGTTCCATAGGGATGCTGGCCCAGTGGATCTCTACTCCGAATAGCTTGTTCCATCTCATCCCACAGATGCTCAATTGGATTGAGATCTGGTGACTGGGCAGGCCACTGCAGTAAGCTGAATTCACTGTCATGTTCGTGGAACCATTCCTGGACAATCCTAGCCTTGTGGCATGGGGCATTATCCTGCTGAAAAAAATCCATTAGCAGATGGATACACTGCTGCCATGAAGGGATGCACCTGATTGGGAATGATGTTCAGATATCCTGTGGCATTCAAACCTTGCTCCACTTTTATCAAGGGGCCCAATGTGTGCCATGAAAACACACCCCACACCATCACACCACCACCACCAGCCTGCAATGTTGACACACGGCATGATGGATGCATGTACTCGTGTGGTTTTCTCCATACCCTAGTCCTCCCATCAGCGTGAAACAGCAGGAACCGGGATTCATCAGACCAGGCAATGTTTTTCCAATCCTCCAGTGTCCAGTGTTTTCGTTAGCCCACTGCAACCGCAGTTTCTTGTGTTTTGCTGAAAGAAGTGGAACTCTGTTAGGTCGTCGGCTGCCATACCCCATTCGTGTCAAGGTACGACGAGTTGTGCATTCTTTTATGGGTCTTTCGGCACCAATGTTGTACTGGACTGTCAGTTGACTAACTGTAGCACGTCTGTTGCTCTGCACAATTCGTGTCAGCCTCCTTTGGCCTCTTTCATCAATGAGCCGTTTTTGACCACTGGCCTGCCGTTGGCTGGATGTCCTTTGGGTGGTGGACCATCCTTGATACACACGGGAAACTGTTGAGCGTGAAAAACCCAGCAGCGTTGCAGTTCTTGACACACTCAAACCGGAGCGCCTGGCACCTACTACAATACCCTGTTCAAAGGCACTTAAATCTTTTGTCTTGCCCATTTACCCTCTGAATGGCACATATACACAATCCATGTCTCAATTGTGTCAAGGCTTAAAAATCCTTCTTTAACCTGTCTCCCCTTCATCTACACTGATTGAAGTGGATTTAACAGGTTACATCAATAAGGGATCATAGCTTTCACCTGGATTCACCTCAAAAAATATTTGATTAAATCCATTAGACCTGAGTGTTGCATTTCTTTGATATATATATATATATATATATATATATATATATATATATATATATATATATATATATATATATATATATATATATATATATATATAGTATAAATTATAGATGCCGGCACTACAGAGATGTTTCAGTCCAGTTAATCAGACACAAGGTTCTTCATCCCAGGAAACGTTAAATAGGAAACACTTAGATGTTGCCACTGCTAAAGAGAAAAGACAGCAACCCGCTAAATAAACATCCCAAAAGTGTGTCAATTATTTTATTAATTTAAACAAGGTAAAAACAGGTACTCTTCATCAGAGCGTATTGAAAGCAAGACACATAAATGCACCCGGTACTCATTGTCATTTAACACCTTATCCGATTACTAGCAATAGTAATCTAGCAATCAATGCATTCCATTCACATTCCAGATACTTAACAATATGCTATATATTGTAGTGGCAGGGTATCTGGTCCACAGCAGGAAGAAATGGAGATGGGACAGGATGCAGTTTAAAGCAGTGAAAACTGCTACTTTTTATTGAAGTGTTGAAACAGCAGGCAAATTGATGCTCTTATTAAATGATTTACCTCAGTTAGACAGCTCTCAGACACACAGCTACATGAAAACCACAACATGACCCCGAGCTGCACACAGGCAGCTTCTAAATAGTGATCCCCCCCGAGCCCTATTGGCTGACACACACAGGGGTACATTTACATACACACAGTCCAATCGCTCAGACCCTCAGTCCCGCACAAACAGCTGGTTGGCGGAACCGAGCACAAATCACAGTGCAGCCAACACAGACCCCATCTACATACAGCTGCACTGTGCACGTGACACCCCAGGCAGTGTGCCAGCACTGCCTAGACACAAAACGCGCCTCTACTCACAGACTCACGCAGGGTGACACACACAAACAGCGCGGGAGATCGTCTCACAGGCTGCGCAGGACACTATCTCTTTCTCCTTCTCAGGCAGTAGCGCTGGGCACTCTGGTGATGCTGGGCTCTCTCTTTTGTGCTGGCAGCATAGGAGGCTCCCTCCTTGGCAGCACGGGGTACTCTCCCTCCAGCGGCGCTCCTGGACTCTGCCAACGGCTGCGGTCTCTCCGGCAGCGACTCGATGACCACCTGGATGACCTCATCCCACTCCCTCTCTGAGCGCTGCAGCCTCTCCTGGCTCTCTCCCACTCGTCCGGTGCGGGGCTCTCTGATTCGGCGGGTGGTAGGAAGACAAATAGGAAAGAAAGAGGCGCCGAATTTAAGGGCGTATCTCCCTGCCTGCGAGCTCCGTTTTGTCATGTTTTTAAACTAGTATTTTAAAAGGCACTGGGGTTTTAGAGGCGTGCTGGAAACGGGCTGTATTGGTTTTATTGCTGTTTGTTTCCTGAGCCCCGTCTCCATGCAGGTATTGAGCCACTCTGCCCTTTAGTTTTAAATTGTAATTCTGTGTTTAGTTATTGTTTTCATTAACGGGCAGTGCAAACCGCTTGCCGTGAATGTGTATTCTAGATCTGCCCTGTTTGTTAAGTATAGTTTACCACCTGTATTTAATAAAACGATGTTCATTGCCTGACACAAATCAAATCAAATGTTATTTATAAAGCGCCTTTCACGGCAAGCCATCCCAAGGTGTGCTTTTAACAAGAAATAGGACATAGTAGTTTATTTTCCTTCTGGTGTTCTGCCTGGCTGATCCAACCCTGATCAGAAAGAACGAATGCCCCTACATATCCTCAGCAGCAACCGGCCACATAAATTAAAGTGATTTAAAATTATATATATATATATATATAATTGATTCAGCATAATGCAATTGACATATCCAAATTCGATCATGATTTCATATTATTTCATCAACAGTATAACACAAATAAATACAATAGAAACTACCAACAATATATAGTGCCGTGAAAAAGTATTTGTATTTGTCTGATTTTCTGCATTTTGCCACTGAATGTTATCAGATCTTCAGCCAAAACCTAATATTAGATAAAAGGGACCCTGAGTGAACAAATAACACGAATTTGATACATATTTCATTTATTTATTAAAGAAAGTTATGCAACACCCAATGCCCCTGTGTGAAAAAGTAATCGCCCCCTTGGACTCAATAACTGGTTACGCCACCTTTAGCAGCAATAACTGCAACCAAGCGCTTCCTGTAGTTATTGATTAGTCTCTCACAACGCCGTGGAGGAATTTTGGCCCACTCCTCCATGCAGAACTGCTTCAACTCAGTGACATTTGTGGGTTTTCGAGCATGAACTGCTCGTTTCAGGTCCTGCCACAACATCTCAATGGGGTTTAGGTCTGGACTTTGACTAGGCCATTCCAAAACGTTAAATTTCTTGTTCTTCAACCATTCTGATGTAGTCTTGCTTGTGTGTTTCGGATCATTGTCTTGCTGCATGACCCAGCTGCGCTTCAGCTTCAGCCCACGGACGGATGGCCTGACATTCTCCTGTAGAATTCTCTGATACAGAGCAGAATTCATGGTTCCTTCAATGATGGCAAGGCATCCAGGTCCTGATGCAGCAAAGCATCCCCAAACCATGACACTACCACCACCATGCTTGACCGTTGGTATGAGGTTCTTACTGTGGAATGCAGTGTTTGGTTTTCGCCAGACATAACGGGCCCATGTCGGCCAAAAAGTTCCACTTTTGACTCATCTGTCCATAGAACATTGTTCCAGAACTCTTGAGGATCATCCAGGTCCTTTTTGGCAAACTTGAGACGAGCATTCATGTTCTTCTTAGTGAGCAATGGTTTCTGTCTTGCTACTCTGCCACGAATACCATTTTTGCCCAGTGTCTTTCTGATGGTGGAGTCACTGACCTTAGCCGAGGCGAGAGAGGCCTGCAGATCCCTGGATGTTGTTCTAGGGTTCTTTGTGACTTCCTGGACGATTTTACGCCTTGCTCTTGGAGAGATTTTGGCAGGACGGCCACTCCTAGGAAGATTCACTACTGTCCCAAACTTTCTCCATTTGGACAATATGGCTCTGACTGTGGTTTGGTGGAGCCCCAGAGCCTTAGAAATGGTTTGTAACCCTTTCCAGACTGATAGGCATCAACAACTTTTTTCCGGAGGTCTTCAGGAATTTCCTTTGTTCGTAGCATGATGTGCCTCTAGAACCTGTGTGCTGACAACTTCACTCTGATGGTAAGTCCAAAGTTAGTCATATTTATATTGGGCAGGGATGGTCCAAATCAGGCCTGGTTGTTAAGTTCTCAAACAGCTGACCCTAATTATCCCTTTAATTGGGTTGAGTTAACTAGGGGGGGGCAATAACTTTTTCACACCTGAAGATTGCATGTTTGATTACCCTGCACACCAAACAAATGAAAGAAGCACCAAACTTTGGTGTCATTTTTTCTCTCAGACTCCCTCGACATACTACTACAACCCACAAAAAATCTGACCAAATACAATGTGAAAAATGTGCAAAAATGCAGAAAATCAGACAGGGGGCAAATACTTTTTCACAGCACTGTATATGCATGTTAAAGCTATGTGTGCAAAAGTATGTATATTCAATGAAAATGTCATTCATATCAACTACATTTTTTAACATTAAAAATGTGTTTGTTACACATAAATAAAATACTTTTTTTTTTTTTTTTAGTTTGCAATATAAACCCTGTGTAGGAATCGGACCCAAGACATGCTTCTGATGCAGCTTGCAAGTAGTATAGCAGTAAAGTTACAGTTTTTATAACATGTAACGAGATGAACAAGATTTTGTACATAATGATTATGTGTTATCCTGATTGTATTGAAAGTTTTCATCTAATTTTGCAAACTATCATAATAAGCTTGATCTGTTCATTTATTATATTGTAACATGTTCATGTTTAGGAAGTAGTACTCGGTAGGGTTGCCACCTTTTCCACAGATCGAACCCGGACATATTTCTCAGTCAGCCTTGGTCTATCAAAACTGCAGTATACTGTAATACATTTTAACACAATTAAGCAGGTTGGTGATTCCCAGTCCTTACATAAAATATGCCTTTACCGTTAACAGAATGCTTTATACTACATGTATTTTACTGAACTAATATGAAATCACAGAAACATCATAATTTATAACATATTTAAAAGTACAATAATTGATAAACAGCATCCATCTACCTGTAATTTTTGGCAACTTGAAAACTGAACAGAAATCATTGTGCACGTACCTTACATATTGTTCATGCTGTGCTACTTTTTGCACAGCATAGTCCTTTTATTACAGTCTCCTTAGCTTAACCGTTCAGCTGTCACTCGCTGAAGCTGATTTTACAGGAAATATACAGATTCTAGTTACTGACGCTTCGTAGAACATTTTTTTTATCCCCGTACAAAGTTATGATACTCTTATACCAAATATGTTTTAATTGTGAGTGTATTTAACGAAAGATGTTAACCGGTAAGTACGTTTTCTTAAAAGTAAAAAAGAATCTTGGACAAATCACGTCAAAGTGTGCTCGCTCACCTGTGGTGCACAGTAGGGGTCACACATTCCAAGTATCTGGCACATCATGAATGATATCTTTATAATTCCTGTGACTGCAGATAACATGTATGCTCTATGGTTGCAAATCCTGCCAGTGTAGCCTGCTGGGGTCACATGACTGCAACCCCTCACTTGGATTGTTTACATCACGTGGATATGTTCGTTGTCCTCAGCATTATTTAAACAGATCAGTACTAAACAGTACATTTTTTCTAATAACATAGTGGAAATCATTTAAGAAACTAGTGTAGGTGTTTCTTATGCGTTTCACTTAAAAACCAGACATCAGGGCGTTCAGGCTTGTTAATTCCTGCCACCTGGAAACAGATGCCAATTCCCGGACTGTCCAGTCAAACCCGGACAGGTAGCAACCCTACCTGTCCGGGTGTTGAATTCTCAAATGCTCTGCAACCCCGTAAACAACAACACCCATGCTCCCCACTCATTCACTCATTCCCATGCTAACAGCGTGACCCGTTCACCTTACAATACATATATAAAAGACAGACGAAACAAACTGAACAGACAACAAGTCCTGCAACAAAGCAATTGTACGGGTCGTTACAATATATTTTTTTAATTTGAAAGTAAAAATATATGAAAGCAAAAATCTTCATAAATACAATTGAACAAGAATTGTTGAATATTTATTTTTGTTTCATACAGTATTAAATGGCAGTGTTTATATGATAGTGAAAAATAAATAAATAACTATCAAGATAAATAAATAAATAAATAAATAAATAAATGTCTATGCATGTATTCATTTATTTCAATATTTATATTAATGTATGTATTTATTTATGTTTTACTTTTACCAAATATAGGCTATCCTTTTAATGTTCCTTTTTGTTCAGTGGGGACAACAAATAGCGTTACTTTCATCAATCAGTATCGAGAGAGGAAACCGTACTTCCTTGCACCAATAGGGACCACAATGAGCGTTACACTGACAGGAAACCAAAAATTTTCAAGATCAAAATCAGAATCTCAGAATGAAGAGGATGATGATGAATGATGACTCAAAAAATCCCAAAAATATAAGTCCAGAGAATTCTCAGCTGGCTGACTTCATCTTTAAACATACTGTTTGTCTCAACTAATCGTGTAACACTGAGAGTAACATAACAAAGTTTGCAAACTGAAGGTTAGATTCAAATCTCACATCACAATCATTTAATATAAATGATTGTGACAGAGATCGAATGATTCTTGGTGTTAGATCTCCCTCCCGACCTGTGAGGGAGCTGTGTAAAGGGAACAGAGTACCCTGGACTGGATGGCCCGACAATATTCATTCCCAGGATTCGGCGGAAGTCGGCCATCTAGAAAGGGGGCGGAGCTACGGTACACTAAATCATTGACCCGGAAGGTCAACGGTGTGGCATCCGTGGATTGGACGGTATATAAAGGGGATGTAGTGATGAGATCTGGTCCTTGTGATGGTTACGCTATGACCGAAAAGACCAGTATTGAGATACTAACCATGAGTGCTTTGTTTGTTTTGTCTATCTCTCTGAAAATATACTGTTTGTCTTGTTTGTTAGACTAGACGGCTAACATGATCCGGAGCTGTCGCCCATGGCCAGCACTAAACCAGGACAACACTGCACTAACTGTTCACAAACAGAAATTGTACTTTCACCACCAGCACTGCAGCACTCACTAAGAGAGGTGACCGTGTTTGTGTTTGGTGTTCGTTTGGACTATTGTTATTGTTTACGGGACTGTAACCGTTCATCATCCCCTGTGCAATACACATCGCTGTGTATTGCCAGTCCTCATATTTGTTTTCTGTTTGGTCATCAGACCCCTAGAATAAAATAAACAGAACTCATTTCACCCTGTGGCGGAGTGTCGCGTATTTGTTATTGTTTTGTAGTTAAAACCTTGTGAGGATGCGTGACTGATCAGCTACTGATTATTTAACTAGCTGACAGTCACACATCCTTACTAAATTCGTGCAGACTGTGGTCGAGGGGTTAACTAGCTGTTAATTATCTTGTTGCTGGACTTGTTGTCTGTTAAGTAGTTACTCCGCAGTGCTCACTTTCTCTTTTGCATCGAACCCACAAATCTGAGTGATGCGACCTCGCAAGGTTAGAGAGTCGCCTTTTCTTTCAGGGAACCAGGGTTACATCAGTAACCTATTGTTCCCTTTCAATTTCGAAGATGACCACCAACCAATACTTTTGGGAAAAGTACACCAAAGCCATCGCAAGGGAGCGTGAGCAGAGACAGCAGACGAGGGACATCTCACTTTCACCAAACTAATGTTTGTGTTGTGAGCATGCAACCTCAAGGACCCTTGTGCCTAATGAAGGCATAGCGGGATCTAACACATTAAGTCGGTAGAACCTGGTGAATGTATGCAGAGTAGCCCAGCTAGCCGTAGTACAGATATCAGTCAAAAAGGCACTTCAGAAGAGCTCCCATGACGTAGCCACCCCTCTGGTAGAGTGCACGGCCCAGATAGAAGTAGGACGGCATTATTATATGCAGTCGAAACTGTCCACAATCCAGTGAGACAGCTGCTCTTTGAGAGGGCTTGACCTCCGCAGAAAAGGGAGTGGGATGGAAAGCCTCTAGTCTGTCTGTCATCACTACCTGATGGCTGTGAATCACTCCCATTCTTATGCCTTCGGCAGTGTCATACGGGCATCCCAGGGTGGTGATGTGCAGGAATCCCCGGATGGTGACATGCAGGCATTACCGGACGAGTCAGAGCTGGCGGCCCCAGGCGACGGCGAGCCGGCAGCGACCCCAGGCGACGGCGAGCTGGCAGCGACCCCAGGAGACGCAGAGCCGGCAGCGACCCCAGGCGACGCACAGTGGAGGCTTGGCATCCCTAGGCTGTGCAGGCTTAGCAGCACCAGGCGGTGGAGGCTTGGCATCCCTAGGCAGTGCAGGGCAGGGCAGGAGCGGTTCCTCCGAAGGCGACGGCAGCAGCGGACCCTCGGGAGGTGACGGCAGGTGTGGACCCTCGGGAGGCGACGGCCCCGGACCCTTGGGACGTGAATCCGGGAGGGGAGCCAAGAAGGCAGCAGCAGGAGCTCCACTACTCACCCTGGAGTTAGAGGCAGCTCTGGCTCCTCTCCTCCTGGTGGTGGAGGCAGAGGCAGCCCTGGCTCCTCTCCTCCTAGCTCTCAGGACGGCAATGGTTCCAGCCTCTCTGGCTCTTGGGACGGCAACAGTTCCACCCAGTCGTCTCCCTCTGGTGGCGGAGGCGGCAGCAGGTAGTCTCCCTCTAGCGGTGGAGACGAGAGCAGCAGGGAGTCTCCCTCAATCTCTGGAGACAGGTGCGGCTCTCCCTCGGTCCCTGGAGACAGGTGCGGCTCTCCCTCGGTCCCTGGAGACAGGTGCGGCTCTCCCTCGGTCCCTGGAGACAGGTGCGGCTCTCCCTCGGTCCCTGGAGACAGGTGCGGCTCTCCCTCGGTCCCTGGAGACAGGTGCGGCTCTCCCTCGGTCCCTGGAGACTGGTGCGGCTCTCCCTCGGTCCATGGAGACTGGTGCAGGTAATCTTCCCCTGCGGTCCGCTGCAGGACTGGTGCAGTCTTCTCCTGGCGGTGGCCCTGCAGAACTGCATGCAGTCTTCTCTGCTGGTCGATGCTTGAGATATGGACATGTGGGCTTCCCCTTCTTGGGCTGTGGATGCACAGCCTTCCCTCTCTTGGGCTGTGGATGCACGGCCTCCCCCCTCTTGGGCTGTAGACACACCAGCTCCCCCCTTCTGGGCGCTGGACACAACAGCTCCCTCCTTCTGGACGCTGGACGCAACAGCTCCCTCCTTCTGGGCGCTGGACACTCGGACTCCCCCATTCTGGGCATAAGACATTCGAGCTCCTCCCACTCGGGCGATGGACGGTCGGGCTTCCGCCTCTTGGGTTTTGGAGGTGATGGGTTCTTCTGCTCTAGCAGCCAACACCGTTCAGGTGCACCCGACACCGTCCCCTCTGAATAGGCCTCCCAGAAGTGGGGGTCTTCGTAGGGGCAATCCTCCCGGTCATGCCCGAATTCTCTGCACATGATGCACAGGGGAGCCCTTCAGCTCCTGTTCTGCTGCCCAGTCCGGGGGTCCCCGTCAGGCTGGATCCTGTGACCACCACCTCCTCTCTCGTTCCTCCCAGGGCTGCTGTTGCTGCCTCTGCTTCCATCTTTTTTTTTCCCATCCTCTTCAAAAATAAATAAATAAATAAATGTGCCTGCAGTCCTACTCCTGTCCTGACTCCTCCAGAGGCGCTGCTCGATCCCACTGACACCATAACACAATACATTTGTATTTATCTGCAGGGCTGCCCCCTCTCATATGTGCAGGGCTTTTCCTCTGCCCTGCCACATATAGGTTTTAAGGTCTTTTTTTTAAAGAAAACTACGGTAAAAATCATTTTCTAATAGCGATAGTGGCCTGGCGATGATGGCTCTACCGTGTGATAGTTGACCTTGACATTCGTTAGCGCCCTCGCCTTCGGCTCAGGACACAGAACCCCCTTCACAGTCAACTATCACACTTAGAGCCATCATCGACGGGCACTATCGCTTAATTTTGGGCCTTCCACAATTAACAATATTTTCCTACATTAACTATTTTAACCTGGTCTTCTATAGTATAACATTGTGAAATTGGAAATTCATTATCAATGCCAAACTTACCCAATCACTTCATTAAAAGTTCTACAAATTGTGGTAACACTGATCATTTTCTGACAGTACAGCCCACCTTACATCTACGCCCAAGACAGCCTGTGTTCCAAGTAAGGGTCTGGACATCGACCATATCAAAAACCATGATGTAAGTATTGTTTTTGTTTTTTTATATCTTCATAGTAATAGCTGCACTTGTATAATTAGCCCCCTATCCACCACAAAAGGTGGGAAGGGGTGTTATAATCACCCCGGTCTGTGCATGTATGTGTGTTTTCAAAAAATCAAAAAAATGTGTGGGTCATATAATCTTCCTATATTTTGAATTTGTAATACATATATTCCTATATTTTGACTTCTATTGGCTGGGACCCCTGAAGATATTATTATTATTTGTTTTATTTAGCACAGTGGCTAACAAACAAGTATCACGCTGGTGTAAAACCAGCACACGTAGCAACTGTTATGATTTACTGCATTTCTTTAACTTCACCTCGCGACTCTCGCCTCTGAACACACTAACCTCCATTAGCCAAAGCTATGGGTTTATATACATGTGACCACCGTCTCCAGATTAGTAATAAATGAATCAATCTGAAGACGGTCACATGCTGAGTTTAGCATAGATGGGGAAGTTTAACCCCATCCATGCTGCAAAACTATTAACAATAAAATGTGTTTTTAAACACATAAGCAATACATTTTAAATAATAATACAACAATTAATATAACACACACTGGGGTGGGGTGTACCCCGTCACAGAACCGCATGAACTTTTCTGAGAGGGAACGTGGAAAATATCAAAACAAATAGTGAGAGAAACAGACATAAAGGAAACTCACCTGCAAGCAGAAGGATGAGCAGCCCTCTCTTCTCCATCACAGCAGACTGCATTAGAAAGAGAAGACTTTCTATGAATCACTTTCACAGAGGGAAAGCTTCACAGATAAAAAAAACAGCAAAACAAAATAGCAATAAAAAACAGAATACTCAATCACATTTGAACCTCAACAGAAATATTATTATTATTATTATTACTATTATTCTTCTCTTGTATGTAAAACCCTAATGAAACAAACTGCAGTTACATCACTGACCACCTGGCGTCTGTCTCTCTGTGTGTGAGTCCCAGTGATTATCTTTACTGAAATTATTTAACAGTTTAGAGGACATTCCTAAAACTGTGTATAAGGACACTTTCCTTGACTAATTAAACAAATGATCTTTTAGCAAAACGACATATGAAATGTTCTAGTGTCTGTGTTGTAGTGGTGAATTGAACCCACAGCACCACCTAGCCCCCCAGCTTGGAACCCAGGCCTCCAGAGGAAGGTGAAAGGCAGGGCCCCAGTTTTGATCTGCACACAGGATGCTTTCCCCCCCATGTGGTATCTCCAACAGCAGACCAGTCCACGCTTGTTCTTTTTTGATCTATTCACAGTGACTAGCAAAGCTTTAACCCTTTGTATCCAGGATCCCTAAGCGAAGGGCTTGTAGACTATTGATTTATTTTTAAAACTTGTTTTAGTGATTTTAAGTTGTAGACCCAATTAAGGGATTCTTTAACTATTCAGACAGTTCACTTGGGTTTCAAAATGACCAGTGGTAAGTTATATACATTTAGAAACAAAAATGAAAGTACAAATGTTATACAAATTATTTGTCGATACGGACAGGGGGTGACCTGGCTGTCTGGAGGCTCAGAAGTATGGTAACAATATCTAAAAAGGGTGAAAGCAAACCTGTGCAAGTAGGTATACATCATGTTTTAACTACATATGTTTGTTTGTTTTTTTTATTAAACATTACTGTCATAATAATCACACATACAGCAATCTACCCATTTAAAAAAAATGATAGGATTTGCATTTCAAACCCATTACACTGAAGCAGGGCTCCAGTACACAACAAGCTTGTGGCTTCTCAGTATTTAAACACTAAGCAAAGCAGAGTCATTCAAATCCATTCAAAACCAAAACAGCATTTGCTCCAGTGCAAAGATTGCATCACTTGAAATAGAACAAAGAATTATCATACCAATACAAAACAGACGAGCCTGTTTGTACATCACCTCGCTTAATACCATACCCCGTTTATTATCATGCACCAGAGGTTCTTTGAGAAATTACGGGCAGGATTTTCAAACCCCAGTGTTATTGTATCAGACTCATGGTATAGTAACGAGAGATTTTGTAGCAAGTGAAATGTGTTCATTAAATCAATCAGTTAATGCTTTTGAAATTGAATCGATGACGTTGTTAATGAACGCATTTCTTGTTAAAAAATCTTTATTGTCACAGGTTACCTACATCACTTCCTGTCTTAACGTCTAGATTCAATTCACATGGTCGGTTCCGTGTCACTTCCACTTAGCAACCAGCGGCTGGGGTGTAAATAGTGGGTGTTCTTACATCATAGCCTGTGGGAGTTTTGCAGATGTACTGCTGATTCATAATAATACGCTTTTTCTAGCGACAGGACCTTTTTTTTCGTTATCACATAATGTACAATTTCGTGGAGAACCTACATCATCTTGCAAAAGAACAAAATGCAGCCAAATTATCAGCTGCAAACATCAGCTTACGAGCAGACCCCCCTTCCCCTCCCCATCCCCCTCGGCATCCCTAATGGACATTTTACAGCATATACAGCATTTTGCATACAAACGTGTGAAGGTGAAAGTGTACATTGTACATAGTGGGGGGGGGGGGTCTTACAGCATTAAATACGTTTAGGCAAATTCCATGCTAATGATCTCAATCACATTCCTAGTGGATCTGTGTGCTTGCACGCTTGTTCTTCATTCTTGTGTGGATAAGACACAGGTGTTAAAAGCCAAGGACGCATTGCAAATCTACAATCACCTAGGGAAACTTTATTGTAAAATCTAAAATGCTATTTTCTATACCAAGATTTCAGTTGCACAATTCAAATACAATCTACAGTAGAGGCCAGCTATCATAATGTACGTATGCAGAATTCAAATAGGCTAAGGCTGCATTGATAATTTCTTGGTATTAACATTATCAAAAAGGGAGACAAAACCAAACCAGGTAACTACAGACCAATAAGCCTGACTTCTATTATATGTAAACTTATGGAAACTATAATAAGATCCAAATTGGAAAATTACCTATATGGTAACAATATCCTGGGAGACAGTCAGCATGGTTTTAGGAAAGGGAGATCGTGTCTAACTAACCTGTTTGATTGTTTTGAGGATGCAACATCAACAACAGATAATTGCAAAGCATAAGACATGGTTTATTTAGATTTCCAGAAAGCTTTTGACAAAGTCCCGCATAAAAGATGAATTCTCAAACTGAATGCAGTAGGGATTCAAGGAAATGCATGCACATGGATTAGGGAGTGGTTAACATGTAGAAAACAGAAAGTACTGATTAGAGGAGAAACCTCAAAATGGAGTGAGGTAACCAGTGGTGTACCACAGGGATCAGTATTAGGTCCTTTGCTATTCCTAATCTACATTAATGATTTAGATTCTGGTATAGTAAGCAAACTTGTTAAATTTGCAGACGACACAAAAATGGGAGGAGTGGCAAACACTGTTG
The DNA here is from genome assembly GCA_030684275.1 of Acipenser oxyrinchus oxyrinchus. Classification (NCBI taxonomy): domain Eukaryota; kingdom Metazoa; phylum Chordata; class Actinopteri; order Acipenseriformes; family Acipenseridae; genus Acipenser; species Acipenser oxyrinchus. The sequence continues at coordinate 10,405,067 of CM060280.1, read as the reverse complement.
CAGCAGCAAAGGTCATTCAAAATGATTTAGACAGCATTCAGAACTGGGCAGACACATGGCAAATAACATCATCATCATATAAGTAAAAATGTCTATATACATTGTATGCTGGCCAATATACTCAAATATACCACTGCACGATTCCTAGTCAATAAGTATGCAGGCACGGTTTCAATCAATTAATATATTACTTAATGTATTTTATAGTACAGAAATAGGCAGCTAGAACTAGAAGCTGCTTTCCTAGAACACTGACAAAAAAAACTCAATATCACAAATGGAAATTAATGGGAAATAGAAGAATATTTTAATTAAATGGAAATCTCAAACAGTAAAAGATGTCTGAGTATATAATGCTAAATCTCAATATTTAACATATTCCAAAATTTAACAGCACTGGGAAAAGAAAAGATAGTGACAACAGTACCACTATGAAATGTACCTTTTTATGACTTCTGTCCCGACACATGGCACTTATTTTCTTGCACACTTGAACGCTCATTACAGGCCCTATTTAGCAAATATGTGCCCTGGCAAAAATGACAGTGTTAGCGAACCGCTGCAAGAGCGCACGAAAATGTGATTTAGAAGTCGGGTCTCATGTGGGCTAACGCACATCAAATAGCGAATCACATGCCCAGCCAATCAAAGCACAGTGGAGGGAGTAAGGTTCCAACCAATAAGGATTCAACATTCCCTTTAAGAGCACCTTTGCGTCTGAGATAGCGAACGGAGGGTATTTTTGAAAGCAAAAAAATAAGGAAGAAGACACGAGCACAAAATCAATTTAAAATGTCCAGTGAGGAGGATGACCAAGCCCCTCAAGAAAGGCTACCATTTTTTTTTAGCAGCCTGGAGGGAGAGAGTGAATACTTACGAAATAAAAAAGTAATCTATAAGCAAAATTAAGTTCCATAAATATTGTTTTCTGTTTCACTTGCTGAGCGAGCGACGGGGGGGTTGGGGGGAGGGGTTATTTGTAGAATCAGGAGTTTCAGTAGAATCAGGCACGTACAGCTCGCCTTCGGACCATGAGCACCATCGTTGCCTTTATATTAGAAATGCTTTCCTGTTAAAAAGTATACTGACGGTACGCATGCGTACCTGCATACCAGTGATGTGAACCCCTGTCTAAGGCTCTGTCTGACCTGCCTGACACTTTCAGCACCTGCTTCCCTCCAACTCTGTAATCTGTCCTCTGTAAGTTCAACATCCATTACGGAGAGCTATGTCGTGTAAAACAGATGATATTGCTAACCTTCTGAGGAGTGTACTGTGTTCCTCCAGAGACAAACATCGGAATCACATTTTGAGGATTCCAAATGTTTGCTCATTTACAGTACGAGCACGTTTAAAGGTACGGTTCACCTCTGTTCGGCAGGGGTTGTGGGGTTGAGCAGCAGTGAGAGTAGCCACCCCTTCAGTGGATACCCATTGTCCCCTATCAACCAGCCTCTCAGACTCTCATCCTGCTGAAATGCAGTGTTAGCATCACAGACCACACACTACTTGCACATTGACAGAATGGGTCCTCTTTTCTGTGAAGGTGGGCATACCTTAGTGCTACAGGCAAACAGTGTGCTCTCCGCATGGCTCCTTCCAGGACAGCCTGAAGCAGCTGGCAGATGTCAGTGATTGTTTGTGTGTTGAGGTGAAATTGCTGCATACATTGTGTGTCAGACTGTCCTGTCCTGTGGTTGTGTTGTTCATGGCATCCACAGCACTTTTCAGAAAAACCTTTCGTTGACTTTGTGGCAGGGCGGAAGAAAAGCCCTGCGCATGGAGAGAGTGGGTGGGGCAAAGCCCTGCACATAGAGAGAGGGGGCGGGGCAAAGCCCTGCGCATGGAGAGGGGGTGGGGCAAAGCCCTGCACATGAAGAGAGGGGGTGGGGCAAAGCCCTGCGCATGAGGAGAGGGGGCGGGGCAAAGCCCTGCGCATGGAGAGAGGGGGCGGGGCAAAGCCCTGCGCATGGAGAGAGGGGGCGGGGCAAAGCCCTGCGCATGGAGAGAGGGGGCGGGGCAAAGCCCTGCGCATGGAGAGAGGGGGCGGGGCAAAGCCCTGCGCATGGAGAGGGGGCGGGGCAAAGCCCTGCATGGAAATAAAGCTGTTGTGCTTGTTTAGCAGGGGTCAATGTATTGTTAGGATTTCAAATCTATAGTTTTAGTTATTTAAATGGGTGATTTAATGTGTTGTATGATTTGAATGGCTGTTGTGTTATTTAAAAATACAATGTTTTCTTTGTTCTTGTTTGATTTGGATATGGCCTTATGGCAAGCCAAATTATCTTAGAGATATTCGAAATGCATTATAGTAAATAGGGCAGTAAATTTAGTTAGCGTGCACGTCAGTATATATATCATTTTTAATTAATTTTTTTCTCTAATTTTGCCTCCCTTGCCTCCTCTAAGGAGCCTCCCCCGACATGCATGTATAGTTAGATACACGTCATGACCTGTAGAATAATACCCTTCCTCTCCCCAATCTACAGAACAAAAAACAAACAGAGTGAAACTCAACAGTACGTCTGTAACACCCACCCGCGCCACGCTGTCAATTCTAAATCACAGCAATCACTAGCAGGGATGGAGCTCAGGTTTTAATAGCAGGGAATTCTAAGGAAACAGTGAGCAAAACTCTGCTGAGGTAATGTTGACAGATTTACCTGACAGGTTGACCTTAATTTTACATAAATGCATTCCTGTTAGGGCTAGGGAGTTTGTTTAGACTTGTTGTTTAAATATTTGACGTCAATGTTTTGTTAGTACAATTTGGAAGTTTCCCCAGTGCAATGCAAATGATACCACACAACGTTAAACAAAACATCATTTCTGTTTGTCCACGTGCTATTGTTGATATTTGTATTGCAAATCTCCTCTGCACAATATACACAATACTTTTTTTCCCAACTAACTCCCCTCAGTTTCACTTCGCTGTAGTCCCTCCCTGCTTCTTCACTTCTGTGTATAATTTATACAGCAGCATCGCCATAATGAGAGCAAAGCCGTGTTGTATGAAAAAAACCAGCAACAACTTCATTCAAATAAAACATCATTTTGAAACGCTGATCTCACGGCAGCTATCCCAGGGACTCGCAACATCACGTTTCACTTTAAACTAGGGCTGTCAAGCGATTAAAAACATTAATCACGATTAATCTCACGATTTAAAAAAATCATTTTAGAGAATCTCGGTTTTAATCGCATATTAAATTGTTACAGTTACTACATCAATCTAATTTAAATTTGTTTTTTTACTGATGCTATTGTTTTTATTATCCTTAACTGTAAATTAAATTGTTTAAAATGTATTTATTTATGTATTTATTTAACCAGGAAATTTACCAATTGAGACCACCACCAAAATGTACTAGGGGCAATCATTTAGAAATTACAAATACAACCAACACAATAAAATGTGCAGTTCAAGCTTGATCATCAGCATACAGAGATCAGAAAACATAATACATAGGATATCTATTTTTAAATGTGATTGTGAACTGAAATCAATTAGTTTTTTTTTAAATAAAATGATAAATATGTAGCTTTAATAAGCACTTCTAGGAAATGAACTGTTAATTGTGAAGAGAACTTAAAAAAAAAAAAAAAAAAACCTGTCATCATATCCAAAAACTGCAAACTAACAATTGTTAGGCTTTACATACTACACGCGCAAGAAAAAAAAAGAGCAACGCAGCCTAACTCATTTAAAAAATAAAAAAAAGTATTATCATACTTAGCTTGATATGGGCTTGCAGCGATCCTGCATTTCTGTCGAAACTGGTGGGTTTAATCTGTTGTTGTTATTGTCTGTAGCAGAAGAGCTGCTAGTGTATTTTGAGAGTTGAAGGCGAGTTCAGCAGCACACAGCAGACTAGATGTACTCGTGTTTGATACTGGAACTCACTTTGACAGTAGACAAGTAAGCGTCTTTCTGTTCAGTGAGCCCGTCAAAAAAAAATCCCATTCATTTTTAGTGCTTTGCTCTATTACGCGGTTCAGTGACTAACTTTCTATTTAAACAATAACTGCACTCAGACACTCAATCCAATGCTGCCGCGGCCGGGATTGAAGTACGGTGTGCCGAAAGGCTCAAGACACAGCAATGCGATTAACGCGCGTTAAAATAATTAATCTCAAAGAATTAACAAATTAATCGCAGAAGTTAACTGCGATTAATTGACAGCCCTACTTTAAACATACAAGTTCCAGCATGTGTCTGTCTCACAGTAAGCATTCCCATGTCATTCTCACAGTACAGTGTGTGGAGGCGTTCTGTACACCAGACCAGAGAAACAGTTTCAGTTAGATAAGATGACAAATGTCACATTTTTAAACAAAAAAAAACAACTTTGTAACTACATGTAATGTGACGCATCGGTCCTGTATCTTCATTCAATTTCCAACGGACCCTCCCTTTAATTTCATGCACAGTACAGGCGATATCTACTTTCTTCATAGTCTATCAATTGCCCGTGACAACATCTTTCAAATGTTTTATTGTTTAGATGACAGCAATACCTACAAGTGTGTTCTACAAGAAAGCAGAGGAAAGATACATAGCACTACCTGCAGGAGATCAGTCGGATGCAAGCTTTGAGACAGATGAGGAAAAGGAAATGCTTACTCCAGATTATGAGGGAGGGACTGAAAGTGCATTTGAATTTCTAGGTATTGGTCTTCAGGTAGAAATCGATGAGAGGGAAAGGAGTGATAGTGACGATGCTGACTTTGTTCCTCAGCCAGAACTGAGTAATGAAACCAGTGGCACTGCAACAATTTTTAAAGTGGGGGTGCTGAAAGCCATTGAACAAAACTGTAACTCCTGTATGTGATGGAAGCCATGCAAAGCCAAGGGTGCTGCCACACTCCCAGCACCCCTGAATGAAACCAGTTCTGATGAAGAACATTCTTATCAGTATTGCAGTTGGTAGGGAAGACAAAAGTACAATTTTCAGGTTTTCGAAATTAAAACTTTGATTAATCACTCTCCAATTTAAGAAAAAATGTAAACACAACATTTTTGGAAAACATTTTTAAAACAATTCTGAATACCGAGACTATGATGAATAGGGGCAGTTCATACTATGAGGATACAGTTTAGAGGTCTACTGCCATGGTAGCATAGAAAATATATTCAGACTGACACTTTTCATATTATTATTATTATTATTATTATTATTATTATTATTATTATTATTATTATTATTATTATTATTATTATTATTATTATTAATGGCAACTTACAAACTTGCAGGTGTTACAGGGCAGTACAGGGTTACAATGCAAGATTACTATTTGAATACAGTATAGTTTACAGTAAGTGCAAATAATAATACTACTAAAATACAACATGAAATAGGATGCAACAAGTTAGGATTACAAGAAGTTATATCTACAGTGACATAACAGTAGTGCAGCAGTGCATAGTAGGAGGGGTAGAGCAAGAGATCTACAAGTGGAGTCTAAACAGGTTTACCCCAACGACCAAAGAGGTCATTTTGACCGTTTTTGGAATTTAACTTGCGGTGCGTGTGTTTAAGATACAGAGCTGTGCTTTCCTGACTTTCCCTAAATATATGTACTAATTATCGACAAAGAATCGCGTAGCTGCAAAAATTAGAGTGATAAGATGCTGTCATACCTATTCCGACCAGGAGCACTCAAATTGACCACTACATATAAAACATATTATAATAATGAAATGTTGTGTTATTATTTGTATTTGTCAGTCAGGACTTACCCCCTATTGAAGTTTGATTATATCAGTCTGCATTCCTCAAGTGAGCGGTCTTCTGAGATTTCTATTGTTTCAATGAGCCTCCTGATAGCCCGTCAGTCGACGCCCAGCTGTCTGTCTCTGTGTGATAATCTATCACCTGCATGAGCCGATACTTTTCTCCTCTCATCTATGTTTTAGATGCACCCTGGTTATAAGTCACTTATTTTTCTAAGAAATTCATTGTCACCCCAATACACATTGAAAATGGATCACAGAAGACGCAGGACAGCAAAGCAGTGTTTGGTATTACTGCAGTGTTTACCAAACAATGATTCTGATGCAGTAGAGACGGACAATGATGAATCTGGCTCTGAAGCAGACTGGGTTTGCGAAGATGAGTCTTCCACCAATCTTACTTCACCCGAGGCAGCTGCTTCTCCAGCGGTAGCGCCAGCACCACCTGGCACTCAAGAGGCTGGTGATGATGGCACTGTTTGGAACACTATAAATCCTGATGTTGAAACTGCAGGTAGAAGGGGCGAACATAATATTTTGAGGGAAGTTCCAGGGCCCACGGCATATGCAAAACAACATTGATGAGAGCGCATTGAGTGCTTTTCACCTATTGATTGACATGCATACGCTTCACCACATACAACGTTGCACTGAAGCAGAAGCCCACCGACAACTACAAGATGATCCCTGGTCAATGCCCTTGGAGGAATTAGAAGATTCCTTTGCACTAGTACAGTGGTTTTCAAATGGGTGCGCGGGCTCTCGTCAGGGGGTACGCGAGAAAAATTCTGTAATGGCGGACAACGCATTTTATTTAGTACGACTTGGCAATCTAATCAATCTAATCTAATCTCCTTTCTATAGAACTGCAGCTGCACTGATGTATGTTTCCATTCTACTGAGCAAGGTTAACGCTAAACACCAGACTGCTGTGCTGACAACGAGCGTTCAGCGCACACGTGACTCATTTACATATTAAATAGAACATTGAAATTAACCCTGTTCTTTACATGTGTCATATTTAAACAACTGGGCGGTTACTGCAGTCTGTCCATTTATTTATTTATTTATTTATTTATTTATTTATAAATGTCCTATTGTATGTGACTGCATATAATGCACAGTTCACAACCTACCACTGTAAAGCGCTTTGTGATGGTGGTCCACTATGAAAGGTGCTATATAAAAATAAAGATATTATTATTAGTAGTAGTAGTAGTAGTAGTATTATTTTTATTATTGTCTTTAATTTACTTGTATTTCATTAGTTACTACTTTAACAGCTGGTTTTCATACAGTACTTGGCTGAGCTCTAGTCCCTCCTCTTTTCCTGTGTGCGTTCGTACCAGCGAATCGAGACTTTTTTTTCCAATGACCTGATTAAAGTAGGCTACTATTGGTTCATTTCAAAATACAGAACGTATGGCCAATCAGAAAAGTGTTGCCTTTAGTCTATTTTGCCCAATTTTTACAAGCCGCTACGCACTCTGGTGTGAAAGTTAAGAGGCTTTGTTTTCAATTCAGAGAAAAAACATGGATCGTTGGCTCAAGACTGGTAAATTAGCAAAGGGTGGAACACATAGAGATCAGCAGGAGCCCAGTGCAACCACAGTTTCAGCTGATTCAACTACAACTGCTGGCTGTAGCGGTGCGAATGCAGAGGAGGCCTGGGAAGTGTGCGACAGAGCAGGAGAAAGAAAGGGCGTCAAAAAAAGCAAGTATGATGAAAGTTACATTGAACTTGGATTTACATGGACTGGGGACGCTGGATATCCCCAGCCACAGTGTGTCCTATGCTGTGAAATTTTATCAAATAACACAGTCTTAAACCGCCTCTTCTTCGTCGGCATCTAGAGACTAAAAGCAATCAATTTAAAGACAAATTGACTGGTCCCGCTGTGTTGGGATTTGCACCAATGGGGCAAAATCATTGCTGGGTTAACACAGTGGAGTCTTGGTGCTCATCCAGGCCGTAGCAACAGAAGCCACCTGGGTGCACTGCAGCATCCACAGAGAGGCCCTTGCTGCCAAAAAAAATGCCTGACGACTTAACGTCAGTGTTAAACGATGCAGTAAAAATAGTTAGCTTCATCAAGGCTCGGCCTCTAAATTCAAGGATCTTTGCTACCCTGCGTGACAAAATGGGAAGTGACCATTCAACGCTACTACTGCACACTGAGGTTCACTGGCAAAGTGCTGACACGACTTTTTGAGCTGCACAGCGAGCTTCTAGTTTTTTTTCACTGTCCATCCCTGTGCGCTGTCTTCTTGATGCTGCCTGGCTCAGCGATTAGCCTACTTAGCAGACATATTCTCTGAATGAGCTTAATTTAGGCCTACAGGGCTTAAGCGCCACTATTTTTAAAACCCATGACAAAATGGAATCTTTGATCAAGAAACTGCTGTTTTGGGATAGCTGCTTACAGAGAAATATAATTGACTGCTTTCCAACACTGCAGGTATTTCTCACAACAAATGAGACGCAGTTACATGAGGGTGTGAAAGCTGACATTGTGGAGCACTTAAACAACTTGGCCAGCAACGTAGAAAATATTTTCCCCAAGTGGATAATACAAACGCCTGGGTAAGCAATCCGTTTGAGGTGTCTGAATGTCTCCCAATTCCTCATCTGTCAGTGCGTAAGCAGGAGAACCTTTGAGATCTCTCTTCTGATGGTGGCCTTAAAGTAGAGTTTGCACGCAAACCCTTGGGCCCAAAAGGTGGAAGATTACCCGGCCCTTTCAAAACGAGCTGTCAAGTTTCTGATGCCCTTCTCCACGTCGTACCTTTGAGAGATTAAACGCCAAAAATGACTTCAGACTAAAGCTCTCTCCAGTTTTCCCTGTCATCAGTGATTTGTGTGATAACAAACAGGGACATCCTTCACACTGAAGGCAAGCATTTTATTATTATTTTTAATTAGCATCAGTAGGCGTACTGTACTGTACGTTACTCACCAAGAATTACAAAATGCCAATAATGCATTTTCATATTTACAAAGGTCAGCTGTAGAAATGCGTGGATAGTAAACTTTTATTTGCATCCTTTCTGTACGTATCTTTTTATTATCAACACATATACATGATTGATTTTTAAAGTAGGTTGTGTGTGTGTGATTGAGACCAGCACGGAGACTTCAATTTAATGTTTCCAATAATAATGTAATAATTGTATCCGGGACAGCACACGCCAGGGCTTGTGCGTTGTGTAGTGTTACTGTACTGTTTTCATTGATATATAACACCCTATCTCAGATAGGGGGGGGTACGAGGTGGACTACATTGTTTGGAAAGGGGTACGCAGCTTATAGTATATGCCCGTGGAGCACGTGGTGCCAGAAGCCTGTCACTGTACAGTTTGTGGTCCAGTAAGTGGGGAGTTGCTTTTCTTTTCAGAGACAATGCCACGGAATCGCTTGTGTAAAATTTTGCGATTTCTGCGTTTCAATCTGAAGCAAACCAGAAGTTAGCCAAAGAGCTTCGCCAGACGCATTTTCAGCAAAAGACAGATACCCCGGTACCAGCAGCTGCAGCTGAACCCATTGCCAGCCGCAAGAAATGACAATGCCAGATTGCAAAATGTAATGGCAACAAGACTGCTGATAGCTGTGCCAAACGCACAAAGGCAGTTTGCGGTAAGTGCACTGCACATGTGTGATTTGTGCCAGCACTTAGACTTTGTAAATGATTGTAAATGAAGCCTGTTCTGTTCAAATGTTTGTTTATTTATTCATGTCATTTCAATTATAGTATGTCTGTATAAACACATAGCTTCGGTTGAGTGTATGCGCTTTGTTATGTAGGCAATATAAACCCATTTATTTTAATTTTTTTATACTTATTTACATCATTTTATTTGTACAGTGTTGTATGTACATGAGATACCTGTATATACACAAATCTATTTTCAAATATTTATTTAAATTTTTTTTTTACTGTTTTTTGAGGATGCGTGTTATGTAATATGTCTGTATATAAAACACATTTCTGTTCAAATGTCTGTTTATTTACAATGTTTTGGTTTATGACGTTCCTGAATAAGACTATGACTTATATTCAATTGTTTGTCCTTTCTTTATAATATTTATGTTGTTTTTAATACGCCGGTCACATTGACCGCTCATGGTTGTTCTGGGTATGCGTATAAACACAGTCGTTCTCGTGTTTAACACATTCTCTCCACTAGCCAACAGAGAAAAGTAAACAATAGCCCAGTGTTACACACTGCCAGCGTATGTTTAAAATGCATTGTATACAACATTGATAAAGCCTTTAGATTTCAAGACTAGTCACTAACATACTTTTGCATACAATATTTTCTAAACAAAGGGCAGGAGAAAGGCAGACAAAAATCAAGCACATCCTATATAGACTTAATTTGCTAAACTCATATAAATGACCAACAAAATAATGATATACTGTACAGGCGAAAAGAAAGTGAAAGAGTTTATCTGTGCTGGGGAAAATAAACACTGCTGGGGAAGGCCTAAAGTAATATAAATACAACTACAAACAAACACTAACAGAGAAAAAAAACAACACTAACAACTCGATTCGTTTCCAGAGAAAGGAAGCATCATAATATGAAACTCTGAAAAGATATCTCACTTTACTAACGCTCCGGGTGTCACAATGCAATAGGCATACAGGCATGCAGTGTCTTCTGGGAATAGTAGTTTATCTGGCACACGCTGAAAGACGGACGCAAACTACAACTCGCATCATCAACGCATGTCAACAACACCCTAGCTTCGTATTGAACTTTGTCAAGTTTTTAAATTAGTCCTACCATTGTGATGGATATCTTTTTTTTTCTGTTCACTGTTAAAAATCTACTTCAGAAAATTGAATTTGAAACCGAATGATGCAATTTCCATTCTTCAACACTTCACTCATAATCGAGCACATGGTAGCAGGGCTTCAGCAGGGGGCGGGAGGCTATGAGTTGCTTCTCCAATTAAAACCAGAGCTCAGACTACATCACCTGTCATTGCTAGTACTGTGGTTATAGAGATAGGAGTTTAACTGAGGCTTGTCTCCTCTGATGAAAAAAGCTCTCTGTGCTCCTCCAATTAAAACCCGTGCTCAGACCACGTGATCTGCTACTGCTAGTACCGTGGTTAATAGCAGATAGGAGTTTATAACAGATCCTTGCCTCCTCTGAGGAGCCAGTACTGTTAATATAGGAATGTTGAATCTAGGGTTTTGGTTTAAATGTCATGGCCCTTTGGGCCTCATTTACAAAAGGGTGCTAAACTTTATGGTGTGCGATAATTGCAATTACTGCACGTTAATGATTTCCGTATTTACTATTGCAATTTTATTCATTGATGTAATGTATGATAATGTATTTAAATTGCACACTCATTGTATTGTGCCATACCACGGTGTGTCCCACCCCTTTGTTTTTTATGTATTTATATTATGATTTATGTTTTATATTGCGGCGAAAGCTGATTGTTATTGTTTTGTATTTAAAACCTTGTGAGGATGCGTGACTGATCAGCTACTGATTATTTAACTAGCTGACAGTCACGCATCCTTATTAAACTCAAGCAGACTGTGGCCGAGGGGTAATAAGATCATTAGCATCTAGTTAACCCCTCGGCCAGAGTATAAAAGCCTCCAGCTGTCCGCTCTAGAGAGAGAGAGAGAGTACGGGAGAGCGAGCTAAGAGAGTTATTTAAAAAACAACTGCTAAACATGCTGGTTTACACCAGCACGATACTTATTTGTTTGGCCAACGTGCCCTTTTGTTTGTTCGGTGTTTGTTTTGTTTAAACCTTTTTTTTGTCTACTATTTAATAAAATAAGCAGATGCCGTAGCGTTTCAGCTCTCACCTGCTATTCCTGAGTCTGTGTTTCTGGTCTGACGTCATCACAGAAGCCATCCTGTCACACATGGCAATCAGAATGAATATGTGATTTGTATGGTAATGAATTATGATGTATTTAAATGAGCACCCAGCTCAGAATAATGAGAGGAGCTGTATTCACATGGTATTTACTAAAGGACGTTCATTTCAGTGCGCACATTAAAGTGATCATTTATTAGTGTGTATGGGAACCAGGCTTTAACCACTGATAGACGCGCTATTTTTCTGGCCTGAAAACTAGTGATGCGCAGTTCAGTTCTTTCTACTGATTCATTCAGTTTAGTGAATCAATTCAACAGATTTGTTCGTTTGAGACACTGATTTACTAACGCAAAATAAATACATCTTGCTGAATTACTTGGTTTTAAAAAATGTGTTTGAAAGGAAAAATCTGGCAGCAAGGGACATTTAAGTTAAGACTGATCACAATAAAATATATATTATACACTGAGTGTACAAAACATTAGGAACACCTTCCTAATATTGAGTTGCACACCCTTTTGCCCTCAGAACAGCCTCAATTCGTCGGGGCATGGACTCTACAAGGTGTCGAAAGCGTTCCACAGGGATGCTGGCTCATGTTGACACCAATGCTTCCCACAGTTGTGTCAAGTTGGCTGGAAGTGGATCTCTACTCCGAATAGCTCGTTCCATCTCATCCCACAGATGCTCAATTGGATTGAGATCTGGTGACTGGGCAGGCCACTGCAGTAAGCTGAATTCACTGTCATGTTCGTGAAACCATTCCTGGACAATCCTAGCCTTGTGGCATGGGACATTATCCTGCTGAAAAAATCCATTAGCAGATGGATACACTGCTGCCATGAAGGGATGCACCTGATTGGCAATGATGTTCAGATATCCTGTGGCATTCAAACGTTGCTCCACTTTTATCAAGGGGCCTAATGTGTGCCATGAAAACACACCCCACACCATCGCACCACCACCACCACCAGCCTGCAACGCGGCATGATGGATGCATGTACTCGTGTGGTTTTCTCCATACCAGGATTCATCAGACCAGGCAATGTTTTTCCAATCCTCCAGTGTCCAGTGTTTTCGTTAGCCCACTGCAACCGCAGTTTCTTGTGTTTTGCTGAAAGAAGTGGAACTCTGTTAGGTCGTCGGCTGCCATACCCCATTCATGTCAAGGTACGACGAGTTGTGCATTCTTTTATGGGTCTTTTGGCACCAATGTTGTACTGGACTGTCAGTTGACTAACTGTAGCCAGTCTGTTGCTCTGCACAATTCGTGTCAGCCTCCTTTGGCCTCTTTCATCAATGAGCTGTTTTCGACCACTGGCCTGCCGTTGGCTGAATATCCTTTGGGTGGTGGACCATCCTTGATACACACGGGAAACTGTTGAGCGTGAAAAACCCAGCAGCGTTGCAGTTCTTGACACACTCAAACCGGAGCGCCTGGCACCTACTACCATACCCCGTTCAAAGGCACTTAAATCTTTTGTCTTGCCCATTTACCCTCTGAATGGCACATATACACAATCCATGTCTCAATTGTGTCAAGGCTTAAACATCCTTCTTTAACCTGTCTCCCCTTCATCTACACTGATTGAAGTGGATTTAACGGGTTACATCAATAAGGGATCATAGCTTTCACCTGGATTCACCTCGTCAGTCTATTTCATGGAAAGAGCAGGTGTTCCTAATGTTTTGTACACTCTGTATATCGTAGTGTATGTAAAAATGTCTATATAAATTGTATGTAGGTCAAATATACTCAAATATACCACTGCACGATTCTTAGTCAATAAGTATGGAGGCACGGTTTTAATCAGTTAATCAACATATTACTTAACTTACAAACGAGCAAGATGGGCTGAATGGCCTCCTCTCGTTTGTAAACTTTCTTATGTTCTTATGTTCTAATGTATTTTATACTACAGAAATAGGCAGATATAACTAGAAGTTTCTTTCCTTGAACACTGACAAAAATAAAATCAGTATCACTGTAACGGGGAGATCTGACTCTTCTGGTGCGTTCATAGTGCTGCAGGAAGAGGGCAGCAGCCTTGCAATATCCTCCGGGCAGTCATGGCAGTGACACAATATTTAACTTATATTCCAAAATATAATGTTTTTAACAGCACTGAAAAAAAAGATACTGACAAGATGTGAAAATGCTGAATAGTAAACAGTGGCACTATTTTCTTGTACACTTGAATGCTTATTACGTGTTCTAATTCGGAGACTTTTCCACGTAATGCCTGTTGATGCAGAATCCAGTGTAAGAAAATGGGTTCTTCTGCATTTCTTTAATTTTTTCCAGCTAGCCAGCCCACTCTCTTGTCCAGTCATATATGGTGCACCCTCTTGTAATCCCAGTTACTTTCTCTTCCAGGGTAATTCTGCACTTTCCATGGCTTCTTGAAGTTAAAAAAGTCCTTTCCTGTGGTTGTGTTGTTCATGGCATCCACAGCACTTTACAGAAAAACCTTTCATTTCTAGTTAACTCAAAATGCATTGCATTGTGCAGTGTCTCATAGTGACATTATAATCTTTCATAACTGCAACCTTTGCACTGTAAATCAGACATATTGCCTTGCCGCCAAAATTATTAATTGAACAAATAATCATCTGGCTAACGATTTTGGAATCTTCTGTGTTCCGCCTCCATCTTTCGTTTCCGATTTTACTTTTTTGCTACTGATTTAAATTTTACACAAAGTAAAATAAATAGCTTAAACAAGCCTTCACAAAATTGTGTGCTGTGTGCATGACGAAACGGATCCTGTGTGCTATTTTACTACCTCTGAGCTGTGATTGGCTAATGGGGATGTCATTCACACAATGGAGTCTGCACATTGAATATGTGTTTTTATATAAAGAGGCAGGTTGTTTAAAAGAGTTCCAAAACGATACAGAATTTTAGAAACTAATGGGCGGGTCGTAGCATTAAAGGAGAAATGTTGTTTTTTTGTTGTTTTTTTTTTACATCAGACAAGGAATACGTGTTAAAATGAAAAGGTAAGCAGTGCAGTTTCACTTCACATTGCCTCTGCCCTGCTGAGTGCTGTTTCTGTTGAGCGCTCATTTTCGGTCAATGTAAGTCACATTTCCTTGCTTTTGTGGCAAAGAGTTCATCCCTAACTGCTGCATTAACGTAGTTTTTTGCAATGAATTTCCTTGCTTTTTCATTATAAACAACACCACTGTTGTGTTGTAGGCAATCAAGAAACATTGGTAAAGTATAACAGGTTTATTCAACAAGCAGATAACAGTAGCAGTACATGCTCTTACTCTGTACTGTGTTGAACTCCCTTCTTTTCCACTACATCCTCTGCATATATCACTACAGCACAAGCCTAGTCACAGCGACATCTATTGACACTTTTAAGGTAGAACACCACAACCACTTCTGTGGAGGTGTTCCTTACATGACTGCTGCATTTTACCACATTTTATTAGACATGGTAATGCAAAGAGTGCAAAC
Source organism: Acipenser oxyrinchus oxyrinchus (assembly GCA_030684275.1). Lineage (NCBI taxonomy): Eukaryota > Metazoa > Chordata > Actinopteri > Acipenseriformes > Acipenseridae > Acipenser > Acipenser oxyrinchus. Next base: position 10,390,007 of record CM060280.1, on the reverse strand, counting down.
TTATTAATTCTAGCAAAGTAGTAAAACAATTGATCGTTTGTATCTACATAGTCTTTTAAATCTATGATGCATAATTGTAAGGTAAGAAATGAAGTGACTCTTAAGGTGGAATCACACTAGACAACATAAGTGACTTAATGTAATGTAGTAGCCCTTTAGTCAGTTAATTAACAGATTTTAATGGACAAGACATAAGGTTCATTTCACAAGGTTTCAAAATGCCTCTTATGTTTTGTCCAATACTGCATTTCAATACTGCATTCCACACCCTGTATAAGTGAATATGTAGGGCAGTGAAGCTGAGTGGCAGCTCAGTCTGGGTGAAATGATGTCTCTTATATTATTTTATTGTGTAAAAGAAGTCATCTTGTGAAGTTGGGTTCTCTATCATTTATAAAGGAGAGGTTTAGTAAAGTCTGGGAAAATCAAAAGAAGAAATCAAATGAATAAATGAACTTTTTTCCTATTTAGTTAGTTCATCTATTTTCTAAGCGCAATAAAGCACTTCAGGGTGTGTGATCTACTCTGATATCACCATGCCCCGGGCAGCGCTTCACCTCGTTGAACACACCGCCGTGTGCTGATATTAGAGTATATCACACACCCTGTCCTGCGTTACTGCTTTCAAATTGGACATTGTGGTAATCAGGTGAGAATAGCCCCCATGGAATTCCTTCTTCAGATTCATCCTTCTGATTCAGAATCTGTTTGAATTCTAACCCTAACCCTGATAATGGCATACAACTGTGGAGCACATTTCTTATGAAAATCTACACATATGTTCTGTATAACTGCATATTCTGGTTAAATGCATAAAACTGTGGGCACATGGGGACGCAATTAAAAGGAATCTGCTGCATGTGCATTATATTGACACATCATGGCTAAATTGTAAAAGCATTGGCATAAAAAAAGCTAAAGAACAATATAGGCAAGTGTGGCAAAGTGGTGAGTGGATACAGGTGAGTGCAGTGCAGGTACAAATCACACGGACAATTACTAACAGGTGCAAGGGTGTTTACTGATAAATTACAATGTCCAGAGCCTTATGGCAAACGCCTGTAAATAATAATGCTGGAAGTGATTACAGCAGTGTGTATCACTTCGGTTTGTAAAATCCCACGGGTTTGACCTGCAACCAAAAAGTCCAGTTTTATCACCCACACAAAACACAAAGACACAGACACAGTTCCTTCGGTGCGTGATTTAAGTGCTTGTGGTGAAAGGAGAGTTCTCAGTGGACAGTGAAGTGCTGGTGTCCGGGTTTAATGCTAGCCTGCAGCTGCACCTCCGGATCGTGTTAGTAATCTTTTAACAAACAAAACAAACAAACAACGTTTACAAGACAGACTCACAGAACACTCACGGTTATTACATGCAGGGACTCCTTTTAGGTTCTTTCCTAACCATTCACAAGAGGAACAGATCACATCCGCTATGACCCCTATTTATATCCTCGCTCATGACCCCTAGGTTAACGAGCGCATCCGCTCCTCCAGTCCTCGGATGCCACACCGTTTACCATCTGGGTCATTGAGTTTGGATACCGTAGCTGCGCCCCTTTCCTAAATGACTTACTTCCACCTACCCTAAGGGTTAGTTAAGGATACTCTGTTCCGGTTACACAGTGCCCTCACAGGTCGAGAGGGAGATCTAACACCAAGAATCATTCGATCTCTGTCACAGCAAGTTACTTCTCATCAGCAGTGTAGCAGGGTTTGAGTTCAGGTCACAGAAAACAGTCCAAGCAGCGTTTCTTGAGCTTTTTGATTCAGGATGCAGTGATAAACTGTATACACATTTACAGTGTGGGCATTGCTTACTTGCCTTACAGCCCTGGCTGCTCACTGCTCTCCACCTGAACAGCTGCTGACAGTACAGATGAGAGAACCGCTTCCTTTGAAACTGGGAAACCAGTTCCTGCTTTGGAACCGACAAACCGGATACAAATATCAGGGATCCGGTTCCAGTGAGTACTGTTAAGCTTGTAATAAAACTGATTATTAAAAATATTAATTTCTGTCAAAAATACATTTGATAACTTTAACTGACACGTTCTCACTTAGAAAAAAAGGTGCAGTGTGTTTATTACAGCATTAACGGCTTTCATTACTTTTATTTGTTATATTTATTTCCCTGGAGAATAATTCTCACTTTTATATGAAGGGTTGATCGGATCTTCTTCAGATTGGCTTCGGGTAAAGTGAATGTTCTGCACCTCGATGGGATCATTCACAAGAAAACCCCAAACCAACACGACCAGATATCGGCTATCTAAAAAAGTCATTTACCTCCATGCCGATGGGGTCGTATTTCGGCTTGGGATCCTAACATATACACCGACCTGTTTGTACATACCATGTGGTTAAAGATTTTTTTAATTGTAAGCTTTGTGAAATTTGCAATTAACAAGGTTCATGTAAAAGCACACAATGACTTTCACTGTTGTAATAAAACTGTTACTGTGCAAATTGGAGATTATTGATTATTTTGTTAGCTTTAATTATACAGGGTGATTTCGTAGATTGCACAATATTGTCGGAACATCGCAAAAGATGCATCGTTTATGTATCGTACCTTATAAGAACATAAGAACATAAGAAAGTTTACAAACGAGAGGAGGCCATTCAGCCCATCTTGCTCGTTTGGTTGTTAGTAGCTAATTGATCCCAGAATCTCATCAAGCAGCTTCTTGAAGGATCCCAGGGTGTCAGCTTCAACAACATTACTGGGGAGTTGGTTCCAGACCCTCACAATTCTCTGTGTAAAAAAGTGCCTCCTATTTTCTGTCCTGAATGCCCCGTTATCTAATCTCCATTTGTGACCCCTGGTCCTTGTTTCTTTTCAGGTCAAAGAAGTCCCTGGGTCGACATTGTCTATACCTTTTAGGATTTTGAATGTTTGAATCAGATCGCCGCATAGTCTTCTTTGTTCAAGACTGAATAGATTCAATTCTTTTAGCCTGTCTGCATACGACATGCCTTTTAAACCCGGGATAATTCTGGTTGCCCTTCTTTGCACTCTTTCTAGAGCAGCAATATCCTTTTTGTAACAAGGTGACCAGAACTGAACACAATATTCTAGGTGAGGTCTTACTAATGCATTGTAAAGTTTTAACATTACTTCCCTTGATTTAAATTCAACACTCTTCACAATATAGCTGAGCATCTTGTTGGCCTTTTTTATAGTTTCCCCACATTGTCAAGATGAAGACATTTCAGAGTCAACATAAACTCATAGGTCTTTTTCATAGTTACTTCCCTTCTTCAATTTCAGTATCTCCCATATGATATTTATAATGCACATTTTTATTGCCTGCATGCAATACTTTACACTTTTCTCTATTAAATGTCATTTGCCATGTGTCTGCCCAGTTCTGAATGCTGTCTAGATCATTTTGAATGACCTTTGCTGCTGCAACAGTGTTTGCCACTCCTATTTTTGTGTCGTCTGCAAATTTAACGAGTTTGCTTACTATACCAGAATCTAAGTCATTAATGTAGATTAGGAATAGCAGAGGACCTAATACTGATCCCTGTGGTACACCACTGATTACCTCGCTCCATTTTGAGGTTTCTCCTCTAATCAGTACTTTCTGTTTTCTACATGTTAACCACTCCCTAATCCATGTGCATGAATCCCTACTGCGTTCAGTTTGAGAATTAATCTTTTATGCGGGACTTTGTCAAAAGCTTTCTGGAAATCTAACTAAACAATGTATGCTTTGCAATTATCCATTGTCAATGTTGCATCCTCAAAAAAGTCAATCAGGTTAGTTAGACATGATCTCCCTTTTCTAAAACCATGCTGAGTGTCTCCCAGGATATTGTTACCATATAGCTAATTTTCCATTGTAGATTTTATTATAGTTTCCATAAGTTTACATATAATAGAAGTCAGGCTTATTGGTCTGTAGTTACCTGGTTCGGTTTTGTCTCCCTTTTTGTGATTTGGTATTACGTTTGCAATTTTCCAGTCTGTCGGTACAACCCCTGTGTCAAGAGACTGTTGCATGATCTTGGTTAGCGGTTTGTAAATAACTTCTTTCATTTCTTTGAGTACTTTTGGGAGGATCTCATCCAACCCGGGGGATTTGTTTATTTTAAGAGCTCCTAGTCCCTTTAACACTTCTGCCTCTGTTATGCTAAAGTTATTTAAAACTGGTCGACATGTGGGGCATGTTGTCCATGTCCTCCTTTGTAAAAACCTGTGAAAAGTAATCATTTAATATATTTGCTATTTTTTTTCTTAGTCTATGATTTTGCCATTTGTGTCTCTTAGACATTTAACCTCCTCTTTGAATGCTCACTTGCTGTTATAATATTGGAAAAACATTTTGGAATTGGTTTTAACCCCCTTAGCAATATTGATTTCTATCTCTCTCTTGACCTTTCTAACTTCCTTTTTGACTTGTGTTTGCAGTTCCAAGTACTCTTTCTGTGTACTTTGTTTTTGGTCCCTTTTAAACGCTCTGTAAAGTGCCTTTTTTCACTGAATATTTTTATAAAAGACTAAATCAAGGCATGCCTCCCCTCTAGTCGGTGCCTTGACTAATTGCGTTAGGAAGCAGTCATTTGTCATTTCCACCATTTCAATTTCGTCCGTCGTGCTCCCCCATTTTATACGGGGGAATTTGAAATCCCCCATTAGTATGGCTTATATGTATAGTCTCTGTCAAATATTTTTTCCATTGCAGAAATTTTTTTTGTATCCTCCAGTTTGCGCAGCCTATTATTTTTACAAAATGGGACACACAAGATGTAGAAGTTTGCTGGCCAGCAAATGAGAAAAGATAAGAAAACAAACATCAATCAATCAATCAATCTTTATTTTATATAGCGCCTTTCATAGTGAACCACCATCACAAAGCGTTTTACAAGACAGTGAGGAACAATGCATAATACATTAAATACAGTGAAATACAGGGCATAGTACATTAAATACAACAGTAAAAAACAATGCAAATACATTAAATACAAGCATATTACATTTAATACAAAACATTGTGGATGGAGTGAAAAACCTGAAATAGCAATTTAGACAACAATTAATAACAGATATCCGGCTTGAAGAGCATTGAAATCAAGAGAGAACAAGCGGGTCTTGAGAGTTGATTTGAAGCGAGCGATTGTGGGAGCTGTACGCCCTAGAGCTGGGAAAGAGTTCCAGAGAGTCGGGGCCATGAAGCTAAAAGAGCGCTCTCCCAGTGTGGTGCACTTTTGCTTGAGTATAACAAGCAAGCCAGAGTCAGTGGACCTCAGCTTGCGTGCAGGGACATAGCGGGTCAGCAGGTTGGAGAGATACTCTGGACCTGTGTGATGAAGGGCCTTGTATGCCAGCAGGAGAATTCAGAAGTAATCCTGAACTTTACAGGTAGCCAGTGCAGCTCGCAAGACAGGGGGTGATGTGATCATGCTTTTTACATCTGGTAAGGATCCTAGAAGCGGCATTTTGAACCAGCTGCAGTCTGTTTATGGAGCGTGATGGAAGACCACCTTAGAGAGAGTTGCAGTAGTCGAGTCGAGAGGAGATGAATGCGTGACAGAGTATCTCTGCATCCGGGAGGGGAAGGTAGGGACTGACCTTCGAGATGTTTCGGAGGTGGTAGAAGGAGGATTTGACTACAGAGGAGATTTGGGCATCAAAGGAGAGGTTACTATCCATTTTAATTCACCACACTAAAGTAATACAACCATGCCAGACTTATATAGTGTAGCCTTTTATACCATCAGAAACCAGCATGTCCAGTATATAACAGAGAGACCCTGTCATAAGCAAAATAACATTCAAGGTCTTTTTTTTTCTTCATATTCCAGAATGTATATCACTGACTGGCACAACACTTAAACACTGCCATTGCAACTAAATCAACTTTCTGTGCAACAATTATTAGGGCCCCACCTGTGCCCCTCACTCAATGATATGCAGCACAGACTATGTGGGCCCAGGGGCCCTAATACCTGCTGCACATGACGTGATTTTATAATGTTGAGCCATTCAAAGCAAATCTGAAATCTGGAGGAATTCTATAGCGATCAGAGGTCAAGACTGACATGGCGTGATGTCACAGAGTATCCGCCCTCTTAGTAAAGGAAGGACTTGCACATTCGGAATAAATTATAGGAAAGAACTGATTTCAGGCAGAAAAAAAACCTAAAGAGAACTACTTTCAGGCATTAATGCATCTGCTTCATCAAGTCATAAGCAAAGCAGCAGCAGTTAAAAGACTCAAACTCAGTCCAGCCTCGCCCACTTGCAGCTTGAAACACAGGTATGATCAGGAAGCACAGAAGAGGGACTTCATTTATTCTTTTAAAGTTACATTTAGAAATCCCTTTTGAATTGAAGGAGAAAGGATTATATTATTGTGATGAGCCAGCTGACTCAGTCATGCATTGATTGAAACATTGGCAACCTTAATTGGACTGAGCATTATGACCAATGACGGCATGCTTGTTGTTATTGAATAATTGGAAAACTGGAGGATAAAGGCAATGTACAGATTAGACCAGAGAGCAGATTTTGGGGTTTTGACGCCTGTTTGGTTTTTGTTGCTGCTGAGGGGTCGCTGACGGGGTTCGGGGCTGCCCGTGGAACTTATCTGAACTGAAACGTAATTAAACGAACTGCGCGCTTTGCGAGACTCTGGGGGGACTTGTCATTGAAGGGAAGTTTTCTTTCTGTATTTCTGCTTAAATACAACTTTTACCGCTGTTAATATGTACTGAGTGGTTTATGAATTACTGATATAATAGAATCTAGTTTTAACGCAATATTGACTGCTGCTAATATATACTGACCGGGTATGAAATGTTGATGTAATATAATCTGGTTTCTAAACGTAATATTAATTGATGCTGATTTGCACTGAATAGTTTATGAATTATGGATAGTATTGTATTTTTAAACTGACTACTAAAACTGGGTACTTCTTAAAAACGCTAATCTTCGCGAGTGATACTTGTCAATTGTGTCTAGTGATTGAGTTGCCATTGTGTTGCCAATTATCCTTACAGCAATTAATCTAACTTATTTGTGTTTGTGCTTTAATTGAAGTGTGTGTGTGTGTGTGTTTTTACATTGAAGTTGTTATTGTTTATTGATTTGTGTGGTTTTTCTCGTATGATTTGAATATTGGTTTGTGTATCAACACTTAATAGTTTTATTTGATTTGTTTAGTCGCACATATTGGTTTTAAATGTAATATTGGTTGCTTATATTTGAAGTTTGGTTTATTGCTGTATGGCAATTTAACTGAAGGCCTAACTGTAATACATAGTAATTTGACTTGTTCTATGAGAACTGACTGGATCAAACATTTTTGTTGGTTGTTGTAATTGTTTTCTACCATTGGCCACATTGCCTGTACTAAATGGTATACCCATATCATTTTTATGCTCCTTTTAAAAGTAAAGATATCCCTTTTGATTCTAGCAGTTTCTGGGTGCCTCACTCTGTTCCCTAGCTACCATAACTATATAACATTCTACGAATGGGGTGTGGCGGAGTGTCCCGCCCCTTTGTTTATTATTTATTTATATTATGATTTATGTTTATATTACGGCGAAGAGCCGCTTATTTTGTTATTGTTTTTGCATTTTAAAAACCCCGTGAGGATGCGTGGCTGATCAGCTACTGATTATTCAACTAGCTGACAGTCACGCATCCTTACTAAACTCGTGCAGACTGTGGCCGAGGGGGTAATAAGATAATTAACAGCTAGTTAATCCCTCAGCCAGAATATAAAAGCCTACAGCTGTCCGCGCTAAAGGGGAGAGTGTACAGAGGAGAGTACGGGAGAGTGGAGAGAGTGAAGAGAAATGAAAGAAAGAAACAAAGAAACAATTGCTATATAGAATGTATACTTGTTTAGTTATTGTTTATTTGTTTGGCCAACGTGCCCTTTTGTTTCTGTGTTTGTTTAAATCTTTGTTTATTTATTTAATAAAATGCTTCGCGCCGTTATGTTCAGCTTCACCCGCCCATTCATTGTTTCTGGTAGTTCCTGGTCTGTGACGTCACCACACACGCCACTCAACAGCGCTCGGTCACATGGGGTTATTTATCCGGACCGTCCCGGTTAACCAAAGGTGGTGGCAGCTACACGCTATTCTGTTTCAATCCAGTTAGAACACAACCTAGCCAGGACAGGTTTTGTTACATTATCAAAACAAGCATTCTTAAATTGCAGAAGAGGAAGATCATACTCAAATGTGCCACACAACCTTACAGTATAATCTACAGGCTTTCAGGGAACTCGCTGTGAAAGTGAAAGAAGTTTTAGGTTGTGGACTTTGACAAGAGCCGTTACAGAGAGCAAGGCAGGGTGTGACTGTACAGAAATGGCAGCAAACACTTCTGGTCTGGAAGAAGAGCTTTCCTGCGCTGTGTGCTGTGAGATTCTCAAGGATCCTGTAACTCTTCATTGTAACCACAGCTTCTGTAAAGCATGTCTGGATCAGTGCTGGAAAGAGAAGAGAGCTCAGGAGTGTCCGCTGTGCAGGACGAGGGCTTCAGTAGGGCAGCTTCCTGTGGATTTCAAGCTCAGGAATATTGTGGAGTGGTTCTTAAAAGAACACAGTCACAAACCTGCAGCACCTCCTGCAATACTCTGCAGTCTGCATGAAGAGAAACTGAAGGTATTCTGTTTGGATGATAAAGAGGCGATCTGTCTTGTTTGTCAAATATCAAAGAAACATGAAAATCACAAGTGCCGCCCAGTCGAGGAGGCAGCACAGGATTATAAGGTTTGTGAACAACTTTTATTTATCAGAAAAAAAGAAGAAAATATATATATACTGTATATATATATATATATATATATATATATATATATATATATATATATATATATATATATATATATATATATATATGGCAGTTTAAACAACAAGATCCAACAAGTCTGAGCAGAACAAATCCTGTTTATATATATATATATAAAAAATAATAGGGCAGCAGTGTGGAGTAGTATGGTCAGCAGTGTGGAGTAGTGGTTATGGCTCTGGACTCTTGACCGGAGGGTCGTGGGTTCAATCCCAGGTGGGGGGACGCTGCTGCTGTACCCTTGAGCAAGGTACTTTACCTAGGTAAGTCGCCCTGGATAAGGGCGTCTGCTAAGAAATAAATAATAATGTACGTATGTATGTGTGTGTGTATATATATATATATATATATATATATATATATATATATATATATATATATATATATAGTGTATATATATGTATATATTTAAACTAACACAGACCATATCACAGAAGGAGAGAGAGATAGAGTACTGTACAGGAATGTGGAGGGGAGCGTGTCGTTATTTAATAGCCGTTTCAGCCACCCCTGTGTAAGCCTCATATCTCAGGACCCATTACAGATAGACTTCAGTTTGCACTTGTACAAATCCTATGTGCTTCACAACGTCTGACCTGATCAGGCATATTGAACTCGTGACTTTGTAAGTTCCATCTGCACAGACAGTGATGTGCAAGCTCTGGGTTTCATTGCATTTCAGGGAGAACTCAAGACTGCGCTGAAGCCCTTGCAGGACAAGCTGAAAACCTTAAATAAAGTTAAAGAAGAATGTGATAAAACAGCAGAGCACATCAAGGTAAGAGAACTAGATTAGTGATTGAAACAATACACAACATACATTTCCACTGGACACCCAAACTAACTCGAAAGTGATCCTTTTCTTGTATAGAAACAAGCCCTGCAAACAGAGAGGCAGATAAAGGAGGAGTTTGAGACACTTCACCAGTTTCTACGAGATGAAGAAAAGGCCAGGATAGCTGCACTGAGAGGGGAAGAGGAACAAAAGGGAAGAATCATGAAAGAGAAGATTGAAAAACTTACAAGAGAAATCTCATCCCTTTCAGACACAATCCGAGGGATAGAACAGGAGCTGGAAGCTGAAGACATCTTCTTCCTGCAGGTAGTGATTGTTTAACTGTGTGTGACATTGTTCTTATTGTGAATGCACACTCACTACTACACTATGAATGTGAACTGTGTGTGACATGTTCTTATTGTGAACGCACACTCACTACTACACTATGAATGTGAACTGTGTGTGACATGTTCTTATTGTGAACGCACACTCACTGCTACACTATGAATGGGACTTTACAATCAAATATGTCAGTACACATTTGAACTTCATTTAACATTGACTTCACTTTTCAAGCATGGTTTGTATTGCTGTTTGTTCTTAAGTTGACCCCACAAATGGGTAAAACAGGCAGAAAATGCCTCACCTCCAGCTCCACAAACCAGCGGAGGGGTCTCATTGGTCTGGTGCTCTAGAGACTATGTTAATGGATAAACACTGAGTTCAAAATGTAAAGCTGGACAGCGGTGCTGCTGTTTTCTATCAAAGTGGTATTTGTGTTTTAATAATGTCTCAATTCATGTCCTTGTTTGTTTCAGAAGTACAAAGACACACAAAGAAGGTATGTAAGATCTGGCCTGTCTTCCTCTCTTGTATTGTATTGAATGCAAACACAGAGCAGCACTAACTCCTGAATATGATTGCAGAGCCGAGTGCACGCTGCAGGATCCACAGTGTGTTTCAGGAGCGCTGATATATGTAGCCGAGCACCTGGGCTCTCTGAAGTACAAAGTGTGGGAGAAGATGCTGGGGATTGTTCAATACAGTGAGTCCTGTGGGGACCATCACAAAGGAGGGGGGTGCATATAACCACAATCCACAATGTGTGTAAGCAGCAAGATACAGCTCTCTACAATCAATAATAATGGACAATGAAATGTACAGACCTGTAGCAAATACACTTCTATCCATCACAAAGATCATCTCTCAGTTCAATATTAAACATTGTGAGCTGCTCATAGTATTCAGGTGAGCTGGAAGAGCATTCCAAGAGAGCAAAAGGCTTTCTGATCCCATGTTGGTCTGCAATGAAACTCCTGCAGTAGAACACAGACTTCTCTGAGTTCAGCCCATTGTCTTGGAAGTCCCAGAGCTCTAAGAATGTTAGTGCTGAGCAGTGTTCTGTTCTAGAGCTCTGTGATAGAACTCTGTGAGCAGCTACAATTCTCACTGACCAGAGTTCTGGAGCCAGTTATACTCCGATCATCCAGCCGTACATCAATTCAGCATTTATATACTGTATACCCTCTCAGCCAATCAGGGCTGGATTTATACATGCTGTGAATGGATCTGATTTAAACAGGTTCAGACGCTGTTCATTTGATATTTCTAAGGGAATTTCTGTTTTTAAAAGTTATGTTTGATATTGAATAATATTTGAAATGGTGTTTTATAAAGAAATATATACAATTTTTACCATCTAAATTATTAAAATGCTTGTAGGTTGGTGTTCTCATTATTTTAATCTTCTCATTTCTTCTCTCAGCTCCAGTGACTCTGGATCCCAACACAGCAAACTGTGCTCTGATACAGTCTGAGGATCTAACAAGTGTGAGACACAGCAATGAGAGACAGCAGCTTCCTGACAACCCAGAGCGGTTTGGTAAATCTGTTAAAGTGCTGGGCTCAGAGGGGTTCACCTCAGGGAAACACTGCTGGGACGTGGAAGTGGGGAACAAACCTGACTGGGATCTGGGTGTGACAAAAGAGTCCAGCCAGAGGAAAGGGAGCATCACTCCGAACCCAGGAGCAGGATACTGGGCTATAGCCATGAGGGGTGGGGATCAGTACTGGGCATGGACCTCACCAGGGACACGACTCACTCTGGAGAAGAAACCCCAGAAGATCAGAGTTCAGCTGGACTGTGACGGGGGGGAGGTGACATTCTTTGACGCCAGTGATATGAGACCCATCTACACTTTTAAACACAGATTTACTGAGAGAATGTTTCCATATTTCTGTCCTGGCTTTCCTAACTCTGCCCCTCTCAGACTGTGCCCTGTGAAGACAGTTATAAAAGTGGATTAGCCCAATGTGTTCAGGATGAACAGTAGGGATGTATAATAATAATAATAATAATAATAATCCTGTGACCCTGCTGGCTGCTGCACATTGATAGGGGTGTGAGGGGTGGCAGTGACAGGTGAAGCATTTCACTGAAGCTCATTTCCTCCTGGGTTAACCAGTAAGAACAGGAGCAGGTTGTGTAGTTTCCTGAAGGTGCTGGGGGGGTGTATATGGGGGGGGGGGTCTCATTGGTATAATATCATGTCACTCAAGCCAGTAGAAGCACAGGAAATACATCATTCCTGCTGACTCCTCAACACCACCCATGTGGAGGAGCTCAGATTAAAAGGACGCTGGCTGCAGTTAGCTCTTTATAATTAATGTCAATTTTCTGAATCTAATACAATTATGATACCACAAGGTTTATGATATTTATCTAAAGATTGGTAATAAATAAAGGGTTTAAAACATGATCTAGCCTTTAATTTTTATTTTGTATTTCCAGTGTTTAATTCCCCTTCGCATGGGGTGAAGCTCATTTCTCCTGCCACCACACTGTAGATTCACTCCCTGTGCAGCAGGTATTAGGATCCCACCTGAAGCTTTAAACTCCCTTAGCTGCACACAGGACTGGAGGTGGAGACAGCTGCTCACAGAGTTCCATCACAGAGCTCTAGAATAGAACCCTGTGTCACATTCTTAGAGCTCTGGGAGCATTCCACACCTTGTATAAGTGAATATGTAGGGCAGTGAAGCTGAGTGGTGCCTCAGTCTGGGTGAATTGATGTCTCATTTATTTACTTTATTTATTTATTTATTCATTTATTTATTTATATTTTTATATATATATATATATATATACAGTACTGTGCAAAAGTTTTAGGCAGGTGTGAAAAAATGCTGTAAAGTAAGAATGCTTTCAAAAATAGACATGTTAATAGATTATATTTATCAATTAACTAAATGCAAAGTGAGTGAAGAGAAGAAAAATCTATATCAAATCCATATTTGGTGTGACCACCCTTTGCCTTCAAAACAGCATCAATTCTTCTAGGTACACTTGCACAAAGTCAGGGATTTTGTAGGCATATAGTCAGGTGTATGATTAAACAATTATACCAAACAGGTGCTAATGATCATCAATTCAATATGTAGGTTGAAATACAATCATTAACTGAAACAGAAACAGCTGTGTAGGAGGAATAAAACTGGGTTTCCAGATGTGCTGTCCAAGCTCTTTTGAAGAAGCATAAAGAAACGGACAACGTTGAGGACCGTAGACGCAGTGGTCGGCCAAGGAAACTTACTGCAGCAGATGAGAGACACATCATGCTTACTTCCCTTCGCAATCGGAAGATGTCCAGCAGTGCCATCAGCTCAGAACTGGCAGAAAACAGTGGCACCCTGGTACACCTATTTACTGTCCGGAGAAGTCTGGTCAGAAGTGGCCTTCATGGAAGACTTGCGGCCAAAAAGCTATACCTCCGACGTGGAAACAAGGCCAAGCGACTCAACTATGCACGAAAACACAGGAACTGGGGTGCAGAAAAATGGCAGCAGGTGCTCTGGACTGATGAGTCAAAATTTGAAATATTTGGCTGTAGCAGAAGGCAGTTTGTTCGCGAAGGGCTGGAGAGCGTACACGAATGAGTGTCTGCAGGCAACAGTGAAGCATGGTGGAGGTTCCTTGCAAGTTTGGGGCTGCATTTCTGCAAATGGAGTTGGGGATTTGGTCAGAATTAATGGTCTCCTCAATGCTGAGAAGTACAGGCAGATACTTATCCATCATGCAATACCATCAGGGAGGCATCTGATTGGCCCCAAATTTATTCTGCAGCATGACAACGACCCCAAACATACAGCGAAAGTCATTAAGAACTATCTTCAGCGAAAGAAGAACAAGGAGTCCTGGAAGTGATGGTATGGCCCCCACAGAGCCCTGATCTCAATATCATCAAGTCTGTCTGGGATTACATGAAGAGAGAGAAGCAACTGAGGCTGCCTAAATCCACAGAAGAACTGTGGTTAGTTCTCCAAGATGTTTGGGCCAACCTACCTGCCGAGTTCCTTCAAAATCTGACTTGTGCAAGTGTACCTAGAAGAATTGATGCTTGATGCTGTTTTGAAGGCAAAGGGTGGTCACACCAAATATGGATTTGATTTAGATTTTTCTTCTGTTCACTCACTTTGCATTTAGTTAATTGATAAATATAATCTATTAATCTATGTCTATTTTTGAAAGCATTCTTACTTTACAGCATTTTTTCACACCTGCCTAAAACTTTTGCACAGTACTGTGTATATATATATATATATATATATATATATATATATATATATATATATATATATATATATATAAATATAAATAACATGTATTGTGTAAAAGAAGCCATCTTGTGAAGTTGGGTTCTCTATCATTTATAAAAGGGAGGTTTAGTAAAGTCTGTAAAAATGATTCTCCCTCAGAAATCAAATGAATAAATGAATCAGTAAACTTGAGGGTGGTTGCACTGGTTTAAATTCAATTCCAGATGTGGGCAGTGTGCTGCTTTAAAGCATGAAGAATCCATTGTGCATGTTGAAGTATCTGTAGCAACTGGTATAGAGCTGCATTCTGTGTCAATATTGAGAGGAACAGTAGTTCCGCGTACAAGTTAAAAAAACTTGTTTGAAACTACTGAGTGTCTCTATACAGCTCAAACAGTTTAGCTGTTTTTACCATGTTGCAGCGGCAAAACAAAATCACTTAGAATTACCATCTCTACCAGTATCAAAAGTCTGAAACTTTCTTACCTCAGATGTGAAAAAAAACGTACATACCTCTTATACACAATGAGATATAAGTCGTCAAACTAAGGTGAAATTGTTATTCTTCTTCTTCCGTCTGCTTTTTAAGGGTGTGTAGCGACTATTCAAACAGAAAAGCTAAATAACTGGACATCTACCAATCATGTGATTCCACATGTTGGTCAACGTCAAAACATACCAGGGAATGCAAGCAGTTTGATATCCACACCATCTATATTAAACAAATTATGTTTTAAAACAGCACATATCGCAGGAGGAAGAAAAAAAAATACCGTGGTTTGTACTTGCAACATGGCGTTCTTTTATTATTATTTGTTTATTTAGCAGACGCCTTTATCCAAGGCGACTTACAGAGACTAGGGTGTGTGAACTATGCATCAGCTGCAGAGTCACTTACAACTACGTCTCACCCGAAAGACGGAGCACAAGGAGGTTAAGTGAGTTGCTCAGGGACACACAATGAGTCAGTGGCTGAGGTGGGATTTGAACCGGGGACCTCCTGGTTGCAAGCCCTTTTCTTTAACCACTGGACCACACAGCCTCCTTGAAGAGCACACGACCTTAGCCCGCTGCGCCACTGCGCAGTTGTTGAAATGTGTTTATTTTTTAAGCTTACATCCAAGCCTGACCAGCTTTCACTGAAAACCGGAAGGTTCTGCTCGATTCTAGAAATTTTTGATTTCCTGTTTGAACATTTCTAGTTTCCTGTTTGTTTGGTAGATACCATAGAATGGAATTGCACACAAGAGTGACATGTAGCTTCCTTGTCTAAATCTCTGAACTCTGATAAATTGTAGTTCCTTGTTTAATTAAAAATAAATAAAGGAATAAATTATTTGGTAGAAATAAATAAATGATTTAAACAAATGCATAGAGGAATAAATACATTTATAAATAAATATTTTTAAATAAATAAATGTAGAAATGAATACATGTTTATATTATAAATGTATAAATAAATTAATAAATAGCAAGCTAGAAAACTACGTCATATTAATTGATTTGGCTGATGCGTTTATCCACAGCAATTGACATTTATATACCTATATAAAAAGTGCAAGTTTCATGTAATATATATATATATATATATATATATATATATATATATATATATATTGCAAGTTGCCTAAAATTAATAGCGCATCAAAGAAAGAAAGAAAGAGTGCAATTGGCATAACCGGCATGTTTGCCCTCTGTTCTGCCCCAGTAAACCACGTTGGTCCGAGCTAAATACAGGTGCAGCTTACAGAGAGGGTGTCCCTCGCTGGGTACCTGCAGAGAAATCAGTGGTCCAACGTGATTTAACCTGTTAAATGCAAGGCTACTTATTCAACATAGATACATAAAGACCAAATAAGAAGCTGAGCGATTGGCATTTGTGGGATATTTACCCGCTGTTCTTCCCCAGTAAACCACGTTGGGCCGGGCTAAATACAAGTGGGCCTTGCAGAGAGGTTGCCCCTTGTCAGGTACCGGCAGAGAAATCGGTGGCCCAAAGTGATTTAACCCTTTAAATGCAAGGCTACTTCTTCAAGGTTGACAAATACATTTATGCACTAAAAGCCAGTGAATAAGAAGCTGAGCGAATGAGAAGCTGGCGAATAAGAAGCCAACTTCAGCCTTGTCTGTAAAACCACAGACGTGTGAAACGTTTGTATGTAAATGGAATGTGTGTATAGTAAAAAAGTGCTCTATTCCTAAACAGCAGTGTTTATACCTCATTATACCTGGACTCTTCACTGGAGGGTTGTGGGTTCAATCCCGGGTGAGGGACACTGCTGTACCCTTGAGCAAGGTATTTTACCTAGATTCAGTATAAACAACTGGCTAAATTGGTAATTGTATGTAAACATAATGTTATACAGTATAATTGTGACAATTGTAAGTTGCCCTGGATAAGGGTGTCTGCTAAAAAATAAATAATAATAATTTAAGTGCAATCTGCTGAACTATTTGCATTTGACTTTGTATTTGTATATTCTGAAATATAAGAATTTGCATTTGAATTTCAAATCATGGGAAAGCTTAAAAAATATTTCAATTTTAAACACTTTTCAATAATAATGCTCATAATAAAGTAAAGAGACTTTTCAGTATTGCTGGTAAAGTTGATTAACCTGAAAGATGCAAACTAAAGGACACTTTTGATAACTTCATGTTTATTAAACATAACAGACAAAACAAGTAAACATAATAATTGTGCAATGCACATATATATATATATATATATATATATATATATATATATATATATATATATATATATATATATCATCATTGATGTCAGTTTTTCACAAACATGGTCCTGCGGGCCCACTCAGTCTGCTGTTTGTGTTTGTGACAGGATGCGAGTGACGTGGTGCAATAAATACAATGTCCAAACCAGATTCTCCCAAAATGTCCGTGATTTATTTAATAAAGTTTAAGTAACAAAATAACAAAAATAACAAAAGAAAAAACACTCCTAATCCACGATCCTCCGTGCACGGAAACTGTGCTCTGTTATTCCAGGGATTGTGGGGACTGGCTGGTGCCATGCTGTGAGGGAAGTGCTCCGGGGATTGTGCTGGCTCAGTGGCTGCAGCCCCGCGCTCCTACTCCTCCCCTGTAAAACAAACACAGACAGCACATAACACAAAAACAAAACGAGAACAGCTCCGGCTGGTGGCTCATTTCTCTCAGCGCAAAAGCCCAGGTACTGACGTAGCTGCTTCCCCTTTGTACCCAGCAAACTCCTCCCTGCAGCAGCGTCGCCATGGTTTCTCCAATCGCCATGGTGGCTGCTGCAGCTGACTGCAATGGAATCGTCCGTAGTACTTGTAGCTACGCGCCCCTCCTAATATGGTCACCTTCCGGTTTCCACCGACCACCGAGGTGGCAGATCTAGGAGGCAGCATACCCTCACCTTTACACAGCACCCTTTCTAGTTGGGAGGGAGATTTACAGCATTGATCCTTTCTTTCTTTATCACAGTGTTCCAACTGAGTTTTCAATTATTAAATTGATCCCCCAATTGAACTAACAATTAGTGACTTAATGCAATGTTAGAAATAACTTGAAATATCCAACTCTTTTGGTTGATTTCACAAACCCTAATCAGCACTAATCTTGGACTACCTTACCTGAGTTAACTTTAGGTAGTCCTAGATTAGTGTTAATTGAGGTCTATGCAGCCAGCCATTTCAACAAATAATTCAAATGCTCTGATTACACATTTTATTCATTCAACTGAGGGTTCAATTCGTAATTTAAATCTCAGTTGGAACACAAATCAGCAAACACTGGGTCCTCAGGACCAGGATTGGGAAACACTGTTTTATGTAACTTGCTTCCTATATTGGTACATACCTGTTAATTATTATGAACTACGTGATTACTGTGTTTATGTTGTTATTATATAAACTGCTTTCCTTGTATGTCACCTTGGATAAAGGCCTCTGCCAAATTCATGTTAATAATTTGTTGTATGGGAAAGTATTTGAAGTCCATTTAGCATTTGTCACATATTTGCATTTGTATTTAGTTTGGTAGTAAATGTATCACATTTGCATTTGTATTAAGCAAATTCGCAAGAACATTGACATTGCCACTGGTCTCATCAATTTCCTACTATCTGGAAAACACAAGTATGCTCAAAACCATAACCATCAAATTTAACAATGGAGTCACCCATACCTTTCAACATTTATGCTCAAAGTTTGAAATCATGGATAGAGTCTACATTGTTCGAGAGCAGCTCCCAGTCATTGGTGCTCATGCAATCACCATTCACAAATGTCAGGGGATGACTCTAAAAACAGTTATGATGGATCGTGGTAACTCCATTTTCTCCTATGGACAAAGTTTTGTTGCACTTTCCACAGTTACTTCCTTAAGCGGTATCCACCTTATCAACTTTGACCCCACCTGCATCTACGCATGTCAAACTGCAGTTGAAGAGTACCATCGGCTCAGAGGGATTTATTGTCCGAAGTTGAAAAGCTTGAAGGAGACTAACACGCTCAAGGGACACAAGGTAAAAGATCATGCACATTTCATTCACCGAGCCATCATTAATGTTCAGGAACAGCAAAAGCCTCAATCTTCTAAGAGAACATTGCACTTACACATCCATTCAGAGGCTTGAGCAACCCCAATTTCACCTCATGCTATGCAAATGCAACATTGCAGTGCCTTCTTCACTTGCAACCCCTGAAGGAGTCATTAAAACACAGTCAACAAGAGGCTATCAGGAGCTTTGTTCACAAATAGGATCACTCGCCAATCTACTGCGTCTCTAACTACTGTGGATATTTGTCACTTCTTAGGAGAACCTTTCAATAGAGGTGAGCAGCAACATGTTGCAGAGTTTCTCACCAAATTGTCTGAAATTTGTCCTGAAGTATCTTGCATGGTTTCAGTCACAATAAGTCATGGCATTCTATGTACTACATGTAACTACTGCTCATCAAACCGAGAGGTGTTGCATATTTATCCTCTACATGTACTTGCTGGTACAGATTCCATGTGTTTGGAAGAACTCATTTATAGAAATGACAAATGGGCAATGATTCCTGGTAGCAAATGTAGGCAATGCAAAACTTCTCCAATCATGAAACGTGAACTTATTCAATCAGCAGGGAGACTGATTGCAGTCCAACTTATGCTTTGGCAAACCAAACTAGACGGGACTGTTACAAAGTGACACAATGTTAAGTTCACTGCTGTGCAGAAGAGCACAATTACTGTGGACAACAGGAATTACCAATTAGCTTCCATTATCATACACCAAGGACAGGATGTTACTTCAGGACACTATGTGTCTGTTCTTGCTGTGGGTGCTACTGGAAAATGGTGCATGCAAATGATGCACTTATTGAAGTCAAGCCATGGTCAAGAAATGCAAACAAAATGTATATGTCCTTTTATGAAGAGATCTAATGCTTTACAAATGCCTTAGCCTAAGTTCATAACACCACTATATCAAGGAGAATAATGTTTTTTCCAGCATTAAAATGTGTTAGTATACTACCCTTCAGCACGGACATGCATATGTACCTTTTGAACCATTTATAACATTGTAGTTTTGTACCTACGTAAATATCAATATATCAATACCTACCAAAATAGACATATTGTTTTCAACTCTCATGCAACTATAAGAATATAATGTTTACACTTTCAATACTGTCAAAAAGTGCCTTTTACCATTATTTTACTTTCAAATATTTTCTCATTTCTCTTCTATTACTCTCTTGTAATGTCTGTCTGTCTATTTACCATACACATTCTCGAATATCTTTCCCTCGCTTTATTCATTATTTGATGAAGTAAAAAAAGAAGTGATATCTATAACAAAATCATTGTCAATGTAAAAAAAAACAAGTTAGAAAAACGCAACAGCCGTTTAAAGGAGCGATATCAAACACAAAAGTCCAAGTTAGGAGAAGCAATTAGGCCAATCTTGTCAAGCATGAAGCAAATAGGCACAATTGGAAAGGTGCTGGGGCCCAAGATTCACACAATTCTTGCTTCTAACTTGGTGCCTTTTTTTGATCGCTTCGCTCCACTTTATCGCTCCACTTTATCACTCCACTTTATCGCTCCACTTGAAATGCTCTTTATATGACTTGAAGTGACTGAGACACACACTCACACACTGAGATACAAACACACACTGACACACACACACACTCTGAAACACACACACACCGAGCCACACATACTCTACAACTCACACAGTCTCAGTGTGTGTGAGTGTGTCTCAGTGTGTGAGTGTGTGTCTCAGTCACTTCAAGTCATACAAAGAGCATTTCAAGTGGTTTGAACTTGCAACATGACGTTCTTGAAGAGCACACGACCTTAGCCCGCTGTGCCACTGAGCATTTCAAGTGGAGCGATAAAGTGGAGCAAAGCGATCAAAAAAAGGCGCCAAGTTAGAAGCAAGAATTGTGTGAATCTTGGGCCCCAGCACCTTTCCAATTGTGCCTATTTGCTTCATGCTTGACAAGATTGGCCTAATTGCTTCTCCTAACTTGGACTTTTGTGTTTGATATCGCTCCTTTAAACGGCTGTTGCGTTTTTCTAACTTGTTTTTTTACATTGACAATGTTTTTGTTATAGATAATAAATACACGAATCAATGGGGACAGTGTGAGGAGCTCAGGGCTGATCCTGGAATCCCATTGAGATCAGAGGTCGAGACTGACATGGCGTGATGTCACAGAGCATCCGCCATCTTAGTAAAGGAAGGACACATCTGAATACATCAGGGGAAAAAACTGATTTCAGACATGCCTATAAAATTAAAAATGTACCTTTAAAAAAAGAACTGCGCGTTTCTTATCCCCAGGGTACCCTGACCAGGAACTCACACCCTCTCGATCCGGAGGGAAACCTGTGATCAGATAACACGGAATGTTATTAGCTGCAGTGTGTAAAACTACAAGTCCCCTAATCCTTTTACAGTTGGATTCGGCGCCTGCGCAACCTATTACGTCACTCTAAACAGCCTTTACTTATGCGTCTGCGCGGCGCAGCCACTTCTTACATTTCCTGACCTTAGCGAGAGAGAAAGCGAGGTAAGTACGTGGTGGCTGTGCGATACAGCGACTTCTCGCTGCGTTTAAAACGGTGTTTGTTAAAAGAAGTACTCGGTTGTGTTATTTAATGCGTGCCTGCCTCCAGACAGCAGGAGTGTGGGTGCAGGGGAGTATTGTAAGTGAAACTCACAGAATGGCGGTGTGTGGACTGAATGTACACGTAAGCGGGTCGCGGGTGCGTGCTTAGCTGAGCAGGGTACAGAGTGAGTGACCCGCTCTCCGTGTTGGAGAAACATGGAGCACTATTCCCGATACGTTGATTTTGTTTCCTCGTATATGAGAGATACAGTATCACCGGGGAGTTTGCATCAGTGTGTGGCCCGCACTGTAGTAATGTACACGTAAGCATTACACACAGCGACGAGCGAGAACAACTGTGACGGGCACTGCAAGACTAGGACTGCGAACGGGGGGAGCGTTTGTGGTTTGAGGGCCGCTAATCGTTTAATTCAGTCTATTATAAAGTTTGGTTGACTTTAGAAAGTAAGCTGTGTGATGACGGGGAGTGGATCCGCGCTGTGATTTTTAACGTGCTGTGTGTTGCTGGTTTGGTGCAGCAGTAAGTTCGGTTCCGAGTCGCGAGCAGTGTGCGTTGTTGTAAGTACTGGTATGACTTGCTAGAACAGAACCGGGTTATTTCGTAAACTTGAAAATGCATATAATGCGCACTCTGTGCATCCTCCCGGTTCCAGAATGTAAACATTATGTTCTATATGTGTACATTATACTGTCTTTTTCCGTTTAGGTTTTTTTGCACAATAGTCGCTCCCATCAGAAGTCAAGCTATGATGTCTGTTAAGTGGTTTCACGCTATAAAAGTAAAGCATTGGCCGGGGAAGTGTTAGTTTAGTTTACAAAGGGGAGAGGATTGTGTTGGTGATGACGTGTCCATACTGAGGCGTGACGTGTGTTGGGACGCCGCATACGTTCTGTCTGGCTGGCTGGGTCCCTGCAGTCAACTTCAGATATAGACTCATTTAAAACAAAAACATAACATTCGTGTTAGTTTTGTTTTTGTGTGTTAAATTGTTTCAGTGATTCGTGCTTCAGCTGAAACTGAGATCTCATTTCCATACTCCATTCTGTTTGCAGCATTTCCGTGTAATAGAGTGCTCTGTGTGAGTGTGTGGACCACTTGATGGGTTTGCGTGCTAAACGTTTCTATTGTCCCTAAAGGTTTAACCATTTAATATGCAGGTCAAACAGAGGGCTGCTGCAGTATGCAGTGGAGGGGGGTGCAGGTGCAGTCTACAGTTATGTATTCCTAAAGTTCATTCCCGATAGCAGGACTTCGAATCTTAGATCTCAGGCTGTTCAAAGTTTCAGTTCCTGAAGCTTCTACAGAATGGTGGGGGTGGTGTATTCTGTTTTTCCAGCTCCATTGGAATAAAACTTGAGAGTCCTGAAACTTACTGTCATGAGGTCAAACTACAAGTTGACTGTGTAGCGAGATGTGTTTTTGTTTTGGCCGGTGCTCCTAAACTGTTTGTTTGTAATTTGATTAACTTAACTTGTTTGTGCTGGTTGTGCTCATTTGAATTTGTGGTGTGTGGTTTTTTATTTTTTAATAAATGTTATTGATGTGCCGCCTCCTTGACCAGGAATCCCTTGAAAACAGATTATAATCTCAACAGGACTTCCCTGGTTATAAACCGTTCGTGTTTTCATATACACATGATCAAGTAACAGCACTGTCTGACTGAGGGCTTCTCAGTGGCTTTTTGGACTGGTTACAAATATTTCCAGCTTGTGAAAGTTTCAGCCTGTTTTTAGAAATGAAATGGACTCCTTTGGAGTAGAATAATCCTGTTGTCGTTCCCTCCTCCCTCCAGATGAGGTCGCTGTTTGTGTTGGCTGTGTTGGTGCTGTTGTCTGCAGCTCGTGGAGAGGAAGGGGCGCGTCTGCTGGCCTCCAAGTCTCTGCTGAACCGCTATGCTGTGGAGGGGAGGGACCTCACTCTGCAGTACAACATCTACAACGTGGGCTCCAGGTCAGTCTCGGAGCACGCTGAGCCTGGCCAGTACTGCCAGCCGGCTCTTCCACTCCTGCTCTTCGTTCCAGATTGTTTGATTGAACCAATGAAACCTCCGTCCAGCCCCTGCAGTGCTTCATTATCTCATTGTACCCGTTAACCGTGAGGTGGAGTGACTGGCCCTCCAGGACCCTGATTGGACACCCCTGTCTTAACCCCATGCTGCCTACGGGGAATGACCATATTTGGGCATGAATATAGAACAACTTTGTGTTAGTGCCTGTAGTTTGGTAACCGTAAATCAGAAATTAAATCCCAATATATCAACAGAAAGGCATTAAGTAGACCTTAATTATATTTTTTCACAAGCCATGCCTCCCAAAAATATTAAATTGTATAATAAGTATTTGTAAAACATACAAATTTTTTCTAAACAATGTAGAAAGAGTATATAGAAGCTGCGCAATTTTACAAGGATTTCAAATCAGAAATCAGAATTGAAATCTAACCTGTCTGCTTCCCTCTCTCCCTCCTCACTCCCTGTATCTAACCTGTCTGCTCCCCTCTCTCCCTCCTCACTCCCTGTATCTAACCTGTCTGCTCCCCTCTCTCCCTCCTCACTCCCTGTATCTAACCTGTCTGCTCCCCTCTCTCCCTCCTCACTCCCTGTATCTAACCTGTCTGCTCCCCTCTCTCCCTCCTCACTCCCTGTATCTAACCTGTCTGCTCCCCTCTCTCTCCCTCCTCACTCCCTGTATCTAACCTGTCTGCTCCCCTCTCTCCCTCCTCACTCCCTGTATCTAACCTGTCTGCTCCCCTCTCTCCCTCCTCACTCCCTGTATCTAACCTGTCTGCTCCCCTCCCTCTCTCCTCTCTCCCTGTATCTAACCTGTCTGCTCCCCTCTCTCCCTCCCTAGCGCTGGCCTGGAAGTCGAGCTGTCTGATGATTCCTTCCCCCCGGAAGATTTCGGGATTGTCTCCGGAATGCTGAATGTGAAATGGGACCGGATTGCTCCGTATCCTTTTATAACACCAAAAGAAATAAAGAATCTTTTTTTTTATTTTTTTATAACAAAATAAAATAGAAAGGTGGATATCATTCTAAATGTTCAGAAGATACAAAATATATACCCCAGTAGAAAACACCAGCCTGGTAATACTGTGAATTAGACCAGCGTTGTGATGAGGAGTGCGAATGCAGTGCACTGCATACTGAAGGCTGCTGTAGAAGCCGAACGTCCGTATGTAAACAAGCTTGTATCGCTAGTTTTAGGAGACGTGTGGAAAACATTTCTAGCTTTCTCTGTGTTTGGTTACTTGTTTATTCCTAAGGATCATTACTGTTTCATTTGCTGGGTTTGCTGTAAAACCAGCAGAGAGTCGTGTTTTCTTCCTGAACCCCCTCCTCAGAGCCAGCAACGTGTCCCACACCGTGGTGCTGAGGCCGCTGAAGGCAGGCTACTTCAACTTCACCTCGGCCACCATCACATACCTGGCACAGGAGGGAGGCCAGGTCGTGGTGAGGACCAGCTTATTCCTGAACGGGAACCAAGTCTTACAATGCTGGTGTAGCTCTTCTCATTGGTGCCAGCAATGTTCTCACTGACCTGCTTTAAGAGTGCTCACCAAGGCTTTAGAATACATCGTCTCAAAACTAGCAACATTATTACAGGAGTGCTAGCCAAAGCATTCTGTTTGCAGTGAATATTCTTCTTTTGTTTTGTGTTTTTTATTTTCTTCATGTCCCATGATATTCACATGTTAAGAATTTCTCCGCTGTAGCAGCCGTGTGTGTGTGAATCTATCGCACGTGGTTCTGTGAGGTGTCTTGTGTTCATCTCGCTATCTCCCTCTGCAGGTGGGGTACACCAGCGCCCCGGGACAGGGTGGGATCCTGGCTCAGAGGGAGTTTGACAGGAGATTCTCTCCTCACTACGTAAGTGCTTCAGCCAGCCTGAATTCATTACTGGCCCCCTGAAAATATCATCTGCGTATAACACATTGAACATCTGGCTTTCTGCCCTGCTGTCAGAATGGAGTTCAATTGTCCATCCTTTTCACCCAACAGGCAAAGAGCTTCTATTGTTTGTCATTTTAAGTGACAAGACAGGGATGGCAGTTAGACTCCTGTTGCATAGCAGTTTCACCCATTCCATGTTTTAC
Organism: Acipenser oxyrinchus oxyrinchus; assembly: GCA_030684275.1. NCBI lineage: Eukaryota > Metazoa > Chordata > Actinopteri > Acipenseriformes > Acipenseridae > Acipenser > Acipenser oxyrinchus. The sequence goes on along the minus strand of CM060280.1, from coordinate 10,364,590 downwards.
TATGAGCTTGATTAGCTGCATTGTTTAAGTAACAAGCTCAGGTGTGTCTGATTTAAACTTAGTAAAACCAGAAAAGGATCAAAGTGCTGTGCAATGGGAGTCGTCTTTCCATCCCTGTGAGGGTGTAGTGGAGGCACAGTCCAGCCGGTTCCTGTCTGTGGGTTTGTTTCTTGCACGTGTTGTGCATGTAGCGCCACGTGGATTGTATGCAGAAGAGCGTTTTGTTAAACTCCTCCTGTCTCTTTATCTGTAGCTTGATTGGGCTGCCTTTGGGGTCATGACCCTGCCTTCCATCGGGATCCCCCTCCTTCTCTGGTACTCCAGCAAGAGGAAGTATGACACCCCCAAACCCAAGAAGAACTGAGCCCCCAGACCCCCTTCCCCTCCAAGCATCCAAACTAAACCTGCAACCCACAGCCCCTGAGCAGAAAATTACAAGCCAGAGACTCCGGGGCTGCAACATGAATTCTTCCAAGTGCAGGGATGGAAATGAGACTCCTTTTGCACAGCAGTTTCACCCATTCCGGATTTTACTGCAAACTTAATTAGCCCCAGTGTTGGTAACAAGCTCATAGTGAAACCAATATGAAATCTAAACCCAACCTGATTAGGACTCCCTGGTATTTATCACTTCATTTCTGGTTAGGGCAGGGAGTGGACGGGGATGATGTAGTTTTTTGTCTGGTACCTTTTTTCCCCACTTCCTGTAAAATGCACCATGATCTCATGTGAGTGTCGATCGCTGTGTTTCAGAGCATTGCTTAGATCAGTGGTGCACAGCCCCCGGAGGTCCAGGCCAGTCACAGCCTGAGTTTAGTGAGTCGACCCTCAGCATCTGGGCTTGGGGGTCCATCCGCAGCACATGCGATGAAATGTTTTCTTAAAAATCCACTTCAAACCAGACATTAATTTCTCGTATCACTTAAGGGAGTCAAACCCGCTGTTAGTCTTTGCCAATCCTTTTCACTGAGTTTCTTTTAAAGGCTTGAGTTCAGCAGTGAAGAGGATCCGTGTATGACTGCCTCTAATGTGTTCCAGCTGCACACTGCGGCCTGGAGGAAACTGCTTCCCCCCCCCACACACACACACACACACACACACACGGCTCTCCTCTCAAACCAGGCCCTGTTAGATCACATGAGCCCTTATTGAAGTTTCCCATCGTGAAAGCATAGCAAAGCCCAGGGAGGTTTTGTAAAGCATATTAAGATGTGGTAAATGCACAGTATAAACAATGTTAAATGACTGTGGTGAACTTTATTAAGGGAGTGATGCAGAACCTAGCTGGTTATGGATTGTATATGTGCTTGTACGTGTCAAATGGGAGTTTTTATAATAAAACCAGATTTTACAAAAAAAAAAAAAAAAGTTAGTGTGTCACTTGTTTATGTAATAGATTTAATTATTATAAACCGTGAAGCCCCTTGGCAATCAAGATGTCAGATTGATAACGAGGGAATCTGCACGGTCGGGACGCTGTCCTGCAGTTTGAGTGTCTTCTCGTTTCGCACTTTGACTGTCAAACACTCGGCTTCGCTCTGCAGTCCTCTTGTGCAGCCAGTGAGCTCCTAAGAAGACTCTTATTACACAGGAGACGGGTTCAGCTGGACGTTAGAGCTGCACAAACCGATTACTCAGGCATGCTGTCCACAGGTGCGGTCGCTGGAGTCGATCGGGCTGATTTACCATTGAGAGTGAAACGAGTGAAGAAACAGCTGCTTGGGTTTGTGTGGATCGCTGCTCTCCACAGTCTAAGAAATGCAGCAATCATCACAAACCCAAGCAGCTGTTTCTTCACTCGTTTCCCTCTCAATGGTAAATCAGCTCGATCGACTCCAGCGCCCCTCCCCCTGTGGAGAGCTTATTCAATTGGAATCGTGGTTTTGTGCAGCACAGCTCTGCAGTTTAGAACATTGCAATAGGAGGTTGTAACAATGGGTGGTGTAGCTTTTTGTAGCACAAAAATGTGCATGCATATACACTTCTGCTCTACCACTTAACTTTCACAGACCCCGATTAGCCCCAGTCTTGTTAAATTAGATCAGTGCCACTCTGGGGCTGTGAAACCAGTCGTTGCTGCAGCGTGGGACATTAAGCCAATCAAGGGTCTTTGTTTTTTTGCTCTTTCTCCTGCATTTTATTTTATTAACTTTATTCATGGCACAGGTATCACAAAAGCACTTTCAAGTAACACATTAAAACAACATATTCAGAAACAACGCGTCATGTTTTTGTACAAATATAAAGAGACATTTTTAAATAAATAATTTATAAGGGAGTTAGAAGCTATAAGTTATTGAAATAAGAGCCACTCAGGATGATTGCAAATGGTAAAGGAACAGTGTCATCTATTACATCACACCTCACAATGCTGAACAACATGCTGAAAACTGAAGCTGTTTAAAGATGAGGGCAAGAAGACTCCCATTGCATAGCAGTGTGATCCATTCCTGGTTTTACTAGGAGTTTAATAAGATACACCTGAGCTTGTTACCAAGATACACTGGGGCTAATCAAGCTCATAGTAAAACCTGGACTGGGTGAAACTGCTGTGCAATGGAAGTCTTTCCATCCCCGTTGCTCACATAACACAAATGTATGCAAAGTAGGAAAAAGTAGTTGTTTGAAGCCCCCTCTAGTATACCGCTGGCTGGGTCAGTACCTCCGGGGCAGAGGGGGTCGTGCCGGCAGCCCCTCTCTGATTTGCTCATAAACGACCTCTTCAGGGTCCCAGGGCCTCCTCTCGGTGCAGGGGGGCGCACTCTGTCTTGGAGGGAGAGGCTGGTAGGGGAGCGAGAGTGTAACAGTAACACTTTAGTTTAGAGATCTGTTACAGCGGGTAGCATATATGAAACATATTGTAAGTCACATCACCATTGGAACCTGTTAGCAGTAGCTACACTTCCAGTGTCACTGAGAGGGTAGATCTGCACTCAGAGAGTCAGCGACAAAGCGTTCAAAATGTTTAAACTACAACAGAATCTATAGAGCCAGATTAAAGTACATTCACATCATGTTTGGTGTGATTTTTATTAAGATGTAATGACTTATAATACAGTGCTGGGTGGCTGCCTCTAATCCAGTTGAGGGTGTGCTTTCTCTTGCACTGTTTGTATGACAGACCCCCCGACATAGTAAAAAGTGTGCAAGAGCTACAGTCTCAACTTGGTTAGAGGCAGCCATCGGACACTTAGAAACATGCAGTGCAACTTTCCTATAACATGGTACAGATCATAATCTTAATGGTAAAGCACCCGGGTGACCTTTTCAAACCTTTTGCAACAATTGCTTCAAATGGGTTCTCAAGCATGTCTTCTGTCTAAGTGCAGCTGGTACACCAGAGTGTAACCATTAACCTGCAACAGGGGGGTGTACAAGCTCAATTTAAAGAGAAGACATGAGCTCTAACGATCAAACTTGTTACTTTTTAGTGAAGTATTTCTTCCACACACTAGGGGGCAGCAGAGTGTTGCAGGGGGACAGGTTAATGGTTCCGCTCTGGTGTACCGTCTGCACTTGAGAGGAGACGTGATTCTGAGAGCTCTGTGAGGCCCCAGCAGTGCTTTCCACTTTCAACATGTGACTGAAACACAAAGATATCTACAGCACAATTCCAAACAACTATAAGAACAGTTATTCTGATGAAGAATCTTTAAACAGGTAAGAAACTCAGTATCAGGTAAATAGTATAAAGCCTCCCTTTAATATTCACCTGCGGGGTGAAGCCCGGGCTGGAGGGGCTCCCCACACAGAGGGGGGGTCTCCCAGTCTGAGAGAAGGAGGGGATACTGGGAATGGGAAGCGGGGGGGTAGCAGAGTGCGATCCCCCAGTCCTGGCTCTGCTCACCTGCAGGTCCACTTCAGAATACAGAGACTGATCTGGAGGAAAGAATGAAGCCATCACAGACAGAAACCATGTGACACAGAGACAGGGTTAGTGCACAAGGAGGCAGACAGACAGACAGGCAGGCGGACAGGGTTAGTGCACAAGGAGGCAGACAGACAGGGTTAGTGCACAAGGAGGCAGACAGACAGGGTTAGTGCACAAGGAGGCAGACAGACAGACAGGCAGGCGGACAGGGTTAGTGCACAAGGAGGCAGACAGACAGACAGGCAGGCGGACAGACAGACAGGCGGACAGGGTTAGTGTACAAGGAGGCAGACAGACAGACAGGCAGGCAGACAGGGTTAGTGCACAAGGAGGCAGACAGACAGACAGGCAGGCAGACAGGGTTAGTGCACAAGGAGGCAGACAGACAGACAGGCAGGCAGACAGGGTTAGTGCACATCTGTCTAATGAATGGGTGTGCATGGTGGGTTAGGGACTATTTTGTTAGGTGCAGTTGCTTTAAGTGTGCTTCCTCAATATGAACGATCATTCACCCTGGCACTCCGTTCCTAAATTATTTTATTAGAGACCACGTCAAGTGGGCTTCTATAAGAGCTTCCCATAGTAAAAGCATACAAAGCATACAGAAGCATGGTAAAGCATAGTGAAAGCATAGTGAAAGCATAGAGAAGCATGGTAAAGCATAGTGAAGCACGGTAAAGCATAGTGAAAGCATAGAGAAGCATGGTAAAGCATAGTGAAAGCATAGTGAAAGCATAGAGAAGCATGGTAAAGCATAGTGAAGCACGGTAAAGCATAGTGAAAGCATAGAGAAGCATGGTAAAGCATTGTAAAGCATAGTGAAAGCATAGTGAAAGCATAAAGAAGCATGGTAAAGCATTGTAAAGCATAGTGAAAGCATAGTGAAAGCATAGAGAAGCATGGTACAGCATTGTAAAGCACAGAGAAAGCATTGTAAAGCATAGTGAAAGCATAGAGAAGCATGGTAAAGCATAGTGAAAGCATAGTGAAAGCATAGAGAAGCATGGTAAAGCATATAGAAGCATGGTAAAGCATAGTGAAAGCATAGAGAAGCATGGTAAAGCATAGAGAAGCATGGTAAAGCATAGTGAAAGCATAGTGAAAGCATAGAGAAGCATGGTAAAGCATAGAGAAGCATGGTAAAGCATAGTGAAAGCATAGTGAAAGCATAGAGAAGCATGATAAAGCATAGTGAAAGCATAGTGAAAGCATAGAGAAGCATGGTAAAGCATAGAGAAAGCATAGTGAAAGCATAGAGAAGCATGGTAAAGCATAGAGAAGCATGGTAAAGCATAGTGAAAGCATAGAGAAGCATGGTAAAGCATAGAGAAGCATAGTGAAAGCATAGAGAAGCATGGTAAAGCATAGAGAAGCATGGTAAAGCATAGTGAAAGCATAGAGAAGCATGGTAAAGCATTGTAAAGCATAGAGAAGCATGGTAAAGCATAGTGAAAGCATAGAGAAGCATGGTAAAGCATAGAGAAGCATGGTAAAGCATTGTAAAGCATAGAGAAGCATGGTAAAGCATAGTGAAAGCATAGTGAAAGCATAGAGAAGCATGGTAAAGCATAGAGAAGCATGGTAAAGCATTGGAAAGCATAGTGAAAGCATAGAGAAGCATGGTAAAGCATTGTAAAGCATAGAGAAGCATGGTAAAGCATAGTGAAAGCATTCAGAAGCATGGTAAAGCATAGTGAAAGCATAGGAAGCATGGTAAAGCACAATGAAAGTATGGTAAAGCACAGAGAGGTCCGGTAAAGCCTATTACAAACATGGTAAACCATACCACTCCTGGCAGAGTCCTGATCAGGCTGCGGGACGTTTCTCCCCACTGCGTAGAAGGGGATGGGGAGGTCGGGTTGGGAGTACACTGAGCTGCACTGGGAGGACTGGGCAGCGAGGTGGCCTGTCTCTTCATAGGTGTGCGGAGCCAGCAGCTCGGAGTATTTGTCTTCGGGGGTGTCTGTGGGCCCTGCGGGGGCCGCAGCAGGCTGTCTCTGCTTGTTAACCCGCGCGTAGGGGGCGTCCGAGCGAGCCACATGACCGGGGTGCAGTCCCTGGGGCTCCCCAGCAGGTGGCGTGTGTGTTTGGTCGGGGAGGAGGAGCAGAGGGGTGGGGAGAGGAGGGATGAAGTCTGGTATCTGGGGAGATGAGAAACAACACTGGTCTATATGAGTCAATGGAGTCACTTCACAACACTGGTCTATATGAATCAATATGAGTCAATGGAGTCACTTCACAACACTGGTCTATATGAGTCAATGGAGTCACTTCACAACACTGGTCTATATGAGTCAATGGAGTCACTTCACAACACTGGTCTATATGAGTCAATGGAGTCACTTCACAACACTGGTCTATATGAATCAATATGAGTCAATGGAGTCACTTCACAACACTGGTCTATATGAGTCAATGGAGTCACTTCACAACACTGGTCTATATGAATCAATATGAGTCAATGGAGTCACTTCACAACACTGGTCTATATGAGTCAATGGAGTCACTTCACAACACTGGTCTATATGAGTCAATGGAGTCACTTCACAACACTGGTCTATATAAATCAATATGAATCAATGGAGTCACTTCACAACACTGGTCTATATGAGTCAATGGAGTCACTTCACAACACTGGTCTATATGAGTCAATGGAGTCACTTCACAACACTGGTCTATATAAATCAATATGAATCAATGGAGTCACTTCACAACACTGGTCTATATAAATCAATATGAATCAATGGAGTCACTTCACAACACTGGTCTATATAAATCAATATGAATCAATGGAGTCACTTCACAACACTGGTCTATATAAATCAATATGAATCAATGGAGTCACTTCACAACACTGGTCTATATAAATCAATATGAATCAATGGAGTCACTTCACAACACTGGTCTATATAAATCAATATGAATCAATGGAGTCACTTCACAACACTGGTCTATATAAATCAATATGAATCAATGGAGTCACTTCACAACACTGGTCTATATAAATCAATATGAATCAATGGAGTCACTTCACAACACTGGTCTATATAAATCAATATGAATCAATGGAGTCACTTCACAACACTGGTCTATATAAATCAATATGAATCAATGGAGTAAAATAAATAGATGTTTTTTTTCCATTGTTGTTTTCTTTATGTTTTTTTTCATGTTAAAACGGTTCCAGATTTACATGAATTTTTGTAGTGCTTTTATTAAAGTAAGAAAATCATTTAAACTGATATTTGAGATGCTTTTTCTTGCATAAGTCTCTTTTCTCTTGTTTTTCTTTATTTTGAATGCATTTCTGCTGCAGTTTCTTGCAATATAGCATTTGTGTAATGCAAGGTGAAGCTTATAGGAAACCAATGCAAGGAAACAAAAGCAAGTGCCTTCATCAGTGTACATGTTAGCCTTATAATCCAGTGCAATCATTAACCTGCAGCACAGTCCAGTGCAATCATTAACCTGCAGCACAGTCCAGTGCAATCATTAACCTGCAGCACAGTCCAGTGCAATCATTAACCTGCAGCACAGTGCAGTGCAATCATTAACCTGCAGCACAGTCCAGTGCAATCATTAACCTGCAGCACAGTCCAGTGCAATCATTAACCTGCAGCACAGTCCAGTGCAATCATTAACCTGCAGCACAGTCCAGTGCAATCATTAACCTGCAGCACAGTCCAGTGCAATCATTAACCTGCAGCACAGTCCAGTGCAATCATTAACCTGCAGCACACTATTACATTATTATTTATTTATTATTTATCCAGGGCGACTTACAGGGCGACTTACAGTTATTACAAAATATCACAATACAAAATATCACATTACAAAATATTACATTACAGATAAGAGCAGTCATGAAATACAATAACGACTACATCTCTCAGAATACAATGCATTATCCAATCACTGGTTAGCCATGTTGTCTTTGCAGCCAATCATAGTAAAAATAAGAAATTGGAAGCGGGTTAGGTTGTAGCGTAAACACACCCCCAGTCCTGCTACAAACCCAACTGCAACCGTGGCAAAGACCAAGTTTTTTTTTTCTCTCTTTTGCATTAAGTTTTATAAGGAATAACTGATGTCAGCACGGTAAACAAGTAAATCATCATTTGGCTTTTAACGAGCCTTTCTCTTTACTACTTCAAACCGTGTTCTAAGTTTTTTAAGCACTGTAGAAATGCATTTGTTAAAGTGCATTCTTGGAAAAATCCATATTTAGATTTTCCTGAGCCCCCTGAATCTCTGGAATATAATGTATTTGTTTGCAATGAAAACAATAGAGCATTGGTCACCTTAGTAATTTTGAGTTTACTGAAAATAAACATTTATGAAAAAAGAATAATTATATGAGTTATAATCATACTTTTAGAGCTTCTTAATTCATATCAGAAAGTCGCTGTGTGACATTCTGAGCTTTTCTTCGAATCTCCACTCTTTGCAAGCAACGTCAATGAATTCACCTGGCTAATTCAGTGTAAAAATAGCCACTAAAGTCTCAAATCGAAACGTGCCTACCGTCAAACAGGTCGATATATCAGACTGGTATGACAGAAGGATTGATAGCAAAAAAAAGAACGACAGAATAACTTAATTCCACTTAATTTACCAAAATGAAAATAATTTATTATGGATGCGGGAAAAACACATAAACAATACGCTGTGTATAGAGAGCAAACACAAAGGAAAGCTGACAATACGGAAAGCAATACGAGAATATCCAAATATAAAGCAACACAAATAACAAAACACGCAATTACTGCTCCTTATTAGAAAACAGCGACAGTATAACCTTCTAGACAGCCTCCTTCCACCGTCATGAAACTCCAACAAACCCTAACAGAACACAAGATCATAGGAAGAAATATAGAGAAACAGAGAACAGAGCATACAAACTGGACAATAATATTCACAAACAACGTCCAAGTCCGTGAAGAAGAGCTCTTCACTGGTCCAACATATAAACCCGACCCGACCCGAAGAGAGCCGTCCACTTTCCATCCCCAGCTCTAGCATGTACTGGCGCCACTACACAGTGTTATAAACAGCGTCAACCTACAAATCTCTGTCTGTGTGAACTTCATTTTTTATTCCATTATTAACCCACACAAAGGGGAAATACACAAATATAATGTTGTTTGTGTAAAAAAGAAAAGATAAAAAATACATTGTTATCTGAAATCAAATGAACTGAAGCAGAATCTCGTAAATGCATCATTGTATTACAGACTTAATAAAAGTGCAAATGCAAGGAAAGTGAAGCATAACGTTTCTGTTTTGCAAAACAAATGATACAAATCATACTACATTTACTATTTAAGAACACAATAATGGCCATGTCTAAATCACATTGGCAGATTTTATAGTCAAAGTAGATACTATAGTCCAGATCACGGCTTCTCAAAGTGAAAAACAACGTCCACAAATTTGAAGCTTATCTATAAACTTCAGGTGCAGCCAAACAGTATTCCAATTCCAATTCCAAAAGAAAAGAAGATCGTGACAGACACGTTTATTATTTGGGCATTTTTCCTGAGGGATATCAGTCCACTAGCCACCCTCATAAGGACACATCAGAAAACTGACTTTCCTAGTAACCCGGGGCCCCAGCAATAAAACAACATATAACTAACAAGTGGAGTAAATGCACGAATGAAAGTGTGTATATCAACACTTTATTGAGCTTTTTCTTTACTTCTAGCTATTGTTTTGTATAATGTGTTGTTTATGCAGAATGGATAAGACGCCCAATGCGCACAGCTGTTTCCTAGCAAGTGAAGGCACCACTGTATTCTGGACGCTGTAGTTTATTCTAAGAACATGTCACGGGCACGTGAGAGATCTTTCTGTTTTTGAGTTACAGACACTTGAACACACCTACCGATTTGTTGCGCATCACAGCACTGAAGCACTGAATGAGGGGGTGGTAGAAGGTATGCTTACGGGCATGCCTGACATCAATGGAAAGTGCAAAGCCTGTGCTTTTAAATGATGTTGAAACTGGAACGCTATCTGTTGAAGCGACCGAGTAATAGGCAACTAACTAAACTTAGGAGCTGACTCATGTCACATCAGGAACCATGAACCAGGAAGCTATTACGGTGCCAGAGATATTCACGCGAGAAGGTCGGGCCTGTCGATACACTGCGCCTGAATAGACCTAAAATAACACCAGGCTACCTGGACTAGAATTCTCCTTTGCATACTGTAACAGGATGGGTGCCTGACAACTACCTAAAAGGAAACAAAAAATGAAGTCATTAGATCCACATAATAACTGATACTAAAGCATTGTGGGGTCTGAATGGACCCCAGGTTACTTTATGACGGTTCATGAAAATTGTTTTGCGTATTTTTTAAGGACTCAGACTCAAGTCAAGGACTCGTGACTCGGACTCAGACTCAAATGATAGTGACTCGGACTCCGACCCTGGTGACTCGGACTCAGACCCTGGTGACTCGGACCCTGATGACTCAGACTCGGACTTGGACCCTGATGACTCGGACCCTGATGACTCGGACCCTGGTGACTCGGACCCTGATGACTCGGACCCTGATGACTCGGACCCTGATGACTCGGACCCTGGTGACTCGGACCCTGATGACTCGGACCCTGATGACTCGGACCCTGATGACTCGGACCCTGATGACTCGGACTCGGACCCTGGTGACTCGGACCCTGGTGACTCGGACCCTGGTGACTCGGACCCTGGTGACTCGGACCCTGGTGACTCGGACCCTGGTGACTCGGACCCTGGTGACTCGGACCCTGGTGACTCGGACCCTGGTGACTCGGACCCTGGTGACTCGGACCCTGGTGACTCGGACTCTGATGACTCGGACTCAGAATCGGACCCTGGTGACTCGGACCCTGGTGACTCGGACCCTGGTGACTCGGACCCTGATGACTCGGACTCGGACCCTGGTGACTCGGACCCTGATGACTCGGACCCTGGTGACTCGGACCCTGGTGACTCGGACCCTGATGACTCGGACCCTGATGACTCGGACTCGGACCCTGATGACTCGGACCCTGGTGACTCGGACCCTGGTGACTCGGACCCTGATGACTCGGACCCTGATGACTCGGACTCGGACCCTGATGACTCGGACCCTGATGACTCGGACTCGGACCCTGATGACTCGGACCCTGATGACTCGGACCCTGGTGACTCGGACCCTGATGACTCGGACCCTGGTGACTCGGACCCTGATGACTCGGACCCTGATGACTCGGACCCTGATGACTCGGACCCTGATGATTCGGACTCGGACTCGGACCCTGATGACTCGGACCCTGATGACTCGGACCCGATGACTCGGACCCTGATGACTCGGACCCTGGACTCGGACCCTGATGACTCGGACCCTGATGACTCGGACCCTGATGACTCGGACCCTGATGACTCGGACCCTGATGACTCGGACCCTGATGACTCGGACCCTGGTGACTCGGACCCTGATGACTTCGGACCCTGATGACTCGGACCCTGGTGACTCGGACCCTGATGACTCGGACCCTGATGACTCGGACCCTGATGACTCTGACTCGGACCCTGATGACTCGGACCCTGATGACTCAGACTCGGACTTGGACCCTGGTGACTCGGACCCTGGTGACTCGGACCCTGGTGACTCGGACCCTGGTGACTCGGACCCTGGTGACTCGGACCCTGGTGACTCGGACCCTGATGACTCGGACCCTGATGACTCGGACCCTGATGACTCGGACCCTGGTGACTCGGACCCTGATGACTCGGACCCTGGTGACTCGGACCCTGATGACTCGGACCCTGATGACTCGGACTCGGACCCTGATGACTCGGACCCTGATGACTCGGACCCTGATGACTCGGACCCTGATGACTCGGACCCTGATGACTCGGACCCTGATGACTCGGACCCTGATGACTCGGACCCTGGTGACTCGGACCCTGATGACTCGGACCCTGATGACTCGGACTCGGACCCTGGTGACTCGGACTCGGACCCTGGTGACTCGGACCCTGATGACTCGGACCCTGATGACTCAGACCCTGATGACTCGGACCCTGATGACTCGGACCCTGATGACTCGGACCCTGATGACTTCGGACCCTGATGACTCGGACCCTGGACTCGGACCCTGATGACTCGGACCCTGATGACTCGGACTCGGACCCTGATGACTCGGACCCTGATGACTCGGACCCTGATGACTCGGACTCGGACCCTGGTGACTCGGACCCTGATGACTCGGACCCTGATGACTCGGACCCTGATGACTCGGACCCTGATGACTCGGACCCTGATGACTCGGACCCTGATGACTCGGACCCTGATGACTCGGACCCTGATGACTCGGACCCTGATGACTCGGACTCGGACCCTGATGACTCGGACACGGACCCTGATGACTCGGACTCGGACCCTGATGACTCGGACCCTGATGACTCGGACCCTGATGACTCGGACTCGGACCCTGATGACTCGGACCCTGATGACTCGGACTCGGACCCTGATGACTCGGACCCTGATGACTCGGACCCTGATGACTCGGACCCTGATGACTCGGACCCTGATGACTCGGACTCGGACTCGGACCCTGATGACTCGGACCCTGATGACTCGGACTCGGACCCTGATGACTCGGACTCGGACCCTGATGACTCGGACCCTGATGACTCGGACCCTGATGACTCGGACCCTGGTGACTCGGACCCTGATGACTCGGACTCGGACCCTGATGACTCGGACCCTGATGACTCGGACCCTGATGACTCGGACCCTGATGACTCGGACCCTGATGACTCGGACCCTGATGACTCGGACCCTGATGACTCGGACCCTGATGACTCGGACCCTGATGACTCGGACCCTGATGACTCGGACCCTGATGACTCGGACCCTGATGAGTCGGACTCGGACCGTGATGACTCGGACTCGGATGACTCGGGCTCGGACCCTGATTACTCAGACTCGGACCCTGATGACTCAGACTCGGACCCTGATGACTCAGATTTGGACCCTGAAGACTCAGACTCGGACTGATGACTCGGACCCTGATGACTCGGACCCTGATGACTCGGACTCGGACCCTGATGACTCAGACTCGGACCCTGATGACTCGGACCCTGATGACTCGGACCCTGATGACTCGGACCCTGATGACTCGGACCCTGATGACTCAGACTCGGACCCTGGTGACTCGGACCCTGATGACTCGGACCCTGATGACTCGGACCCTGATGACTCGGACCCTGATGACTCAGACTCGGACTTGGACCCTGGTGACTCGGACCCTGATGACTCGGACCCTGGTGACTCGGACCCTGGTGACTCGGACCCTGATGACTCAGACTCTGGTGACTCGGACCCTGATGACTCGGACCCTGATGACTCAGACTCGGACTCGGACCCTGGTGACTTGGACCCTGGTGACTCGGACCCTGATGACTCGGACTCGGACTCGGACCCTGATGACTCGGACTCGGACTCGGACCCTGATGACTCGGACCCTGATGACTCAGACTCGGACTCGGACCCTGATGACTCAGACTCGGACTCGGACCCTGATGACTCAGACTCAGACTCGGACCCTGGTGACTCGGACTCAGACCCTGGTGACTCGGACCCTGGTAACTCGGACCCTGATGACTCGGACCCTGATGACTCAGACCCTGGTGACTCGGACCCTGGTGACTCGGACCCTGATGACTCGGACCCTGATGACTCAGACTCGGACTCGGACTCGACCCTCGAATTCGGACACGGACTTGGACTCTAGGTTTGAGGACTCGACTACAAGTCTGATACCAGGCTTAGGGTATTTCATATACAGTAACTATAATTATAATTAATAACCACAAACCCTACAAATGCAGTTACTTGTCTTCTGTTTGCAGGTTGGCTGTGTCTCACCTCATTCTCTCTGCATCTCCCTGCGGAGTCCAGCGCAGTGTCCAGGCTCTCAGCCCCAGGGGCAGACAGGCTCAGGGACTTGGATTTCTTCAGCTGCTTCTTGAGAACGGCATACTGGGGTGTCTCCGCGTGGGGGTGAGTGGGGGGGGAAGGCTGGGCCGCCTCTCCCTCACTCAGCCTCCATGCACTCACTCTCACCCCCTCCCAGCCAGCCTGCTTCCCTGCCTGTGCAGTACAGAGAGACACTGTGACAGGACTCCAGCACAATACAGCACAGCACAATGTGACAGGACTCCAGCACAATACAGCACAGCACAATGTGACAGGACTCCAGCACAATACAGCACAGCACAATGTGACAGGACTCCAGCACAATACAGCACAGCACAATGTGACAGGACTCCAGCACAGCACAATACAGCACAGCACAATGTGACAGGACTCCAGCACAATACAGCACAGCACAATGTGACAGGACTCCAGTACAATACAGCACAGCACAATGTGACAGGACTCCAGTACAATACAGCACAGCACAATGTGACAGGACTCCAGCACAGCACAATACAGCACAGCACAATGTGACAGGACTCCAGCACAATACAGCACAGCACAATGTGACAGGACTCCAGCACAATACAGCAGAGCACAATGTGACAGGACTCCAGTACAATACAGCACAGCACAATGTGACAGGACTCCAGTACAACACAATGTAACATTGTAGTATAACACAACACAGCAAAATATAGCACAACAAAACACAGCACAAAACAATACGACACAACCCAACAGAAATACATCACACCGCAGCACAACCCAATTTAACACAATACAACGCAAGACAGGACCATTCAATAGGGATTTGATAATGATGCTGATTTGTAGAGGGGCTGGGTCAGACAGGCTTGGCTGCAGTGTGAGGGGATCGGTGATCGGAGATACTGTACCTTGTCACAGACAGTAGTCAGAGTCTCGTCAAAGGGCCCCACTGGGTTCTGTCTGTAGTGCTGAATGAGGGAGTCCAGGCTGGGGTGAACGCTCTCTTCTCCAGCTATCACATACTGCCCCCCTGCCAGCTGATCAATGATGAAGTGCCTGCAGCGATCCGCAGCCCTGAGAGAGGAGGAGAGGGGGAGAGGGGTGCAGTTACCTTGTGCTGCTGATCAACAGCGATCCGCAGCCCTGAGAGAGGAGGAGAGGGGGAGAGAGGTGCAGTTACTGTGTGCTGTTGATCAACAATGATCCGCAGCCCTGAGAGAGGAGGAGAGGGGGAGAGGGGTGCAGTTACTGTGTGCTGCTGATCAACAATGATCCGCAGCCCTGAGAGAGGAGGAGAGGGGGAGAGGGGTGCAGTTGCCGTGTGCTGCGGATCAACAATGATCCGCAGCCCTGAGAGAGGAGGAGAGGGGGAGAGGGGTGCAGTTACTGTGTGCTGCTGATCAACAATGATCCGCAGCCCTGAGACTGACCTGTACGACAGGACCAAGCACAGCTGTGATTCTGCTGAGACACTGACCTGTACGACAGGACCAAGCACAGCTGTGATTCTGCTGAGACACTGACCTGTATGACAGAACGAAACCGATCTTTGATTCGCTGAGTCGCAGCAGAAAGCAGCCGAGCCGCTGGTCCATCAGGAGCTCCTCCGACTCCCTGTGAGGATACAAACACACAACCACACGATTACACACAACCGCACACACACACACGATTACACACAACCACACACACACAAACACACACACACAACACACACACGATTACACACAACCACACACACACACAACCACACGATTACACACAACCGCACACACACACACGATTACACACAACCACACACACACAAACACACACACACAACACACACACGATTACACACAACCACACACACACACACAACCACACGATTACACACAACCACACACACACACACGATTACACACAACCACACACACGATTACACACAACCACACACACACACACACACACACACACACACACACACACACGCACACATGATTACACATGTCTGTTTATAGTGTTTATCAGGACTTTGCATTGACTCTCACTATATTTTTATTTACAATTCCTCCAGTCTCCAGTCAAACAAAACTCCACACAGGGTGAAAGTCAACAACAAACAAAATATTTTGGCACTTTTAGTTTGTTTTAAAAAAACAATAATGACTGTTTAATATCTGTTTAAACACTACAAGGACTTGGCCTGTGTCCTCATAAGGTAGGTTTTGTCAGACTTTCCTTGTGGAGACTTTTTTGACCCAGCAAGCAGTATAAACCTGCCCACACACTCACACACACACACACACACGATTAAACACAATCACACACACGCACACACACACGATTAAACACAATCACACACACACATACATGATTAAACACAATCACACACACACACACACATACACACACGAGTAAACACAATCACATACACACACATGATTAAACACAATCACACACACACATACACACACGAGTAAACACAATCACATACACACACATGATTAAACACAATCACACACACACACGATTAAACACAATCACACACACACACACACACGATTAAACACAATCACACACACACACACACGATTAAACACAATCACACACACACACACACCATTAAACACAATCACACACACACAATTAAACACAATCACACACACACACATACACACACGAGTAAACACAATCACATACACACACATGATTAAACACAATCACACACACACACACGATTAAACACAATCACACACACACATACACACACGAGTAAACACAATCACATACACACACATGATTAAACACAATCACACACACACACACACACGATTAAACACAATCACACACACATACACACACGAGTAAACACAATCACATACACACACACACGATTAAACACAATCACACACACACACACGATTAAACACAATCACACACACACACACACGATTAAACACAATCACACACACACAATTAAACACAATCACACACACACACATACACACACGAGTAAACACAATCACATACACACACATGATTAAACACAATCACACACACACACACGATTAAACACAATCACACACACACACATACATACACGAGTAAACACAATCACATACACACACATGATTAAACACAATCACACACACACACACACACACGATTAAACACAATCACACACACACATACACACACGAGTAAACACAATCACATACACACACACACAATTAAACACAATCACAGACACACACACACGATTAAACACAATCACACACACACACATACGATTAAACACAATCACACACACGCACACGCACACACACACACACGATTAAACACAATCACACACACACACACACACACACACACACACACACACACACACACACACACACACACACACACACACACACACACACACACACACATGATTAAACACAATCACACACACACACACACGATTAAACACAATCACACACACGCACACACACACACACACACATGATTAAACACAGTCACACACGCTCACACACGATTAAACACAATCACACACACGCACACACACACACACACGATTAAACACAATCACACACACGCACACACACACACACACACACATGATTAAACACAATCACACACACGCACACACACACACACGATTAAACACAGTCACACACACACACACATGATTAAACACAATCACACACACGCACACACATACACACACACATGATTAAACACAATCACACACACGCACACACACACACACACATGATTAAACACAATCACACACACGCACACACACACACACACACATGATTAAACACAATCACACACACGCACACACACACACACACACACACACACACACATGATTAAACACAGTCACACACACACAGCGTGGTGGTGGTGTACCTGCGGGAGGTGAAGCCGTGGAACCAGGCTGGCAGCGCCCCCTCCTGGCTGCGCAGACGGGGGGCCTGAGTCTGCTCGAACCACAGCAGGGTGTGCGCGCGGAACTGACAGCCAGGGGGCGCCACTCCCAGGGAACAGCCCTTTTGAAACACAACAACACTTCAACACTCCTGCATGCCACTGCTTATTGTACTCATTGTTCCCTTCGAGAGTTACCCTGTGGAAACTCACCATGGGAGCTTTGCTCTTTTCCCATGTCCATCCTATGCATTTGCAGGCATGGGAATAAGACTCCTATTGCACAGCAGTGTCACCCATTCCAGGTTTCACTGCAAGCTTGATAAGCTACAGTGTATAGGTAACAAGCTTAGGCGTGTCTTAGTAAACTCATAGTGAAACCAGGAGCAAACTGCTACGCAATAGGAGTCTTATTTCCATCCCTGCATTTACCATCGTTTACCCTGGTTTGCTATGTTTTCAAGATGCTTTACCATACCTCTCTATTCTTTACAATGCTTAACTGCTGCCTACCTAAATAACAACCTGAACCAACAGAAGTTCTGATCACACATGCAGTGTGACTTTGCATTTCATTGGTGTCTAAGAAGTCCCTTATAAAGGTTAAGCACTGTATTGTGCACGGTGTTGCTGCAGTTTGACCCCATGCTTTCCCATGGTTATACTGTGCATTTCCCACTGTTCTCAGGGAAGCTTTTCAAAGGAGTGTTCAAGCCATTCTAAATGACAAGCGGATGTGATCGACTCAAACCAGGGATCCCACGCATGCACGCTCATGCACCTGGATTGTGCAACTGCAGAAAAACCACAACAATAAGAAAGACAGCAGCTGATCTGAGTGGAGCTGCTGCAGGAAGCTGTCAACACCTCCTCTTCCAATGCAGAGACAAGCCCTTTAGAGAAGCTCACCACTAACGTTTGTGGGAAGCTTTGAGAAGGGACAGGCCTGTGTATTGAGTGTTTCCACTGTTTTCAAAAGCACACTGAATTTCCTTTCAGTCAAAATGCACGTCTCAATCCACAAGGACTGTTTAAAAAGTGATCAGAGTGGACAATTTAAATCCATCCTCAATCAGCACATTTTTAGCAGTTCTTGCAGTCCTTTAGTATTATTGAGGAATAACTACATCTAATGTTGAATCCATGATTATTATTTGTTTATTTAGCAGACGCCTTTATCCAAGGCGACTTACAGAGACTAGGGTGTGTGAACTATGCATCAGCTGCAGAGTCACTTACAATTATGTCTCACCCGAAAGACAGAGCACAAGTGACTTGCTCAGGGTCACACAATGAGTCAGTGGCTGAGGTGGGATTTGAACCAGGGACCTTGTGGTTACAAGCCTTTTTCTTTAACCACTGGACCACACTGCCTCCTTTGTTAGCGAAAGAAAGACCTTGATGTTGCTAAGCCTTGCTTTCAGATAGCGTTGCACTTCCTTGCACCCGCTCCTCCCAGGGCTTTAATAACCAACCAGGCAAGCAAACTGAGAGCCAGATGTTTTTCAATGCATATACTTGCCTGCTGTAACATGTGTTTCATTCAAAACTGCCCATTTAAGACCTGTATACAGTAACAAATTGAAGACATAGTCAGCACTTCAAAACCCTACCCTTGCTGTCGAATGAAAATGAATTAACTCTCACCTCCTCCCTCTTATTGGCTGGTTGGCTCCTGGGTGGGCACTGAGGCACCGCTCTTGTGTGCTGTGGGCGGGGCAGGAGGTCAGTCCTGGGTTTGATTGGAGGGGTCCTGCAGGCGGGAGTGGGCGTGGTGGCTGGTGGGTGTGGTTTCAGTCTCTCACGGGGAATGGGAACTGGCAGTGATTGGAGGATTCTCTCGTGGTGTCGGATTTCATCCGCTACTAACAATAATAATAATAATAATAATAATAATAATAAAAAGTTTTGCAGTTTCCCCATGGTTATATTGAGTGTAGTTTGCTGTATCTTTTAATGTGCTTTACCATAGCTCTTTACAATGCTTCCCTATACTTTACATTACCTCTCTGTGCTTTACAATGCTTCCCTATGCTTTACCAGACCTCTCTGTGCTTTACAATGCTTCCCTATGCTTTACCAGACCTCTCTGTGCTTTTCAATGCTTCCCTATGCTTTAACATACCTCTCTGTGCTTTACAATGCTTCCCTATGCTTTACCAGACCTCACTGTGCTTTACAATGCTTCCCTATGCTTTACCAGACCTCTCTGTGCTTTACAATGCTTCCCTATGCTTTACCAGACCTCTCTTTGCTTTACAATGCTTCCCTATGCTTTACCTGACCTCTCTTTGCTTTACAATGCTGACCTATGCTTTACCATACCTTTCTGTGCTTTACAATGCTGACCTATGCTTTACCAGACCTCTCTGTGCTTTACAATGCTTCCCTATGCTTTACCAGACCTCTCTGTGCTTTACGATGCTTCCCTATGCTTTACCATACCTCTCTGTGCTTTACAATGCTTCCCTATGCTTTACCACACCTCTCTGTGCTTTACAATGCTTCCCTATGCTTTACCAGACCTCTCTGTGCTTTACAATGCTTCCCTATGCTTTACCACACCTCTCTGTGCTTTACAATGCTGACCTATGCTTTACCACACCTCTCTGTGCTTTACAATGCTTCCCTATGCTTTACCAGACCTCTCTGTGCTTTACAATGCTGACCTATGCTTTACCATACCTTTCTGTGCTTTACAATGCTGACCTATGCTTTACCAGACCTCTCTGTGCTTTAGAATGCTTCCCTATGCTTTACCAGACCTCTCTGTGCTTTACAATGCTTCCCTATGCTTTACCATACCTCTCTGTGCTTTACAATGCTTCCCTATGCTTTACCATACCTCTCTGTGCTTCACAATGCTTCGCTATGCTTTACCAGACCTCTCTGTGCTTCACAGTGCTTCGCTATGCTTTACCAGACCTCTCTGTGCTTCACAGTGCTTCGCTATGCTTTACCATACCTCTCTGTGCTTCACAGTGCTTCGCTATGCTTTAGCATGCTTTCACTGTTCTTTATTACACTGTGCTGTGCTTTTACTATGGACACTTTTATAAGGGGCTAGAAGGAAAATGTATTGTTTTCAGCATAAAAATTGTACTTTCTTATAGTACTAAAATGGTCAGCAGTAAAACGTTCATCTCTGTGTTTGTTTTGCTTCCTTCATACAGAACGATAGAATCACTCAGCAGCAGAACATGAAGCAGTATTACAGGGCCTGCGTATCAAAGCATTCATCTAGTCTCTGATTAGCTCTGATTTTTTTGTTAAAGGAGACAAAAAACTGTTCATTTTACAAAACTGTCGTTAATAGAATTTAGGATCTCTTCTTAAGACCTTTCCTTCGTAATCAAGTTTGCAAACATTAAAAAAAAATTCCCCTTTCAAAAAACTATCTTGAAATACACCGCCATGCGCCATGTTGTCAAAGCCTTTATCACGTCTTTCATAAACTCCTTTATCTGAGAGGTGAAGCACCTGCACATTGTACTAGACTAATCAAACAGCTATAAGCAAGCTCTCTCACCACTCTCAAGGGGGTGGGCTTCTCATTTTTATTACATTTACAGGATTTTTTTCTCCTTTCAAAAAATAGGAGTTAATTTTGGACTGGAGGTAACGCTTTGAAAACATGACCTTATATCACTCAAATAAATCTAGAATCGGAGAATAATTCACAACTCGTACCTTTATAGTGCTCATAATCGAAGTCCATTCTTGTGTTCTGATCCAAGACTTGCTTTGAAAGACGTTCTACTGTTCAGCAAGACGCAAGCTGTGAGTGAGCGAGGGAGCGTGTATGTGTGTCACTGTGTGTGAATGTGTGTGTGTGTGTCACTCTGTGTGCATGTGTGTCTCAGTGTATCTATGTCACTGTGTGTGAATGTGTGTTTCTCAGTGTGTGTGTGCATGTGTGTGTCTCAGTCTATATGTGTGGGTATACGTATGTGTCTCAGTGTATGTGTGTCAGTGTGTGTGTGTGTGTGTGTGTGTGTATCTCAGTGTATGTGTGTCAGTGTGTGTGTGTGTGTCTCAGTGTATATGTGTGTGTATGTCTGTGTGTGTGTGTCAGTGTGTGTGTGTATGTGTGTGTTTCAGTGTATGTGTGTATGTATGTCAGTGTGTCAGTTTGTCTGTGTGTGTGTGTGTGTGTGTGTGTGTGTGTGTGTGTGTGTGTGTGTGTGTGTGTGTGTGTGTGTGTGTGTTAGTGTGAGGTGCTTGTCTTTCAGTTTCTATGCCTTTGTGCCTCTTTCGCGGCAGGAAAATACACTGTTGCACCTTCTGAGACACAGGAAGCAGAGACACAGAGAGAGAATGAACTGCAAAACCACAGCAGATAAAACCAAAAAGAAACAAGGCTGACACAAACACTAACAACAGGAAAAATCAGACTGAAAGAACCTCAATTGACATTTTCAACTTTTGTTTTTTTCACTGCCTCCCTTTATAAAAGTTTAGCATAATATTTTTGCCGTTTTTCTCCCATCCTTTTCCCATGGCTGCACTGCACATTTACCACAGTTTACCCTGGTTTGCCATGGTTATTAATATGCTTTACCAGACCTCGCTATTCTTCACAATGCTTTCCTATGCTTTACCATGCTTTCACTATGCTTTACTACACTGTGCTGTGCTTTTACTGTGGGACACTTTTATAGCTGTTCTTATCTTTATTTATGTTGTTTGAAATCGCTCTGAATGATTCTTATTACATACACATATTCCATGTTCTTTCTTTTTGTATGCAGGTTCTGTGCTGAGATGCTGTGGCTGAGACCAGCAGCTGCTCTTCTGTTCCAGCTGCCTGCCATCCCTGTGAGCGTCCTGCAGCAAAAGCACTGCAGTGTGATAACGCATTGTGAAGCACAGAGAGGCATGGTAAAGCATAGGGAAGCATTGTAAAGCACAGAGAGGTATGGTAAAGCATAGGGAAGCATTGTAAAGCACAGAGAGGTGTGGTAAAGCATAGGGAAGCATTGTGAAGCACAGAGAGGTGTGGTAAAGCATAGGGAAGCATCGTAAAGCACAGAGAGGTATGGTAAAGCATAGGGAAGCATCGTGAAGCACAGAGAGGTATGGTAAAGCATAGGGAAGCATTGTAAAGCACAGAGAGGTCTGGTAAAGCATAGGGAAGCATTGTAAAGCACAGAGAGGTCTGGTAAAGCATAGGGAAGCATCGTGAAGCACAGAGAGGTATGGTAAAGCATAGGGAAGTATTGTAAAGCACAGAGAGGTCTGGTAAACCATAGGGACGCATTTTAATCACAGAGAGGTCTGGTAAAGCATAGGTCAGCATTGTAAAGCACAGAGAGGTCTGGTAAAGCATAGGTCAGCATTGTAAAGCACAGAGAGGTCTGGTAAAGCATAGGGAAGCATTGTAAAGCACAGAGAGGTCTGGTAAAGCATAGGGAAGCATTGTAAAGCACAGAGAGGTCTGGTAAAGCATAGGGAAGCATTGTAAAGCACAGAGAGGTCTGGTAAAGCATAGGGAAGCATTTTAAAACACAGAGGCATGGAAAAGCAATAAGAATGGCAAAGCATGGCAAACTAAATGCTTAGTATAACCATGGGAAAAGCACAGGGGACAACTGCCGAATTACAACCCACACGTACTGTGGTCAGCTTTTATAAGGTTTGCAATTATTCGAAATGGTTATTATTAAAAGGATTCAAATACTGGGTGTGGCTTTCAGAAGAGGTCAAAGAGGTGCTGGGTTTAGAACACAGACAGTACAATGTTCAAAAGAGACTCCTATTCTAAATGTGCTGTAGTGACTTCTAGCAGGTTTTAAAAGCTGACTTGCATCCCTGTTCTTATTTTGCCCCTGAAGGAAATCTGGCTCCTTGTGGTTCTTTTTGACTATTTGCGAGGTGCTTTACTCTGAGTTCAGGAGCTGCTTGTTTTGTGTCGAGGTGCATTACTCTGAGTTCAGGAGCTGCTTGTTTTGTGTCGATGTGCTTTACTCTGAGTTCAGGAGCTGCTTGTTTTGTGTCGAGGTGCTTTGACTCTGAGTTCAGGAGCTGCTTGTTTTGTGTCGAGGTGCTTTACTCTGAGTTCAGGAGCTGCTTGTTTTGTGTCGAGGTGCTTTGACTCTGAGTTCAGGAGCTGCTTGTTTTGTGTCGATGTGCTTTGACTCTGAGTTCAGGAGCTGCTTGTTTTGTGTCGATGTGCTTTGACTCTGAGTTCAGGAGCTGCTTGTTTTGTGTCGATGTGCTTTGACTCTGAGTTTAGGAGCTGCTTGTTTTGTGTCGATGTGCTTTGACTCTGAGTTCAGGAGCTGCTTGTTTTGTGGTGAGGTGCTTTACTCTGAGTTCAGGAGCTGCTTGTTTTGTGTCGAGGTGCTTTGACTCTGAGTTCAGGAGCTGCTTGTTTTGTGTCGAGATGCTTTGACTCTGAGTTCAGGAGCTGCTTGTTTTGTGTCGAGGTGCTGTGACTGAGTTCAGGAGCTGCTTGTTTTGTATCGAGATGCTTTGACTCTGAGTTCAGGAGCTGCTTGTTTTGTGTTGAGGTGCTTTACTCTGAGTTCAGGAGCTGCTTGTTTTGTGTCGATGTGCTTTGACTCTGAGTTCAGGAGCTGCTTGTTTTGTGTCGATGTGCTTTGACTCTGAGTTCAGGAGCTGCTTGTTTTGTGTCGAGGTGCTGTGACTGAGTTCAGGAGCTGCTTGTTTTGTGTCGAAGTGCTTTGACTGAGTTCAGGAGCTGTTCTTCACTTCTAGTTGCCTGCCATTGACTGGTAAGCCAGGCTAGCTAAGTAAGAGCCAGCGCCATCTAGTGTATGCATATTGTCATGCACAAAGAATCGTCACCCTACGCTTCTGTTCACAAGTGAACTCGCTTCTGCCACCTAGTGGCCATTGTTTAAAATGCACCACCTTGAAAAACACCATTGCCTGAGTCATTCCTTCCAAGTTTACATTAATTGTGTGAGCTTAATAATAATAAGACTCCCATTGCCGAGTAGTTTGAACCAGTCCAGGTTCTAACTATGAGCTAAATACAATAATATTTGAACGCTCAGAGAAATAATTAATACCTTGGGCAGATGTAGGTTATCGGGGCTCAAAGTGTAATATGCACGTCTGTTTGGCCAGCAGAGGGCAGCAGACACGGTGAAATGTATTTACAGTTCAATACTGCGGGAAGGGAACTCAACGTCTTGCTGCGTATGGACAGCTGATTGAAGATAAGCTGCGGTTCACAGTACGAAAGTGAATGCAGGAGGTTTGCGTGCAAACTCTTAATTTAGAGAAGTAGGGGAAATCGTTTCTTAAGAAAGGAACTTCTATTATTACCCAATTCAGCACAATATTAGCAACTGCCTTACAATGCAACCACAGTATAGATCTGATGCAATGTTATACACCTTACAATGCAAACACAGTATAGATCTGATGCAATGTTATACACCTTACAATGCAACACATAGTATAGATCTGATACAATATTATTAACTCTGAGAACGTTTATTATTATTATTAAGAACATAAGAAAGTTTAGAAACGAGAGGAGGCCATTCAGCCCATCTTGCTCGTTTGGTTTTTAGTAGCTTATTGATCCCAGAATCTCATCAAGCAGCTTCTTGAAGGATCCCAGGGTGTCAGCTTCAACAACATTACTGGGGAGTTGGTTCCAGACCCTCACAATTCTCTGTGTTAAAAAAGTGCCTCCTATTTTCTGATCTGAATGGCCCTTTATCTAATCTCCATTTGTGACCCCTGGTCCTTGTTTCTTTTTTCAGGTCAAAAAAGTCCCCTGGGTCGACATTGTCTATACCTTTTAGGATTTTAAATGCTTGAATCAGATCACTGCGTAGTCTTCTTTGTTCAAGACTGTCTGCATACGACATGCCTTTTAAACACGGGATAATTCTGGTTGCTCTTCTTTGCACTTTTTCTTGAGCAGCAATATCCTTTTTGTAACGAGGTGACCAGAACTGAACACAATATTCTAGGTGACGTCTTACTAATGCATTGTAAAGTTTTAACATTACTTCCCTTGATTTAAATTCAACACTTCTCACAATATATCCGAGCATCATGTTGGCCTTTTGTATAGCTTCCCCACATTGTCTAGATGAAGACATTTCTGAGTCAACATAAACTAGGTCTTTTTCATAGATTCCTTCTTCAATTTCAGTATCCCCCATGTGATATTTAAAATGCACATTTTTATTTCCTGCGTGCAGTACCTTACACTTTTCTCTATTAAATGTCATTTGCCATGTGTCTGCCCAGTTCTGAATGCTGTCTAGATCATTTTGAATGACCTTTGCTGCTGCAACAGTGTTTGCTACTCCTCCTATTTTTGTGTTGTCTGCAAATTTAACAAGTTTGCTTACTATACCAGAATCTAAATATTAATGTAGATTAGGAATAGCAGAGGACCTAATACTGATCCCTGTGGTACTCCACTGGTTACCTCGCTCCATTTTGAGGTTTCTCCTCTAATCAGTACTTTCTGTTTTCTACATGTTAACCACTCCCTAATCCATGTGCATGCATTTCCTTGAATCCCTACTGTGTTCAGTTTGAGAATTAATCTTTTATGCAGGACTTTGTCAAAAGCTTTCTGGACATCTAAATAAACCATGTCGTATGCTTTGCAATTATCCATTGTCAATGTTGCATCCTCAAAAAAATCAAGTAGGTTAGTTAGACACGATTTCCCTTTCCTAAAACCATGCTGACTGTCTCCCAGGATACTGTTACCATTTAGCTAATTTTCCATTTGGATCTTATTATAGTTTCCATATAATAGAAGTCAGGCTTATTGGTCTGTAGTTACCTGGTTCGGTTTTGTCTCCCTTTTTGTGGATTGGTATTACATTTGCAATTCTCCAGACTGTCAGTACAACCCCTGTGTCAAGAGACTGTTGCATGATCTTGGTTAGCGGTTTGTAAATAACTTCTTTCATTTCTTTGAGTACTATTGGGAGGATCTCATCCGGCCCAGGGGATTTGTTTATTTTAAGAGCTCCTAGTCCCTTTAACACTTCTGCCTCTGTTATGCTAAAGTTATTTAAAACTGGATAGGAACAGGTCGATATGTCGGGCATGTTGTCTGTGTCCTCCTTTGTAAAAACCTGTGAAAAGTAATCATTTAATATATTTGCTGTTTTTTTGTCTTCATCTATGATTTTGCCATTTGTGTCTCTTAGACATTTAACCTCCTCTTTGAATGTTCTCTTGCTGTTATAATATTGGAAAAACATTTTGGAATTGGTTTTAGCCCCCTTAGCAATATTGATTTCTATCTCTCTCTTGGCCTTTCTAACGTCCTTTTTGACTTGTGTTTGCAGTTCCAAGTACTCTTTCGGTGTACTTTGTTTTTGGTCCCTTTTAAATGCTCTGTAAAGTGCCCTTTTTCGCTGAATATTTTTTTTAATTGATCTATTAAACCATTTTGGCCATTTTGTTTTAGATTTAGATTTGTCTACTTTTGGGATGTAATTGTTTTGCGCCTCTAGTACTACATTTTTAAAAAACAGCCATCCTTTTTCTGTGGATGTTTTCTCTATTTTACTCCAATCTACTTCTGTTAGTCTCTGTTTCATACCTTCATAGTTTGCTTTTCTAAAATTGTAAACCTTAGCTTTAGTCATTACTTTTGAATAAAATACAAAGTTAAAATGCAGTAAGTCACCGCGCATATGCTTTATTCAATAGGCTGTGTATGAGCATATCGTTCTTGATACATTTTACGTCTCATGTGGACGTTTGTAGTCTTCAGAATAAATAATGCTAACACCGAATTTGCGGGAAACGCTTGGATATAGGACTATGAACTGAGGTGACAGCGCTAGTGTACAGATATGAACAGCTAGGGCAGTATATTTTCGGTTTAACACAAGCGAATGCCGGGTGGTTTCGGCGTTGAGGACTTTGCCCGGCGGTACTCGTTTCGTTTGCAAAATGTAACTGGAATGCGTCGAGTCCACCTTAAGACGGTCGCTTCGCCCCTTTGAGTCTTCACACCCCTCTGTGTTTTGTAATCCTGGCTGGTTTCCTGTTTAAAGCAATAGTTTGTATTTTATTCGTGAAGCTATACGCGTACTGGCACAGACAGACACCGACACAAACACCGCGGTTCACCTCGCTTTGCTGCCTTAAGTTAAAGCACCTCGGTGTACCTCAGCACGCGTCTCTGTGTCTCGTGTAATCTGAATGCAGGAGGAAGCTCCGCCGCCGACACGCCCGTTTATCGCTTCTTGAAGACACGGAGCGCTTCAGGTAAATATTATCCGGTCATAGATACCGCGCACGAAACAAACTCCTTCGTTTTTTGGTGTTTGCGTGGGTGTGTGTGTGAGTCAGTTCTGTTTTAAACGTGACAAATAAGGTAAATGTAGTATTCTGGTGGTCAATACAGATTACATTTCGTCATCTAGAAAGTCAAATAATAGGTAGCGAGATGCGGGTGTGTGAGTGACTGCTGTTGTATTAAACAAATCCGACACAAACACAATCTCGACAGCCGAGCAGGGACACGCCAGACTGCTGCTGGGTCAGTGCTGTAACTTTGCATTCCTGTCAAACCTCTCGTATCGCTAACGCAGTGCTGCATGTGTCGCTGACCCACAGCTGTCAGAGGGAGTGGCCTGCAGACACCGAAACCGCAGCACAATACAGTATCTGAAACTGAACTGCGATGCATCGCTTACCCTAAACGCCACGGTGAAGCAGCCGCTGTGAGGGGACAGCGGAGACTGAGAGAGGAGCGGCACACGAAGCGCAGGCGAGGAGAATAGAGAGAGACTCGGAGGAACTAAACAAGAGAGGAAAACTCCTGGAAACAAGACCGAGAACTCCGCCGCGGAACTGCAGCTCTCTCATTACAACTCTCTGGTGAGTTACAGTTATTATTATTATTATTATTATTATTATTATTATTATTATTATTATTATTACAACACTGTTGACAATGCTTGTACATTTCTGTAAATGTGTAAGTTTACAGCGTTGTTTTTGTGTGCAAAATCCATGTACGTTTTCAGTTACAGAACACAATGTTAGGTCGAGGGTGTGTAATGGGCTGTTGTTCAGTATTTGCAGTATTTGCACTCGGGTCCTGTGCATTTACTTGCATGGTTATTGTGCTTTATGAACAATGTGTTATGTGGGTTTGGTATGTTCGGTCACCATTTTCTTCAAAACATTTGTAGAAAATGTCAACAGTTTGTGTGAACTCGAGGGAATTCGAGAAGTTCCTGCGGAAACTTTGAGAAAACACTGACTGAAGAGGAGCTGTCCCGCAGCAATGGACATTCGCCAAAAGTTTCGCATTTTAGGAATGAGAAATCTATATGAACATCATTTAGAAATTTTATTTAACATCATGTAATCAAAGAAACTACACAAATGATATCGCAACAGTCTACCAGAAGCCATAATAGTACAGCATTTCATGTTAAATTTGGAAATGTCACAATTTCCCATTTTTGTCAGATTTTCGTTAATGGAAAACCACAAAGCGGTGTGTAATTCAATATGTTAACGTGGCATCATTCAGCAGGTTTTATTTGACTTTATGAAGGAACATTAATTAATGATATTTTAATGAACTAAAACTGAAGTACTGTGCTGTAAGTAATTTGCTAGAAATACTATTTTTGATACGTTTACAGTACAATACCGTTTTGGTTAAAACTGAAGTACTGTGCTGTAAGTAATTTGCTAGAAATACTATTTTTAATACGTTTACAGTACAATACCGTTTTGGTTACTTATACGCAAAGAAGAGATGCGTTTTGAGAAAATCTACCTGGTTTATTATGGGTCCGACTCTGCTAGAGGAATCCCGGAAAGCATGCAATCCAGCTGGAGCTGGAATCGGGTTGCGGTTTCAATGGGATTCAAGCGCACGCAGGTTCAGAAGCGAGGCTTGCCGAATGTCAGACTCGGGGACAGGGAGAGATGGACTCTCTTCCCCCGCGCGTTTTGTATGCGTGGGACAGATAGACAGTCAAGCATACCGGTGCCGTATTACATATTAATACACAAACATACATTAAAAACGACGGTTACTGCAAGCAAAGGAATAGACGATCGACTCTCCAAACCGCGATTCAATCATACTCAATATAATATTCATTCAAATGGCATTGTCATAGGCCGTTTAATATGAACGTATAATTGTGCGTGTTTGTTTTTGGGTTTTTTTTGCGTTTTTTTCTTTGTTTCTAAGATGCTCAGTCGGCTCCCTCACGATTACACATTTTGATTGTAAAGGGTTCGCCCAAAACACCGAACATCTACCCCTGTCTGTTCAGAGAGATCACCGAGATGAGATCTCAGAGCAGGGAGGGGAACAGAAAATGGTTGGAGTGGCAAAACAGGGGAGTTAACCCTCCATAATTACACCCCCGTCCCCCCGGGCTGGTGATTGAATGCAGATGTCTGTCACGTGTGGAATTCCTCCAGCAAGGCAAGACTCACAGAGCCCCAGAGTGGCCCTAATCGAGAACACGTTTACTGCGTGGGGGCTTTGAAAGCAGAGCCCCCTCCCCCTATGGGGCCGGAGAGAGGCGGGGTTCTGCTTTTAAAGCCCCTCACACTGTAACCGTGTTTCTGATTAGGCGGCTCAGATAAAACCTGCAGGAATTCCTGCTGGAGAAACGTGTGTGTCTGATACCAGGGCGTAACACTCGATTATTATTAATATTGAAATGATCACGAGCCAGGAGTTTGGGCAGGGTTAGAAACTCATATCAGCCCTGCTGCTGCTGCACCCAGTCCTGGAGCTCAGAACTACACTCAAAGCACAGCACTGCCAGTTAAGAACATTCTGCAAATCTAGAGGTAATTTACAGAAACAAACTAAGAATAAAAATAAACTTATTGTGGCAATAAAACTGCTTTGGATTACCAAAAATGTGCTTACTCAAATATTCTTAGTGAAAATGTGTTCACTTAAATGTTGCCCACAATTGTATTGGTGGTTGGTCATGTATTGTCATTTGAAACAATAGTACATGGAAAACTACAAAGCGGTGTGTAATTCAATATTTAACATAACATTATTGAGCAGGTTTCATTCGACTTTATGAAGCAAAACTAGTTTATTCTATAGGGTGATGCAACACCTTTGGCTAGAGCTGTGCAAGGCCTCTTGTTACACAAACACTGCAGCTTTCCTCAGTGCAGAAACACGAGCAAACCCCAGAGACAGGCTTTCCTCTGCGCAGAAACACGAGCAAACCCCAGAGACAGGCTTTCCTCTGCGCAGAAACACGAGCAAACCCCAGAGACAGGCTTTCCTCTGCGCAGAAACACGAGCAAACCCCAGAGACAGGCTTTCCTCTGCGCAGAAACACGAGCAAACCCCAGAGACAGGCTTTCCTCTGCGCAGAAACACGAGCAAACCCCAGAGACAGGCTTTCCTCTGCGCAGAAACACTAGCAAACCCCAGAGACAGGCTTTCCTCTGCGCAGAAACACTAGCAAACCCCAGAGACAGGCTTTCCTCAGTGCAGAAACACGAGCAAACCCCAGAGACAGGCTTTCCTCTGCGCAGAAACACGAGCAAACCCCAGAGACAGGCTTTCCTCTGCGCAGAAACACTAGCAAACCCCAGAGACAGGCTTTCCTCTGCACAGAAACACTAGCAAACCCCAGAGACAGGCTTTCCTCTGCACAGAAACACTAGCAAACCCCAGAGACAGGCTTTCCTTTGCGCAGAAACACTAGCAAACCCCAGAGACAGGCTTTCCTCTGCGCAGAAACACTAGCAAACCCCAGAGACAGGCTTTCCTCTGTGCAGAAACACTAGCAAACCCCAGAGACAGGCTTTCCTCTGCGCAGAAACACGAGCAAACCCCAGAGACAGGCTTTCCTCTGCGCAGAAACACGAGCAAACCCCAGAGACAGGCTTTCCTCTGCGCAGAAACACTAGCAAACCCCAGAGACAGGCTTTCCTCTGCGCAGAAACACGAGCAAACCCCAGAGACAGGCTTTCCTCTGCACAGAAACACTAGCAAACCCCAGAGACAGGCTTTCCTCTGCACAGAAACACTAGCAAACCCCAGAGACAGGCTTTCCTCTGCACAGAAACACTAGCAAACCCCAGAGACAGGCTTTCCTCTGCACAGAAACACTAGCAAACCCCAGAGACAGGCTTTCCTCTGCACAGAAACACTAGCAAACCCCAGAGACAGGCTTTCCTCTGCAGAAACACTAGCAAACCCCAGAGACAGGCTTTCCTCTGCAGAAACACGAGCAAACCCCAGAGACAGGCTTTCCTCTGCACAGAAACACTAGCAAACCCCAGAGACAGGCTTTCCTCTGCACAGAAACACTAGCAAACCCCAGAGACAGGCTTTCCTCTGCACAGAAACACTAGCAAACCCCAGAGACAGGCTTTCCTCTGCACAGAAACACTAGCAAACCCCAGAGACAGACTTTCCTCTGCGCAGAAACACTAGCAAACCCCAGAGACAGGCTTTCCTCTGCGCAGAAACATGAGCAAACCCCAGAGACAGGCTTTCCTCTGCGCAGAAACACGAGCAAACCCCAGAGACAGGCTTTCCTCTGCGCAGAAACACTAGCAAACCCCAGAGGCAGCTGCAGCTGACTCTCCTGCCACGGTTTCACCCCTCAAAGCAAACAGGCCTGCTCTGGCTTGCACTGACCTAGCAGATTGGGGAGGGGTAACAGACTGCCTAACTCTGGTTTCTTCATGCTGGTAACAGTTCAGAGGAAACATCTGATAAAAACAGCATAGGCTTATAAGGCAATGTAAAACAAAAAAAAAAAAAAAAAACTTTTTTAACCGCGGCACATTTTCAAAGTATCCTGTCAGGCCGCTCTTCTAGCTTTGACAGTTTCCATGCCAGGTAAAACTGTCAGGATGAAGCGTTTCAGCTCCCACTTCTTCAGTGCTCAGTCTGCTGTGCATATTCAACACATCACAAGACAGTCAAAAAGGACAAATAGATCATGCATGTCGGTCATATACAGCCTTGCATGTCAGTCATATACAGCCTTGCATGTCAGTCACATACAGCCTTGCATGGCAGTCATATACAGCCAAGCCTCATTCACAATTTTCAGTATGATGATCATGACATATATGAACAGCATGTACAGAAAGAATTAGAAATGAAATGTTGAATCACAAGTTAATATGCAAGTGAAAGCATGTAAGTGTGACATGCTGATAGACGGATGTACGGACAGACAGACACCACTAATCCCCAGAATCTGATCCTCTCAATAGCCTGTGCTAAATAATGAATGAAATGAAGGGAATGAAAAAAACAAAAACCTTTAGCTGTAAAAACGAATTCTAGAGAAGCCTAAAGAGTCAGAGACCAGTTTATTACACTACAGAGATGGAAATAGTGTAGATTATTGAATCTATTCAGTCTTGAACAAAGAAGACTACCCGGCGATCTGATTCAAGCATTCAAAATCCTAAAAGGTATAGACAATGTCGACCCAGGGGACTTTTTCGACCTGAAAAAAGAAACAAGGACCAGGGGTCACAATGGAGATTAGATAAAGGGGCATTCAGAACAGAAAATAGGAGGCACTTTTTTACACAGAGAATTGTGAGGGTCTGGAA
The DNA here is from genome assembly GCA_030684275.1 of Acipenser oxyrinchus oxyrinchus. Classification (NCBI taxonomy): domain Eukaryota; kingdom Metazoa; phylum Chordata; class Actinopteri; order Acipenseriformes; family Acipenseridae; genus Acipenser; species Acipenser oxyrinchus. The sequence continues at coordinate 10,331,289 of CM060280.1, read as the reverse complement.
CCGACTCCCCAGTAATGTTGTTGAAGCTGACACCCTGGGATCCTTCAAGAAGCTGCTTGATGAGATTCTGGGATCAATAAGCTACTAACAACCAAATGAGCAAGATGGGCTGAATGGCCTCCTCTCGTTTGTAAACTTTCTTATGTTCTTTTGAAATAAGACTCCCATTGCATAGCAGTGTGATCCATTCCTGGTTTTACTATGAGTTTAATAAGACACACCTAGGCTCGTTACCTGTACACTGGAGCTAATCAAGCTCGTAGTAAAACCTGGAATGGGCAAAACTGCTATGCAACAGGAGTCTTACTTCCATCCTTGCACTAAAATAGAAACTAACCTACAGTAATAATAGTTGCAAAAAAGCCAGTTTATAAAAATGCCTTCATGTTGGTCTTTGTGAGTCCTTGCCATTGTGATTAATTTCAGTACTACCACGTCAAAGCGCAGCACCTTCGATTTGTCAGCTTTAGCGCCTCATTTGACAAACTGCTAGCTTTGACCTTTCCTGGACTGCTAAAGTAAATATTGAACGCAGGGGATAAGATTTATTTTCACACAGCCTTGGCTTTGAGGACCAGTATTGTTCAGCAAAGTCAAACAGCCTTGCTATCAGCGACAAGATGAAAACCAGCTTCCAGGAAGAGTGCGCTGGAGAGTGAAATGTGCACACAGACGAGACTCGGAGAACAAGTGGATACAGAGTGGATCATAATCCGGGGGTCTATGGAGTCTGTCTGTCTGACTTTATTACTGTAGAGTTCGGCTTATAACAGGGATAGAAATAAGACTCCTATTGCATAGCAGTTTCACCCATTCCAGGTTTTACTACCAGCTTGATTAGTGTGTAGGTAACAAGCTGAGGTGTGTCTTATTAAACTGATATTAAAATCAGGAATGGGTCATTGTGATGAAGTTTGCTAAGGATTTTTTTAGCACAAATGTCTGGATGTGTAAAATCTGGAGGCTGTCTGTCTGTCTGCCTGTATGTCACTCTTATATTAGTATATATATTTAGAGCTTCTCCAATTGTGATTAAACTGTCTTAGAACAAGTTATTGAGTGTATAGTAATCTGGGGATGTGGAGTCTGTCTGTCTGTCTGTCTGTCTGTCTGTCTGTCTGTCACACTTCTGTTATTTCTTCATTTAACTAGAGAACCCCTTGTCAGATTCGGATGAACATTCTTTAGCACCACCTCTGATAAGAATCCTGTGTCCTGGTTTGCTATCTGCTATCTTCTCTCACTTGCTTAAAAAGCTTATCAGGAGCACACCTTATCTCACGAGAAAAGTGTCGTAATTTTAGACACAAAACGTTACTGAAGTAACCAATCCCAGTACATTCAAAATGTCACTGAATTAGCCAATCCCAATGCATTCAAAACATCACTGAATTAACCAATCCCAATAGTTTCAAAACGTCGCTGAATTAACCAATCCCAATAGTTTCAAAACATCACTGAATTTGCCAATTACAATGCATTTACTGTAGTATATTCTACCCCTCCTTCTTTGCAGGCGACCTTGCTTGTCTGCCCGCTGGAATTGTTTTTCCTGCTCTAGCTCTGGTGCTACACTTTGTTAAAGAAATCTCTCTTTGGAGGCCTTGCTTTCACATAGCACTGCACTTCCTACAATATCTTCTTTGCTGTAACCAACCTGCTGCTCCCCCTACTCACTGACTTTTTCCCATTTGTCTAAATTTCAAACTCCTCTTACCAATTAACTTAACCCCTAATGCATTTCCTTCAGAACTGTCAGAGGCTCAGTTGGAATACACAGTGGCTGGAGCATGAGTCTGCAAGCAGGGCACCAGGGGGATTTATATAGAGAGTAATAAATGGGCTGCAGTGAATTACAAGTTTAGAGTTGCATCAAGTGTTTCTGGTGACACCATAAACTACGAGAGCGAAGCTTGAGTGCTTCACGATGAACTCACCTAAACCCTGAGAGGCAGTTCTAACCTAAAGTAATTCACCACTTTGAAGGTTTATATCGAAGGCAGTTTTCTCCGTTGTGATTTTGTGTTCCTATTCTCCGATGAGCGATTCTCTGGCTCTGGGGATTTCAAAACAGGACAACAGCTCTTTTGAAAATGGATCGGTCCATTGTTGCATCTCTTTTTAAATAATGGATCAGCCCGTTGTTGTGTCTCTTTTGAAAATGGATCAGTCCATTGTTGCATCTCTTTTTAAATAATGGATCAGCCCGTTGTTGTGTCTCTTTTGAAAATGGATCAGTCCATTGTTGCATCTCTTTTGATAATGGATCAGTCCGTTGCTGCTTCTCTTTTGATAATGGATCAGCCCGTTGTTGCGTCTCTTTTGATAATGGATCAGTCCGTTGCTGCGTCTCTTTTGATAATGGATCAGTCCGTTGCTGCATCTCTTTTGATAATGGATCAGTCCGTTGCTGCGTCTCTTTTGATAATTGATCAGCCCGTTGCTGCGTCTCTTTTGATAATGGATCAGTCCGTTGCTGCATCTCTTTTGATAATGGATCAGTCCGTTGCTGCGTCTCTTTTGATAATGGATCAGCCCGTTGCTGCGTCTCTTTTGATAATGGATCAGTCCGTTGCTGCGTCTCTTTTGATAATGGATCAGTCCGTTGCTGCGTCTCTTTTGATAATGGATCAGTCCGTTGCTGCGTCTCTTTTGATAATGGATCAGTCCGTTGCTGCATCTCTTTTGATAATGGATCAGTCCGTTGCTGCGTCTCTTGATAATGGATCAGTCCGTTGCTGCGTCTCTTTTGATAATGGATCAGTCCGTTGCTGCGTCTCTTTTGATAATGGATCAGTCCGTTGCTGCGTCTCTTTTGATAATGGATCAGCCTGTTACCGTTCCTGTGAGGGTTCAGTCAATAAGAGCAGTGCCAGGAAGGAAGCAGCTCTCATGGCTTGTTTTTGTAGCTCTGAGGAGCTGGGATGCGAGTCCAGACTGTGTGTGTAGAAGCGAGAGTGTGGGAAACAGCATTTTAACAGTGTCAGCATTTTTTCCATCTCAATGTTAATTATGAAGACTGCACTCCATCACCGCTCCCCCACTGCCTCCCTCAACTCATAAAATACAATGTCGGGTCACGCCATAAATATAATGAAGCTGTAATTGAGGCAATTGTAATACACACTTTAATACACTTCTCATTGAGCATGGCTTGAAACGCGTTGCAGCCCTGCATTGTTTTACACATGAAATCACATGGGTGGGTCTAGTGGGGGGGTTGAAAGAGACTGGGGGCTGTGAGGGGGCGCTGTGAGGCACCACCCAGGTCCTTCCTGACAAAAACAAGCTGCTGTCCTGTACAGGGTGGGGCACACTGTAAACATTATTTATCAAACAACTACAGGAACTGGAGCCGACCATCGATGCATGAATCAGCCTGATGTAAACATGTGGTGCTGTGCAGTGTGTGTGTATTACATGCGTGTGTGCATTCCCAGCTGTGCACTGTGTGTATCTTACAGATTTATACTGAGCGCGTCTTCTTCTGGGATTGTGATCTGCTCCGGTCTCAGAAAGATAAACCAGGATCAGGCCAGGCCAGTACGGCCGCTTCTTCCTCTTCTTCTTTAGCGATCTGCTCAGGTCTCAGAAAGAGAAGAGTTTTAAAGTAATGTTTTCTGCTTTCTTTCTTACTGGTCATTCTTGTGAACGTCTCATTGAAATGCTGGGAAACTTGCTGGGTACGGGCATTCCTTGACCCCCAAGAAAGGGTGGGAGGGGTGAGTGTTAATCAGAATCTCGTCATTCTGGCCTCCGATTGGTTGGTCTAAGTAAGGCATTGCAGTGTATTCAGGGCAGGCTCGCAGCACGGTTCTTCTAAACACTGCAGGAGGTTCTGTAGCAGTTTAAGGGAAGTGAAGCACACTGAGTAGCGCTATGATCTCCATGAGTTTCTGTCTTATTATCTGTGTAGCGGGAAGCAGCACTCTGGGTAAGGCGGTTAGTTTCACATCCATAATTGTGGCTAAATAAAGTAATCATTTGAAAACACACACACACAAACACAGACACGTACAGATACACACACACAGACACGTACACACACACACACACACAGACACACACACACACACACACACACAGAGACACATACAGATACAGATACATACACACACACACACACACACACACCAGAAACGTAATCGCTGAGTCAGGTCCCCATAAGGTCATAAGGTCCCCACAATAATACCCACAAGCATAATAAAACACACACAGACACACGCAGACACAAAAGACACAGAGACTCACAAACATGTACAAACAGACATAGAGACACAAACACAGACACGCAGAGACACAGACAAACACACAAAGACACACACACACACACACACAGACACAGACACACAGACTCACATGCATTGTGGCCATTGTTTTCTGTGTTAAAGTGACAGGGAGACAAATGGCTTCCTTTGCTTTATCTGATCGTAGCACACAGGCATGACTGACATAACAACCTGCTCTGCAATCCCTTCACAGTGGAGCTCCCTCAACTGCACCAAATCCTATACAATGAGAGGAGAGGCCTAGGGAGCGTCTCCAAACTCTGGAAGATAACCAAACGGGCAAAAACCTTTGTGTGGATCTCTGTTCTCCACAGAGTCTGAGAAAAGCAGTGATCATCACAAACTGCTCACTGTACTCATGAACTGCTATTAAACACACTGTACTCATGAACTGCTATTAAACACACTGTACTCATGAACTCCTATTAAACACACTGTACTCATGAACTGCTATTAAACACACTGTACTCATGAACTCCTATTAAACACACTGTACTCATGAACTGCTATTAAACACACTGTACTCATGAACTCCTATTAAACACACTGTACTCATGAACTGCTATTAAACACACTGTACTCATGAACTCCTATTAAACACACTGTACTAAATGATGAATGTTGGTTTAAAATAAGAAGGTTTGTTAGAAGTTAGTGTTCTTTTCTTCTTCGTGCATCTGTGAGTATAAATAATCATTGTGATTCCGAGCTCTGTTGTAGATTTCAACAAAGATATTTAATTCAATACAGTCAAACAGCTGGGTATTCCATTTCTCCCTAAGCACAGGTCATAACAGAATCAACAACACAATACAATGTTGGGGTTAATATAACCTTATGACATCAGAGCATTATCTGAGCGAGGGGGCTCCATTATCACTATTATAGTACAACCGTTAGAGTCATTTATTTATTCACCTCTGTTTGTCTGAAATAATCCTTGTAGTCCCTGAAAGACTGTAGAGAGCGGGTTCAAGCTCCATGTGTTTACTCAGTAAGCTGTGGTTTCAGAGCTGGTTCAAGCCCTCTGTGTTTACTCAGTAAGCTGTGGTTTCAGAGCTGGTTCAAGCCCTCTGTGTTTACTCAGTAAGCTGTGGTTTCAGAGCTGGTTCAAGCCCTCTGTGTTTACTCAGTAAGCAGTGGTTTCAGAGCTGGTTCAAGCTCCATGTGTTTGCTCAATAAGCAGTGGTTTCAGAGCTGGTTCAAGCTCCATGTGTTTACTCAGTAAGCTGTGGTTTCAGAGCTGGTTCAAGCCCTCTGTGTTTACTCAGTAAGCTGTGGTTTCAGAGCTGGTTCAAGCTCCATGTGTTTACTCAGTAAGCTGTGGTTTCAGAGCTGGTTCAAGCCCTCTGTGTTTACTCAGTAAGCTGTGGTTTCAGAGCTGGTTCAAGCCCTCTGTGTTTACTCAGTAAGCAGTGGTTTCAGAGCGGGTTCAAGCCCTCTGTGTTTACTCAGTAAGCAGTGGTTTCAGAGCTGGTTCAAGCCCCATGTGTTTGCTCAGTAAGCAGTGGTTTCAGAGCGGATTCAAGCGTCCGTGCATTTTGCTCAGTAAGCAGTGGTTTCAGAGCGGGTTCAAGCCCCATGTGCTTGCTCAGTAAGCAGTGGTTTCAGAGCTGGTTCAAGCCCCATGTGTTTGCTCAGTAAGCAGTGGTTTCAGAGCTGGTTCAAGCGTCCGTGCATTTTGCTCAGTAAGCAGTGGTTTCAGAGCGGGTTCAAGCCCCATGTGCTTGCTCAGTAAGCAGTGGTTTCAGAGCTGGTTCAAGCCCCATGTGTTTGCTCAGTAAGCAGTGGTTTCAGAGCTGGTTCAAGCGTCCGTGCATTTTGCTCAGTAAGCAGTGGTTTCAGAGCGGGTTCAAGCCCCATGTGCTTGCTCAGTAAGCTGTGGTTTCAGAGCTGGTTCAAGCCCCATGTGCTTGCTCAGTAAGCAGTGGTTTCAGAGCGGGTTCAAGCCCCATGTGCTTGCTCAGTAAGCTGTGGTTTCAGAGCTGGTTCAAGCCCCATGTGCTTGCTCAGTAAGCAGTGGTTTCAGAGCGGGTTCAAGCCCCATGTGCTTGCTCAATAAGCAGTGGTTTCAGAGCGGGTTCAAGCCCCATGTGCTTGCTCAGTAAGCAGTGGTTTCAGAGCTGGTTCAAGCCCTCTGTGCTTGCTCAGTAAGCAGTGGTTTCAGAGCGGGTTCAAGCCCCATGTGTTTGCTCAGTAAGCTGTGGTTTCAGAGCTGGTTCAAGCCCCATGTGCTTGCTCAGTAAGCAGTGGTTTCAGAGCGGGTTCAAGCCCCATGTGCTTGCTCAGTAAGCTGTGGTTTCAGAGCGGGTTCAAGCCCCATGTGCTTGCTCAGTAAGCAGTGGTTTCAGAGCAGGTTCAAGCCCCATGTGTTTGCTCAGTAAGCTGTGGTTTCAGAGCGGGTTCAAGCCCCATGTGTTTGCTCAGTAAGCTGTGGTTTCAGAGCGGGTTCAAGCCCCATGTGTTTGCTCAGTAAGCTGTGGTTTCAGAGCTGGTTCAAGCCCCATGTGTTTGCTCAGTAAGCAGTGGTTTCAGAGCGGGTTCAAGCCCCATGTGTTTGCTCAGTAAGCAGTGGTTTCAGAGCTGGTTCAAGCGTCCGTGCATTTTGCTCAGTAAGCAGTGGTTTCAGAGCTGGTTCAAGCCCCATGTGCTTGCTCAGTAAGCAGTGGTTTCAGAGCTGGTTCAAGCCCTCTGTGTTTACTCAGTAAGCAGTGGTTTCAGAGCGGGTTCAAGCGCTCTGTGCTTGCTCAGTAAGCAGTGGTTTCAGAGCGGGTTCAAGCCCTCTGTGCTTGCTCAGTAAGTAGTGGTTTCAGAGCGGGTGTTCTCTGTTCAGACCTGCTTTATTTGCCGTTCCATTATGAGTAATAACAGAACCCTGTCCTCCATGGAGAACAATGGGACAGCACAGTCTGCTTGTTGTGTACTGGAGATTTTTAATTGTGCTAAAAAGGAAAAACTTTGTGAAGGTTTTATCTCCACTATATCATCAGGTTGGGCCGGATTGAGATGCCTGAAGTCTCTGTTCTGCTCCTAAAACCATTCACTCTCTCTCCCTCTCTCCCTCCCCTGCTCCCCCTCTCCCGCTCCCCCAGGGCAGACAGACCCCTCCCAGGATGGTGTAGAGTGTGTCGGGAGTTTGCTGATCTGTCATGGCTGTGTTTAAGTTGGGGATTGTGGAGGACCTGTATGAAATAGGAGATGTACTGGGCAGGTGAGACTGGATTTCATTACACTTCAGAACTGCACTACAAACCTGCAAAGCAAACACATCCACTATTTCACGTCAGGTCTTTTCAGTGAGGCCAGGCTGATTATTTTTCATTTCAAAACTTTGAAAGGGTCTAACCTGTT